>SJYT01052873.1:247862-297842 GCA_006410635.1 Cephalophus harveyi | reverse complement strand
CCCTGGGATTTCTTTGGAAGGAATGAAGCTAAAGCTGAAACTCCAGTACTTTGGCCACCTCATGTGAAGAGTTGACTCATTGGAAAAGACTCTGTTGCTGGGAGGGGTTGGGGGCAGGAGGAGAAGGGGACGACAGAGGATGAGATGGCTGAATGGCATCATGGACTCGATGGACGTAGTCTGAGTGAACTCCGAGAGATGGTGATGGACAGGGAGGCCTGGCGTGCTGCGATTCATGGGATTGCAAAGAGTCGGACACGACTGAGCGACTGAACTGACTGAACTGACACAGAAATCAGGTTTAGGTTTGGAAAATGCACTATATTGCTTTCAGGAGTCTTTGTTTGGCCATTAAAATCAACCCAAATCCATTTCTGCTTCACATGCTTGATGCTTGTGTAGGCTTCACATTCTTTTTAGAGAAATTTGTCTACTTCTTTGATGAACAAATGACACTGAATTAAGACTTTTTTCTTCAGAAGGCTTGCAGTAGTGCAAGGCAGTTGAATAAATACAAAATATTCATTTAGAGTATAAAGTATAGGATTATACTTTAATACTTTACAGTATTTTAATACTTTACTTAAAGTATAGGATTATACTTTAAGAAGTTTGAGCCCTTGAGATTTTAAAATTTCTCCCTGAAAAGATATCAGATGATTTAGAAAATCCCACCAAACCATAATGTTCATAAGGTTTTCTTGGTTCTCTTAAGTTTCTCCAACTGTATTCCTTCTGGCAAAGGAATTCCATGGGAGCCTTCTGGACACAATGGAAAAATAGATGGGAGTTGGTGATGGACAGGGAGGCCTGGTGTGCTGCAATTCATGGGGTCGCAAACAGTCGGACATGACTGAGCAACTGAACTGAACTGAACTGAACTGAACTGAGGAGAGTCATACATAACTGTCAGTGGGGAGTTGGAAGAGATCTTCACTTTAGGTATTACAAATGAAATCAAGTTGCTTTAATGAACATCAAAAATAATGAAATATTCATTGAAATGCTCCAAATTCTTTGCACTTGTTCTTCTTAAGGCTTGTCAAAATGGAGAACAAACATACAATATGTATACAAGTAGAACAAGGAGTGGGGAACTGTAGGTGTTTCCTGGCTCTATGAATAAGTAGATGGCCTAAAGAGATCAAAAGAGAGATCAAGAGAAGATGGCATTTAATCTGTCCACCCACTCTTCTCTCTGCCCATCCCCCTACCCACCACTCAGTTATTCATACGTTCAACTAATAGCTCATGGGTGCATACTTTTGACATATTTCCTTGGCAAAGAATTAAAAAAAACTGACCCTGATCGTAAGCTTTCAGTCTAATGCAGGGATTCAAATCAAGTAGATATATTTCAGTGTGGCTGGGAGATTTCTGCTTATATGCTAATACCTTGGAGCAAGATGAGTTATTTTCTGAGAACTTAGATATTTATTATCTTAGTAGTTACACTTTATGCTAGTAAAATGCGCATCCTTGGGTAAATATAATCTGCACTTAACTCTTCTACTTCATTTAAACAAAATTTTAAAGTATCTAGCAATTGTTTGGAGAAGGCAATGGCACCCCACTCCAGTACTCTTGCCTGGAAAATCCCATGGACGGAGGAGCCTGGTAGGCTGCAGTCCATGGGGTTGCTAAGAGTCAGACACGACTGAGCATCTTCACTTTCACTTTTCCCTTTCATGCATTAGAGAAGGAAATGGCACCCTACTCCAGTGTTCTTGCCTGGAGAATCCCAGGGACGGGGGAGCCTGGTGGGCTGCCATCTGTGGGGTCGCACAGAGTCAAACAGTACTGAAGCGACTCAGCAGCAGCAGCAATTGCTTTATTTATTTATTGGCCATGTGCCAGGAAGCATTTAACGAGGCTTCCTGTGTGCTGTTTTGGATCTGTCATGAATCCTCTATTCCTTGTTAATTCCTGAATATTCGGGAATTAAGAGGAGTGGCTAACTGCTCCAGGGCTGAGAAATGCATGCATTTCCTTCCTTAGTTTTTCCATACAGTGATAAGTGACTATTTATGACCCTCTTCCTTTTTATGAACCATACGGTAGCAGTGATTATTTACAACCCTCTCTCTTTGGTATAGATTGCCTTATGTTTCCTTGATAATTTGTAAGTTTGGACTTTTGATCTTTATCTTTGCTGAACAAAGCTACCTTGTAAGACAGTGTATATACCCACACTATGTTAAATAAAACACCCTTGTTCCATCAGAGCTTGGGCCTCCGTGTCTTTCTTTTTCTCTCTCTTTCTCTCTCTCAGACTAACTATTTGGAGCACAGAAGCCTGCTGAGCTCACTTTCTTGCCCAGGCTTGCAAAACC
The DNA here is from genome assembly GCA_006410635.1 of Cephalophus harveyi. Classification (NCBI taxonomy): domain Eukaryota; kingdom Metazoa; phylum Chordata; class Mammalia; order Artiodactyla; family Bovidae; genus Cephalophus; species Cephalophus harveyi. The sequence continues at coordinate 295,509 of SJYT01052873.1, read as the reverse complement.
CTTGTGAGAGGGTGCCCTGTGCCTATGTGAAACAGTGCAAGCTCCACATCAAAGACTTTATTGGTTTTCTGCATAAACCAAAAAATATCAGCCTCTTTCTCTCTTTTACTTTCTTATTGTCGACTCCAGACAACCAGGTTCTGACCCATTAAAAGATCTCAACAGCCATGCATATGAGATCTTAGTTGCCCAGTCAGGGATTGAACCCAAGTCCATTGTGTTGGAAGCACAGAGTCTTAACCACTGGACCTCCAGGGAAATCCTCATTTAAACAAATTTTTATTGATTACTTATGACATGGGCACAGGAGAACAGAGAAATCCGGTAAAACAACATCCTTGAACATGAACAAGAGGGTGTAATAATAATAATAATAAAAGTTATAATTTGGAAACAACCCTGCTCATACTCTGGGAAGACAGAGAAGGGGCATCTCATATGACCCTGGCCTGAGAGCTGGGGAGGGGGTGACAGTGTCAGGAAAGACTTCTGGGGAGAGTCTTTAAGAATGCATGAAAATTAACCATGGAAGAGAAGGAATCAAATTGCCAACATCCGCTGGATCACTGAAGAAGCAAGAGAGTTCCAGAAAAACATCTACTTTCCCTTATTGACTACACCAAAGCCTTTGACTGTGTGGATGACAAGAAACCATGGGAAATTCTTCAAGAGACAGGAACACCAGACCACCTGACCTGCCTCCTGAGAAACCTGTATGCAGGTCAGGGAGCAACAGTTAGAACTGGACATGGAACAGCAGACTGTTCCAAATGGGGAAAGGGGTGCGCCAAGGCTGTGTGTCATCACCCTGCTCATTTAACCCATAGGCAGAGAGCATCACGGGAAACACGGTGGGAGGAGGCCCTGAGGAGTGCTGCGTGCGCTGTGCAGTCAGCTCTCGCCACTGACCGGCTCTGTGCAGAGTCACGCGTGTAGGTCAGTCCCAGTTCATCCACTTCCCCTTCCCCGTTTGCTGACCATACATTTGTTCTCCATGTCTGTTTATCTATTTCTGCTTTGCAAATAGGATCATCTCTTTTTTTAGATTCCACATATTTGCGTTAATATACCTTGTTTGCGGTTCTCTTTCTGACTGATGCTTCGCTCTGTGTGACTCTAGGTCCATTCAGGTTGCTGCAGATGGCACACTTTGTTCCTTTTTTTGGCTGAGTAATAGTCCATTGTTATCATAACACATCTTTATCCATTCCTCTGCGGACATTTAGATTGCTTCCATGTCTTGGCTATTGTAAATATTGCTGTTATGAACATTGGGGTGCATATATCTTTGGGAATGTTTTTTTTTTTTTTTTTCCTGGATATATGCCCAGGAGGTTGGTTTTTTGAGGTGGGAATTCAGGATGCCTGAATTACCTCCAGGCTGATTGGTCTGGCAGACAAAAAAATGTGCAAACCTGAAACTCCGTGAAGAAGTTGGTCTTCTAGGGAGCATTTGAGGTTAGCTCCACCCCATGCGAAGAGTTGACTCATTGGAAAAGACTCTGATGCTGGGAGGGATTGAAGCCAGGAGGAAAAGGGGAAACAGAGGATGAGACGGCTGGATGGCATCACCGACTCGATGGACGTGAGTCTGAGTGAACTCCGGGAGTTGGTGATGGGCAGGGAGGCCTGGCGTGCTGCGATTCATGGGGTTGCAAAGAGTCGGACACAACTGAGTAACTGAACTGAACTGAACTGAACGTGAGGATGGAGTTGTGTAGACACCTAGCAGGGCAGTTGACAACTGAACCCTGGAGAACGTACAGAAATGGAGGAGGAGGAGTAGAAATCAGGAGAGAAACGGTCAAAGATGAGGACTGGTCCAGGGCGAGAGACGAGCTCGTGAAGCGTGACAGCGCCTGTGCCAAAGAGACTTCTCAGGAAGGAAGCTGTCTCAGTGACAGTGCTGCACAAAGGCGTCCTCGAGTATGAAGCGAGAAGCTTGCCGGGCATCGTGGTTTGTGGGAGAGAAACACGTCAGACTTAAGTGGAGGTGCTGCCATTCTTCTCTGCAAACTTGATGGCTGCTGCTCAAAAAAAATGTTTGTGAGATGAAGGAAAGAATAAACAAGTAAATTACAGTGATTTATACTGAATAAGGAACTTTTCTTGAGAATAGATTAATATAAGCAGCTCTCCGTGCCTAGACTCTCACAGTGACCATTGGCTGGAGTATTATATCAAATATCATGCCTAAGAAAATAGAGATTATTAGTGCTTCTCCCTTAATTATCAAAGTGCTATAAATTAATCTGCTGATGTCTATGAAGTATTTTTGATACTTTCAGACGTAGGCATTGCAGGGATGTATTTTTTGTTCCTTTTCATGCTGATATGCAGGAATAGCTGAATTATGCTAGTGGCAAAACAAGTCCAGTGTGTAAACCGACTCGTTTAATTTATAAATGATCATTTGTGAGTTCTGAAACATGCCAAGTTGTGCCTACAATACTGTGAATAGCTGTCTCCAAGAATGTAAAGCGTAGATATAATACTCATCACCACCTTAATGCATTCTGGATGCCAAGAGGAGAGAAAGTTGTTTTGCATGATATTTAAATGTAAGTGATATGGATTTCAAAATTATTTTCTTTTACAGGTAGTTCAGGATATTCAATGTATTTAGTATCAACTGGCAATTCTACTAAGATTTTTTTAAGAGAATAGTTACAGATGAATTTAATAAAACTCTAGCATGTATAGCCTGTGCCTGTTTATCTTTTTATTCCACATGTTGAGAGTTAAATGCTAAACACTGCAGAAATTAATTTATCTAAATTCAATCACAGTTTAAAAAAATCAGTCATTTACTCCTCTTGTTAATGTAGTGAGAAAGGAATGGTGCAAAAGTTGCCCGGCTTGAAAAGCTCTATATTACGTTTTTACTCATAAGGGAATAATTTTTTCTTTGAATTTACTCTCAAGAGCATCCACAGCTAGTGATTCACGTGCCATTATTTTTATTCCTATTGTGCATGTGCAGTATAAAGCAAAATATTGTGAATTATTGGGTCAAAAAATGTTGGATGCTACCAAAGAATAAACTCATTCTCTCTTTGTAGTTAAACTAACACTCTAACTCTATCTGGTTGTATGTTTTCGACTTGAAAGACTGAAAAAAGTGATGTGTGATTGTCAGTCAAGCCAATCTGACTTGCATGCTTGTCTGCACTGATGCTGCTACAGAGTACCACAAACTACACATAAGTAGAAATTGTAATCTTGATTTTCAGAAGTTTTCAAGAACCATATGCAGGTCAATAAGAGAGCCACTCAGTGCTGAACCCCCCCAGAGACTCATACAGAGAAGGTGTCTAAGGTGGGAGAGTTCCGTGGGCTCCAAGGAATTCAGAGGAGTCTTCATAGGGAAGGTGGTCTTCTTCCCGTTTTGCTGGTGTGGGTCATAGTCCCAGAGAGAAATCTCTTTTCCCAGTTGGTGCTAGAATCCCGTTTTTGATGACTGGGAGGTGAGGAAAGGGGAAATACACTCGTCACTCGGAGGGGCTCGTGGTTAAAGCAAGGGACTACGAAACAGCAGGTCTCCACCGTGTTTGGACTGCAGGAGCATTTCCCATCCTTTCCTTATTCAGGAAACACAACCATGGGTCTGCTTTGGGCAAAGTCATGTTTTTACTCAGTGTTTTGAGACTTGCAGTGGCAGAAAAATACCTCCTTCAGGGACTCGTGGACACAATGGAGGCAGGAGCGTGGGATGAGTGGAAAAAGCAGCATCGATACATATACGTGATGTATACACACATATATATGCACTGCCGTGTGTGAAATAGATAGCTGCTGAGAAGTTGCTTATAACCCAGGGAGCCCAGCCTGGTGTGATGACCTAGAGGGCTGGGACAGAAGGAGGTTCAAAAGGGAGGGGATGTTTGTACAATTACAGCTGGTTCACACTGGTGTATAGCAGAAACCAACACAACATTGTAAAACAATTGTCCTGCAACAAAAAATAAAGCATGTCTGTATGTATATATACATATATATATATATATATATATATATATATATATGTATACATACACATTTATTTATACATACACATTTATTTTTCCAGTAGTCACTTATGGACGTGAGGGTTGGACTATAAAGAAAGCTGAGTGCTGAAGAATTGATGCTTTTGAACTGTGGTGCTGGAGAAGACTCTTGAGAGTCCCTTGGACTGCAAGGAGATCCAACCAGTCCATCCTAAAGGAGACCAGTCCTGGGTGTTCATTGGAATGACTGATGTTGAAGCTGAAACTCCAATACTTTGGCCACCTGATGCAAAGAGCTGACTCATTTGAAAAGACCCTGACGCTGCGAAAGATTGAAGGCAGGAGGAGAAGGGGAGGACAGAGGATGAGATGGCTGGATGGCATCACCGACTCAGTGGACATGGGTTGGGGTGGACTCCGGGAGCTGGTGATGGACAGGGAGGCCTGGCGTGCTGCCATTCATGGGGTCGCAGAGAGTCGGACACGACTGAGCGACTGAACTGATACTGATAAACATTTACTTTAAAAGAAAGCACATATTCCTTGTATATACATCTATATTCCTTCCGTTAGTTATCTTGGCAATAGCAAATTTTTCTTTAGTATAATATTTAAAGGAACATGCCTCTTAAAAAGATTCACTGTGATTGCATCATAGGCAAACTAATAATCTCTCCTGCATTTCAAAGTTCATTTACTAATGAAAATAAATCATTAAAATGTGTTTTTGTTCCATTTGGGAGAATAATTTGTATTTCTTTGGCATAATGTCATTGTATTTCCTGAGGTCAGGGAAGTAGATTCATTTAGAAAGCAATGCTGATATATTCAAGAAAATACATCAACCATTCGAAAACAGAGCAGGTTCCTGTAAGCAAAGCTAGTTTAACCTTTGGAAGTTTGAAAGATCATTAACACTTACCCAGAGATTGACTATTCCACTGAAACACATTCAAACCAGTCATGTGGACTGTCTCAAATACTCCAAGAGGTTGAAATTCTCTTGGAGAAGTAGGCAAACGATTGTGTCTTCACATCTGCTCACAATACAAAGCACGGGTCTGTCTGCCGTATTCCAAGCAAAGCGCACCTTTGCTTAGGGAGNCCCAGAGATTGACTATTCCACTGAAACACATTCAAACCAGTCATGTGGACTGTCTCAAATACTCCAAGAGGTTGAAATTCTCTTGGAGAAGTAGGCAAACGATTGTGTCTTCACATCTGCTCACAATACAAAGCACGGGTCTGTCTGCCGTATTCCAAGCAAAGCACACCTTTGCTTAGGGAGATGCACTGTCGATGGTTGCGGGAGACGCGAGAGAAGTGAGGGCTGCCTGTCCATTCCCGGTGTCGAGGACGGCAGTCCGCACGGCAGCGGCGTGCTTGCGAGGCCCCGCGCGGAGCCGGCAGTGGGACGGCTCTGCCGCCACGCGCCGCCACTTCTGCTTCTCAGTATCACTGCAGCCTGGGCGGAAAGGGAGCAGGGCCCCCGGCTCTGAGGCCAGGGAGAGGGCCCCGGGGAGACCCAGGCTGAGAGCCTTGGCTCGGGAGATCTGCCTCTAGGCCTCCCTCTGCCAAAAGTAACAGATGGGAGACACTTCACCTTCCTTTCTGGTCTTCTCTTGTGTGTACAGTACAGAGTGTGAACTAGGCGGTTTCTGAGCTCTTTCTCTGTTCTAGCAAAAGTCTAGTTTAGAATTTCCCATTTCTTTTTCCAAAAGCATTCTAAACGTGCCATCATCTTTTAAAAACATTTAGTTTCAGTTGGAGGATAATTGATTTATCGATTTGCAGTGTTGTGCTGGTTCTGCCATCCAGCCTTGTGAATCAGCCGTAAGTATGCATACATTGTCTCCCCCTTGAGCCTCCCCTTGCTGTGCCCCCACCCTGCCCCACCCCCAGGTCGTCACAGAGCCCGGGCTGAGCCCCTGGGCTACACAGCAGCCTCCGACTGCTAAGTCACTTCAGTCGTGTCCGACTCTGTGCGACCCCATGGACTGCAGCCTACCAGGCTCCTCCGTCCATGGGATTTTCCAGGCAAGAGTACTGGAGTGGGGTGCCATTGCCTTCTCCTGATTCTCACGTGGTCGTGTATACAAGTCACTGCCGCCCTCTCCATTTGCCTCACCCTCTCCTTCCCTTGCTGTGTCCACAAACCCTTTCTCTGCGTCTGCATCCCTCTTGTTGTCCTGCAAACAGGTTCAGCAGCACCGTTTGCTGGATCCCATATATATGCGTTTGAATACGAATCTGTTTTTCTCTTTCTGACCGACTTCACTCTGGATGACGGCTCCAGGTTCGCCCACCTCCCCACCTTTTAAAATGGAGAGAAGGCGGCAGGGAGTTGCTTGGGCTCTCATTTATGACTCCTTTCTCCTTCTACTTGCTTTCTTTTCCCATGATCTTATTTTCTCTAAAGTGACATTACCCAAGTGCACGAAATGAAATTATGTCTTTGCAGAACATACGCCCAGCCCTGTGATGACTCACGTCTTGGATATTACCCAGGGCTTCATTGACAGTAATGCTGGAAGCCTACCACTGGCTGCATGAAACCTTCTGTTTGTCCTTCCAGTCTTATGTGAAGTCAAGAGAGGACTCATTTGAAGACTTTACCTTCTGTGTAATCCAGTGCTTTTCACATTGCTTTCTTCAAGCTTGTTCTCCTACTCCGGAAGCTCCACTGGGGTGGGTTCTGGCATGGTGGGAAATAGCTCCTCTAGTGTTGCTGAGTTTCATGTACCTATCAGTTAAAGAAAGTGATTAAAACCCCCCACATATCCAAAGAGGGGTGACTTGGGTTTCCCAGGGAGTCAGCCGAGAGCTGCAAAGGCAAGACTGTGGTGGTAGGTTCCTCGGGCAGCAGTGCCTGCACGGAGCCCTGTTACTGCCGGACCCTGGGAACGCTGAGACTTCTGGCTTAGTACTGACGGCTTCCTCTCTCACAGCTACGTGCATCCAGAATCACCTCGGGAAAACGTCCCCCTGCTACCCAGTAGGCAAATACCGAATTGGCCAAAGAGTTCGCTCGGGTGATGGAAAACCTCAAGTGAACTCTTCGGCCAACCCAGTATTTTTATTTCAAAAATGCCTCGTTAAGGTCAGTATTCTCGGTCTTCATGAAGATTCTCTCCATCCTCCAATATGGCCATAGTGCTCGATGCTCTCTTTGACCACACTTTTAAATCACTTATTCTACACACTTTGCCCCATTGTGTACCGTATCACGGTACACAGGAGTGAGATACCATGGGCGGAAAGGACACACAATGATGTATCAGGGAAAGGGGTGAAAAAGTGCACGCAAACCTCTGGCAGCAGTCATAGCACGGTGTCATGAGGACGCGCATGATGTATTTCCAAACGGGTCTTCTCAATGCCAAGTACTTTGATGCAAAGGCTGAGAGCTTAGCTCTGGTACTCAGGGGAGACTCTGGAGAGGGGCTGGGGCTCCAGGAAGCATGAGAAGTCACTACAGAGTGTGCCAAGTAGGACACGCAGGCTGGTGTGAGTGAAAGCAGTGCTTCCCAGGGGCTCTGCACCCGTGCTGAGAGGCACAATATACAGATGCAACATCAAGTGCAGTGAGTTCCATACGTACGACCCTCCAAAGATGCAAGCGTGTGTCCACCTGTCCATTGATGTTGGTTCACACGGCTGGTATACCTCCCCATGGGCAGGCATCCTTGCCAGGCGGCTGTGCTTTTGTGCACTTTACTCTCCAGTACTGTATAGACTAGCCCACTCCAGGATTCTTGCCTGGAGAATCCGCATGAACAGAGGAGCGTGGTGTGCCACAGTCCATGGGGGGTCACAAAGACTCGGATTCCACTGAGCAGCTAAGCGTGCAGGGTGGACTGTGTGGAGTGCTAGTACAATATCTGTTTCAAGCCCAGGGTGTCCAGAAGCAAGCGTAAAACAGTGCTGATGAAGCTGATACTACTGTACTTTTCAAGGTACTGTGCTACAGGATTAACAGTATTTCCTATATTTTGTGTTTGTTTCTTGCATATCGTTTGTGTGAAAAGTGCTATAAGCCTAGCACAGTACGGTACTCTATAGACGACTGTTTTAGTCGAGTACCTAGGCTAACTTTATCGGACTTATGAACAAATGGGACTGGTGAATGCAATCTCGGAACAGAACTTGCTTGTATGTAGGGGGCTCACTGCCCTACTGAACCACACTGAGAAAGTTTTCAATCGTCTTTCAATACTTTATTTAGGAAGCGAGGGCCTGAGTCTGATGTGAACACATCTTCAACCACTGACTAAGCCTGCTTGTTAGCCAGTCCCCCTTCCCTGCCCCATTCTATAACCTCTACCTAGGAGGGCCCCAGTCTCAAAGAGGATGCCGGAGAGTAGTTAACGGCATTGCAGTTCAAGGCTTTCAGCTTGCATCTGTTTTTCAGTTCTCCTTTTATGGAAAGTCATGTTGGATTTCCATTTTAAAATGTGGTATAAAATATCTTAATCAAAGAAATGTATTTAAGGGAGAACTTAGATAAGTTAAGGAAAAGTAGAGAAAACGTGTTAGGTAAATAGAGCAGAATTTGTTTGGGCGTTATGTGAATGCATTTGGGAGAATGTGACTTTCAGTAAATTGTTCTTGACTTAGCAAGTACCTCCATGTGAGTAACAAGGACGTTGTGATGGAAAGTAGCCAAAATAGAGATGAGAAGTGGAGGTTGTGAGCAGGTCAGGGTCAGAGGATATGAGATTCATGAACTTTATTCATGCTGTGTCTTCCAAAGGATTCCAAACCACTTCCTTTATCCAGATCTAATAACTAGGGTTTATTGATTCCTGAAGATGTCAGATATGATATTATCTTCCATATAATTGTCAATTTTCTCATCATAACTATGCTAAGAGGATGTGTTGGTCTTACTAAAGGCACACAGCTAACAGGTTTGGGACCCAGATGTACAGACTTCTTTCCTTCCTCGTTCCTAGAAACCATATTCACCTCCTATCCCCAAAGAACACTGACTTTTTCTGCCTAAGTCCACCTTTCGAGCACAGGGTCAATTTCCTCTCCATATTTTCTGCATCTGTCACTGTACATTTCTGGATAGTAATGTTAAGCATTTTACTAGGCATCCATGAATGAGATTGTAAGAGACACGGTCTATTCCCATGTCCCAAGGCATCCAGCACTGTACTTTGGTCAAGACTCATCAGTTCAGTGCAGCAGCTCAGTCGTGTCTGACACTTTATGACCCCATGGACTGCAGCATGCCAGGCTTCCCTGTCCATCACCAACTCCAGGAACTTGGTCAAACTCATGTCCATCATGTCCATGATGCCATCCAACCATCTCATCCTCTGTTGTCCCCTTCTCCTCCTGCCCTCAATCTTCCCCAGCATCAGGGTCTTTTCCAATGAGTCAGTTCTTCACATCAGGTGGCCAAAGTGCTGGAGTTTCAGCTTCAGCATCAGCCCTTCCAATGAATATTCAGGACTGGTATCCTTTAGGATGGACTGGTTGGATCTCCTTGTAGTCCAAGGGACTCCCAAGAGTCTTCTCCAACACCACATTTCAAAAGCATTGATTCTTTGGCACTCAGCTTTCTTCATGGTCCAACACTCACATCCACACATGACTACTGGAAAAACCATAGGTTTGACTATATGGACCTTTATTGGTAAAGTAATGTCTCTACTTTTTAATATGCTTTCTAAGTTGGTTATAGCTTTACTTCCAAGGAGCCAGCATCTTTTAATTTCATGGCTGCACTCACCATCTGCAGTGATTTTGGAGCCCAAAAAATAAAGTCTGTCACTGTTTCCATTGTTTCCCCATCTATTTGCCATGAAGTGATGGGACTAGATGCCATGATCTTACTTACTGTTTTGAATGTTGAGTTTTAAGCCAGCATTTTCACTCTCCTCTTTCACTTTCATCAGGAGGCTCTTTAGATCTTCTTTGCTTTCTGCCATAAGGGCGGTGTCATCTGCATATTTGAGATTGTTGATATTTCTCCCAGCAATCTTGATTCCAGCTTGTGCTTCATCTGGCCCGGCATTTCACATGATGTACTTTGCATGTAAGTAAGAATAAGCAGGGTGGCAATATACAGCATTGATGTTCTGCTTTCCCAATTTGGAACCAGTCTGTTGGTCCATGTCTGATTCTAACTGTTGTTTCCTGACCTGCATACAGATTTCTCAGGAGGCAGGTGAAGTGGTCTAGTATTCCCATCTCTTTAAGAATTTTCCACAGTTTGTTGTGATCCACAGAGTCAAAGGCTTTAACATAGTCAATGAAGCAGTTCAGTTCAGTTCAGTCACTCAGAAGTAGAATTTTTTCTGGAATTCTCTTGCTTTTTCTGTGATCCAATGAATGTTGGCAATTTGATCTCTGGCTCCTCTGCCTTTTCTAAATTCAGCTTGAACATCTGGAAGTTCTTGGTTCACATGCTGTTGAAACCTTGATTGGAAAATTTTAGGCATTTACTTTGCTAGTGTGTGAGATGAGTGCAAGTATGAGGTAATTTGAACATTCCCTGATAGCTCAGTTGGTAAAGAATCCGCCTGCAATGCAGGAGAGCCCAGTTCGATCCCTGGGTTGGGAAGATGCCCTGGAGAAGGGAATGGCTACCCACTCCAGGATTCCGGCCTGGAGAATCCCATGGACTGTATAGCCCATGGGGTTGCACAGAGTTGGACATGCCTGAGCAACTTTCACTTGAACGTTCTTTGGCATTGCCCTTCTTTGGGATTGGAATGAAAACTGACCTTTTCCAGTCCTGTGGCCACTGCTGAGTTTTCCAAATTTGCTGGACATTTTCTTGCTCTGCTGTGGCTTACTTATCACAGAAGTACAGCTGCGTCACCTCCAAGAGGAAGTGTGAACAGGAGCTCTGGCAAAGATAACTCAAGGCCTATCTGGAAAGGCTTTGCTTTGTCCGATCCCAAGAATCTAGTTAATTAATTTCAGCAAATCAGCAACTCTTTTGATTTGTTAAATCATTTTGGAATTTTTTTTATTGCTGGATTTTGTAACAAGTGAGTTCAATGGTACAAAAAAGGATACCTGGTAATTATAGACTTTCAGCTCTCAGGAGAGAATTTTAAAGAGTATCTTATTCAGCTTATTCATTTTGTCGGTGGGGAAGCTCACGACTTAAGGGAGTTTCAGGAGTTGCTGGAGGCCACGGAGAATGCTAAGGGTAGGCCTTTAACTGAAGACCTCTCTTGATTCCCAGTCAATTATCTTCTCTGTTGAGGACTTTGCGCTTGAAGGTCATGCACTCCTTCTTCCCATTCAATAGACAATTCTCTATAGCATCTCTCACTGCTGTCCCCTGGGGCTCCTGGTGAGCATGGAACAGGACCTTGTTATCTTTGGAAACAATCCATTCCCTTTAAACTTCAAGAGCATCTTTTCCTGTCTTACCCACTGGAACCTTGCCATCCTCTCTGCTGCCTCCCTAGTTTTCTAAGGGTCCCTTTAAAACAGCCCTCATTTCCATCCAACACACTCCTTCTGTCAGCCTATTAGGTTTAGAATTTTAAATCTATAAACTGAGAATTTCACTTTATAAACTGTATCTCTAGACCAGCCCTCTCCTTTGAACTCTAGACTCATGTACAACTACTTATTGAATGCCTTCTTTTAGGTATCTTGTAGGCGTTCCAGATTCAATACCCAGAAGCAAAATCTTGATTGTACCTTCCCACCAAAAGGCTCTCCCCCTCCCCTAAACTTAATGTCACGGAATGATACTTTTTCCTGTTGCCTTGCCCAATAAGTTGAAGTCATCCTTATGTTTCCTATTTTCTTTCATTGTCTAAACCATCAACTGTCCTATTGGCTACATTTTAAAATAACAAAACATTGTTATCAACTATGCTCCAGTACAAAGTAAAATAAAAAAATATAAAAGAACCAGAAAAAGAATATGTATAGATATATATGTACAGACACCCACACAGACATATCTCTGAATCACTTTGCTATACACCAAAAACAAACCCAACATTATAAATCAACTATACTTCAATTTTTAAAAATTGTCTTTTGATGAATAGAAGTTTTTTTTTTTTCTTACCACTGTTAAATACATCAAACTTTTCTTTAAAATAATAAAATTACTTCCAGAATTCCACCCCAGTGCTCCCATCGTAGTTCAGGCTCCATGCTTCTTGCACGGACAGCTAGCCTTGCCCCTCATGGCCCCTCAACAGTCTCTTCTCCCAGCAGTGACTGGAACATAACCCAGATTCCTCCGGGTGGGCTGCAAGCTCCTCACCAGGATCTGAAAGCCCCTGCTTTCCTAGTGACTTTTTCTCCTATGCATCTCCTTCCCACTCGGTCTTCTCTAGGTACCTTCCAACATGCCCCCAGAACCATCACCCTGGGACTCACTATTGTCTCTGATTAAAACAACCTTCCCTCAAGGAAGTATACCAGTTACTAAAGGTTTCACCGTCAGTATTAAATTGGTCACCTTGTTAGACTTTGCTCTTGGCTGAGGTAGCATTTAATTGAGGATCAAGGTTTTGATAACTAAAACATGGTGGTGATTTTAAGGTTATAATGATGATCCGTGACCTATTTCTAAAGTTTTCTGTTTTTAAGAACATATTGGAAGTGCTTCTCCATTCAACATTATCTGAGCTTTGTTTTGTTCAGCTGCTCAGTCATATGTGACTCTTTGTGACCCCACAGACTGCAGCACACCAGGGTTCCCTGTTCTTCACCATCTCCTGGAGTTTGCTCTGACTCATGTCCACTGAGTCAATGATGCCATCCAACCATCTCATCCTCTGTCATCCCCTTCTCCTCCTGCCCCCAATCTTTCCCAGCATCAGGGTCTTTTCCAATGAGTCGGCTCTTTGCATTAGGTGGCTTCAGCTTCAGCCTTAGTCCTTCCAATGAATGTTCAGGGTCGATTTCCCTTAGGATTGACTGGTTGATCTCCTTGCAGTCCAAGGGACTCTTGAGAGTCTTCTCCAACACCACAGTTCGAAAAGATCAATTCTTTGGCACTCAGCCTTCTTTATGGTACAGCTCTCACATCCATACATGACCACTGGTAAACCATAACTTTGACTATGTGGACCTTTGTCGGCAAAGCGATGTCTCTGCCTTTTAATATGCTGTCTAGGTTGGTCATACTTTTTCTTCCAAGGAGTAAGTGTCTTTCAATTTCATGGCTGCAGTCACCATCTGCAGTGATTTTGGAGCCCAAGAAAATAAAATCTGTCACTGTTTCTGCTTTTTCCCCATCTTTTTGCCATGAAGTGATGGGATCGCATGCTATGATGTTAGTTTTTTGAATATTGAGTTTTAAGCCAGCTTTTTCATCCCCTCTTTCACCCTCATCAAGAGGCTCTTTAGTTCCTCTTTGCTTTCTGCCATAAGGGTGGTGTCATCTGCATATCTGAGGTTATTGATATTTCTCCTGGCAATCTTGATTCCAGCTTGTGATTCATCCAGTCCAGCGTTTCTCATGAGGTACTCTGAATATAAGTAAAATAAGCAGGGTGACAACATGCAGCCTTGACGGACTCTTTTCCCAGTTTTGAGCCAGTCCCTGCTTCATGTCGGATTCTGTTGCTTCTTGACCTGCAGACAGGTTTCTCAGGAGGCAGGTAAGGTGAGCTGGTATTCCCATCTCTTTAAGAATTTTCCACAGTTGTGATCCACACAGTCAAAGGCTTTATTGCAGTCAATGAAGCAGAAGAGATGCTTTTTCTTGAATTCTCTTGCCTTTTCTATGATCCAGGGGATGTTGGCAATCTGACCTCTGGTTCCTCTGCCTTTTCTAAATCCAGCTTGTACATCTGGAAGTTCTCAGTTCACATACTGCTGAAGCCTAGCTTGAAGGATTTTGATCTTTGCTTATGGGAGTCTAATAATGAATTGATATCTGAATTCCATAGTACATCAGAAAATTACCTCAAGGCAAAATCATATCTTTGCCAATGCTGTGAAAATGTAGCATGCAATAACTGTCCTGTCACTTTTTATTCTGGGGATACAAATGAGAATTAAATTAGAAGGAGGTAGATGGCAGTAAGTGTGAGGGATTATTTAGATAAGGAAAAATCAACTCAGTTACTTCAGAAACAAGATACACATTTTCTAGATAATTGTATGAACTTTTCTGACTATTCAGTATTAAAATATAATTATTCAATTGATTATAAAATAAGCCAAACTTCTACACTGGAGAAAAAGGCACTCTTCCTTCTGACAGGCCCACACTCACTCACGTCTCCTCCTCTTCTTAGAAAACTTTCACTGGTCACTCCTCTCACATATATTATCCCCATGCTTTGATTAATTTGTCTTCATACCATTCACCACTAGATGACTAACTATGCATTTACCTGTTATTTCATCCTTTGCGTTTCCCACAATGATGTGAGCTCAACGAGAGCTGGAATTTTATTCATTTTTGTGGTTTCCTGCAGTTTCCTCAGCCTCTCTCATGGTATCTGCAAAATGAAGGTGCAATCAGTAAGTATTTGTTAAGTGAGTTTCTGCTTTACTTTGCCATCAAGCCAGGTCTTACACTTCCATCATGTTGTTCCTGGAAGCCTTGTGCGAGCATTTGCCTTTATTCCTAGAAATATCATAATGTTTGCTTGGGACCATGAGGTAAAGTTGGCAAAGTCTTTGGGAATCTGGGTTTTTGCTGTCTTGTTAATCAATGATGATTATCAACATTAACTACAGTTGCTATTTATTGAATACATAGGCAGCTATCACCCCGCCAAATATTTTACACTATTATTTCCCTTAACCCTTGTGATGACCCTGTGGGAAATGCTACCGTCGTCCTCATTTTACGCACAGGAATTGAAGCCTGCAGAGTCAAGCAACTTGATCATAGAGCCAGGGAATGGCAGAGGAGGGCCTCTGCAAAGCCACGTGCCTGGATTCACACACAGTGTTGTGATACAGAGTGTGGCCTCCGCAAGTGCATGGATCCGAATTGGCACTCACACAATTCGGAGAAGGCAATGGCACCCCACTCCAGTATTCTTGCCTGGAAAATCCCATGGACGGAGGAGCCTGGTGGGCTGCAGTCCATGGGGTCGCTAGGAGTCGGACACGACTGAGCGACTTCACTTTCACTTTTCACTTTCATGCCTTGGAGAAGGAAATGGCAACCCTCTCCAGTGTTCTTGCCTGGAGAATCCCAGGGATGAGGGAGCCTAGTGGGCTGCCATCTATGGGGTCACACAGAGTCAGACACGACTGAAGAGACTTAGCAGCAGCAGCAGCAGCACACAGCTGTGTGACACTGACTGGACTGCTTCTCTCCCTTGACCTTCCCTACCCCACAAATGAAGACTCCAGAGGGCTGTTACCATAGATACTCTGGTCCCATGCTTCAGAGTTCCAGCACAGAGTTAAAATTCAGTGAGTGTTGTCATGGTGACAATATAATAGGACTAACAAAGATTAATGAATTTTGCTCCTCCTAGGCAATGGGTGTCCTCTTAGTGTTCTTTCATCCCACATCTGTCTATACAGTAAGGATGTACCTATGCATGCAAATGAGTTCCATTCCAAGAGCACATTCAGAAGTCGAATATGTTCGTTAAGTCCAAAAAACTTCACCTCAGAACCCAGCTAACACAATCGACTGTCAAGCAGTGTACTAATATGCTTATAACAGTTTCCACACAAATAATATAGAAAAAAAAACAAAAAATAACACATTTTGATTTTACAGTACAGGACCCTGGGAAGCACAGTGAGTGGTGCACTGCAGCAGGTAGACACAGTGGCGAGTTTGCATCCTTGCAAGTTCCCCCTCGAAGGCTCTTACGTACGGGACTTCCTCTGTTACTTCTCCCTGCAGTCTGTTTATCTACCAAATTTGACAATGTCATCTTACAATAAACTATTGATAAAAAGTGTTGAGGGATGTACAGTTCAGTTCAGTTCAGTCTCTCAGTCGTGTCCGACTCTTTGCAACCCCATGAATCACAACATGCCAGGCCTCCCTGTCCATCACCAATTCCCGGAGTTTACCAAAACTCCTGTCCATCGAGTCAGTGATGCCATCCAGCCATCTCATCCTCTGTTGTCCCCTTCTCCTCCTGCCCCCAATCCCTCCCAGCATCAGAGTCTTTTCCAATGAGTCAACTCTTCGCATGAGGTGGCCAAAGTACTGGAGTTTCAGCTTTAGCATCATTCCTTCCAAAGAAATCCCAGGGCTGATCTCCTTCAGAATGGACTGGTTGGATCTCCTTGCAGTCCAAGGGACTCTCAAGAGTCTTCTCCAACAACATAGTTCAAAAGCATCAATTCTTCGGCGCTCAGCCTTCTTCACAGTCCAACTCTCACATCCATACATGACCACAGAAAAAACCATAACCTTGACTAGACAGACCTTTGTAAGGACAAAACTTCAGACAGTCAGAGATGTCCTTTTGAAGCTACCTGAGCTTTGCTTAACTGCAAGAGGGTCCTGGTTCGTATGGCACCTTCCAGGAACATGATCTGCTTTCACCAGTCTGTTCTGCCCACCTTCTAAAAGGCTAGCACCGATTTACTTTCTCTCCCAAGGGATTCTACTTGGGCTAAATGACTTGTTAGGAAATCCAAGAAGAAACTCCGACATCTACAGCCTTGGGCAGGCCGGTCTCTAATTAGCCCTCCTCTGAGCAGTGCTGGAGGTAGCCTGGGTGCTTGGCACTTTTAGAAGAAATGAACGGACCAAGCTGAGCTTCCTGAGCTTTATAGAAGCTTCCCAGTAGCTGTCAATTTTACACAAGTACGGTATGTACGGCAATCCTAATCTCCCAATTTGCCCCCCTCTCTCTTTTCCCCCATGTCTGCATGTCCATTCTCTACATCTGCCATGCACTGGAAAAAAAAAAATCTCCTTTTATCTGCACAATAAATATATACGGGATGCCACTCCTGTTTTCTAGAGGAGAGAATAGTGCGGAATGGGTTTCGGTTGGTGCCCCTTCCAGATCCCTTTCTTAGGTCAGCCATCATTAGTTGCGACCTTGCAGCTCTCAGTGCAATTTCACAGGCACTCGGTGATAGCGAACTCCGGTAGAGGGTACCAGGGGCGGGTATGCAGCGGGCGCTGCGGGAGGAAGATGCTCTGTGTCCGCGAAGGGTGGTCCTGGAGAAGGCAAGCTGCAGCTAGGACGGCTGCTGATGCTGCCCACCCCGCTCCGGCCCCAGACAGGCCCCTGTGCAGCCCGCAGCCTTGGCCTGGCCGCGACCCCCCATTGAGCCGCACCCCTCCCCCACCTGTCCCTTATACACATCTTCAGCTGCCCATCTGGCTCGCTTGCACCTTCACCCCGAGAGTGGAGGCCAGCTGCTCACAGTTCAGGGCGGACCCTGTCCTAGCGGCCAGATCGGTGTCCGCCTCTGCCTGCCGCCCCGAGCCCCGCAGAAGCGGATCTTTCTTGGATCCTCTGCCCTCGCCCCAGCGTGCTCCAGGCGCTCCTTCCTCACGGTTTGTGCTTCCTTATGCTGAGCCGGACACGACTGAAGCGACTTAGCGCGCACGCATGCACGCTGAGCCTTCCCGTGTCACTTCCTCAAGGGCTTCCCCACGCAGGTTGGGTCCAGGCCCATCCCGTGGCTGCTCCAGCGCTGGCCGCTGAACCCGTATAATTGCCCCCCACCCGATGGAGGTGCCTTGCCCAGGAAGTGAGCGCCCTCCCAAACCTCCCCTCTGCCTCTGGGCCGGGATCAGTGACTCACCCACAGAAGCCAGGCCCTGTGACCCCAGACAGGATGCCTGTGGTTACGACTCAACCCTCCAGAGCCCCCAGAGACGACCCAGGAGAGCCACGGGGTTGAAGCGAAGCCCCCGCAGGAACGAGGTCCTTCCTGCGGTTTCACTCCCTTCTCAACCTGCCCTTCCTCCTCCTCGTGTTCTCCTATAGGTTTTCCCTGATGATCCGCCCTCAATAAATTGGGTGTGTCCTAATCTTTGTCTCAGGCTCTGCATTGAACAACTTGTCTCCAGAAATGTTCTCAGGGCCCAGAGCTAGAAGATAAGCTGGCGATTGTACTGGATCTGAAGTGTGAAAGTGAAGTGAAGTGAAAGTCACTCAGTCGTGTCCAACTCAGCTGCCCATCTGGCTCGCTTGCACCTTCACCCCGAGAGTGGAGGCCAGCTGCTCACAGTTCAGGGCGGACCCTGTCCCAGTGGCCAGATCGGCGTCCGCCTCTGCCTGCCGGCCCCGAGCCCCGCAGAAGCTTCCCCTCAGGATCTTTCTTGGATCCTCTGCCCTCGCCCCAGCGTGCGCCAGGCGCTCCTTCCTCACGGTTTGTGCTTCCTTATGCTGAGCCGGACCTGACTGAAGCGACTTAGCGCGCACGCATGCACGCTGAGCTTTCCCGTGTCACTTCCTCAAGGGCTTCCCCACGCAGGTTGGGTCCAGGCCCATCCCGTGGCTGCTCCAGCGCTGGCCGCTGAACCCGTATAATTGCCCCCCACCCCATGGGAGGTGCCTTGCCCAGGAGGTGAGCGCCCTCCCAAACCTCCCCTCTGCCTCTGGGCCGGGATCAGTGACTCACCCACAGAAGCCAGGCCCTGTGACCCCAGACAGGACGCCTGTGGTTATGGCTCAACCCTCCAGAGCCCCCAGAGACGACCCAGGAGAGCCACGGGGTTGAAGCGAAGCCTCCGCAGAAACGAGGTCCTTCCTGCGGTTTCTCTCCCTTCTCAACCTGCCCTTCCTCCTCCTCGCGTTCTCGTATAGGTTTTCCCTGATGATCCGCCCTCAATAAATTGGGTGTGTCCTAATCTTTGTCTCAGGCTCTGCATTGAACAACCTGTCTCCAGAAATGTTCTCAGGGCCCAGAACTAGAAGATAAGCTGGCGATTGTACTGGATCTGAAGTGTGAAAGTGAAGTGAAGTGAAAGTCACTCAGTCGTGTCCAACTCTTCGGGACCCCATGGATTTAATCCATGGAATTCTCCAGGCCAGAATAGCCTTTCCCTTCTCCAGGGGATCTTCCCAACCCAGGGGTCGAACCCAGGTCTCCCGAATTGCAGACAGATTCTTTACTGGCTGAGCCTCCAGGGAAGCCCAGGAATACTGGAGGGCGTAGCCTTCCCCTCCAGCAGATCTTCTCAACTCAGGGATCGAATCCGGGTCTCCTGCATTTCAGGTGAATTCTTTACCAACTGAGCTACCAGGGAACCTGACCCCAAATCCTTTTTTTTTTTTTTCTTTTTTATTGAAGCATAATTGATTCATAATGTTGTGTTAGTTTAAGGTGTAGAATAAAACCATTCAGTTATTTCAGGTTCCTTTCCGCTGTAGATTGTTACCTGTATTGAATATAGTTTCCTGTGCTATACAATAGGTCCTTGGTTTTGTCTAGTTTGTGTACAGCATTGTGTGTATGTTAATCCCAGACTCCTAATTTATCTCTCACCACCTCGCTTCTTGTCCATTTGGTAACCCTAAGTTGCTTTTCTACATCTATGAGTTCTTTTCTGTTTTATAAATAAGTTCATTTGCATCGTTTTAAAAGATTCCACCTGTAAGTGATTGCCTGTGGTGTCTGCCTTTCCCTGTCTGGCGTCAGGTAGTGTGAGCATCTAGGCCACGAGTCCTGTCCTCTTCACCACCACTGTCTCCCTGTTGAGGCAGGCTCCCACCTTCCACATGTTCCCCCTAAGGTAGTCTGCCGCCTGTGCTGAGAGTACAGGTGTTGACGAGGGTCTGGCATTGGTCCAGGGTGAAGTTTGTGATTATTGGTTCAACAGTGTCTGAGGCCTGTGCCCGCTGTTAGCAAAGGCTCATATACCCGCTGTCTGTCCTGTGGAGGCTCACACCCTTTGCTTTACTGCCTGGAGCTGTTTCTCTTCCTCCTGTCTCCCCAAAGAGCGTGGACCAGCATCCTGGTTGCAACTCTGCCATCCCAGTGAGTCTGCTGTTTAGTTGAATCACGCGGTTCCTCTCCAGGCATGTTTATTTAGGGTAGGTTCATTCTCCACACCCCAGGAAGTGTGCACTGGTGTTAGAGATTCAGAAACTAAGCTGACAGCTCGACACTTGCATGCCTGTTAGGTAAATCACAGTTATTACTGGGGACTGTAGTGGCAGGTTTATTTGTGACTCTCAGCACTGCTTGCTGGCAGGAGATGGGATGCTGTGTGTGGGGGGACAGGGGTGATTGGAAGGCTGAGATGACCCAGGAGAGCTAGGAGGACCGGCATTTACGGGTTGTGCGTGTCAGTCCTGAAGGATAACTGCGCCAGCACTGGGTGAAAGCAGCTTGTTCCAGCCCATTTTGTTTTCAGGGGCTCTAACACAGAGTAAGCGATTCAGCAGGTGAGTCAACACGTCTTGATGTTAATTGTCTCTTCCGTGGTCTCAACATGTATTTTAGTTTTGCTGTTGGTCCTTTGACTGTCACATGCCGATCCTGCTGGGGGGTTTCTCAGCCTAGCCTGTGCTCCCTGGTTGCCCTGAGTGACTCCTGTTTTCCCACTTGATAGCAATTACCTGACAGTCACACAACTTTTCTCTCTGCCTCAAAAAACAAAAAACAAAGGGGTTAGTGTGTAGTTAGCTCCTTTTAATGCCTTTCTCCAGAGAGGTGGCATAGGCCCTTCAGGAGGTGAGTCCATGCCAGTTTCTCGCCTCTCCTTTGTGGCTAGATAGAATACAGCTGTCGCTCATTCAGTCACATTCTTAGCTGTCCCACCATTAGATGAATTTATGAGCTATCCCTACCAAGCGCCAGCAACTGCAAAGAGCAGTACGCCTTCGAAGGCAGCAGAAACCAACTGGGAATTGGGAAATTAATAGGAATTTAGAATAATGGGCATGCTTGCAATTAACCATTTATGGGTTTGGAAACCTAGCTCCTCTGGTAATTTGAAAGAGCAGTTTTGCTAATAAAACTTGTCCATGTTGAGTGAATCTGTTGCATCTGCCTGTCATCCATAAAGCAACTTGAGTGATCACTTTCCCATCAAATTTTGCTCTTTCCTTTAGCCTGCTGGCTGTTAGAGCCAGTTTTCTCCATTGCAGGCAGGGAATGGGGGAGAAAAACTAAAAAAGATTGTAACCCCAGCAAAGGCAGGCTGGTCTCTGTCTACACTGGGGATGAAGCTTGCTTACTTATTACGCAGGTGACTTTGGGTGGACTTCAAGTGGTGCCACAGTGAGCTGAAAGGGCAAACTTTCATAACAGAAATTCCCAATGATGGTCAACATTCACCAACAGCTCCTGATGAACTTGCAGATCTGTGATCCCCACGCCTCTGACCAAAGTGGGTTTTAGCTTCAGGAAAATGAACAATTGTCACTGAAGCCTCCAAATTTTGAATGATCATTGTAGTTTCCCAGACAGTAAAGTCTGTTCAATTGCCTGCCACCTTCACAGCCGTGCTCTTGGCCCCTCTTGGAGAACCTCTTTTGCCGCGTGGAATAGAAACGCTTGGCCTCAAGGATTCAAAGCCTCAGACACATCAGGAGCCCCTTTGTGCGCCCCCTGCACTCTCCAGTGCTGTTCTCAAGGAAACTGTTCTCACGGGGCTGACCTTTCCGCTGGGCCTGGGCATGGCTGCAGTGAGCGGCGGGCCTGACGGGAGCAGAAGCCCGGGAGTGAAACAGGAGGCAGGGCTGCAGGGCCGGCTGGCGGGGCGCGGGCTGGCGAGGCGGTGTGACGGGAGCTGGGGCGCTGCTTCGCCACCACGCACGGCTGTGTGAGCAGAGAAAGAGGACGCTCACCCCTGGGGTGGTGGCTGCCGTTGTTAAGGTGGGTGGAACTCTTCTCGGCCCGTGGACTGCAGCCACCGGGCCCCAGGTGCGGCCACCAGCCACGCCTCCCGAGCTTGCCCTGGGGACTGAGCGAGAGGCTCCTGTGGCCTCAGCGCCGCCGCTCGCCCGAGAAGCCGAACCGTGCTGCCTGCCTACACGCACCCTCACTGCCAGCCCTCGCTGTGAATGAAGTCAGCTGCGTCTGACTCTCTGCCACCCCATGCAAGATACAGCCCATGGCATTCTCCAGCCAGAGTACTGAGCGGGTAGCCTACCCCTTCTCCAGCGGATCTCCCCAACCCAGGAATCTAACCAGAGTCTCCTGCATTGCAGGCGGATTCTTTACCAGCTGAGCTACCAGGGAAGCCGCAGTTCCCACTGAGGGGACTTCACTTGCTTTTGTTGAGAAGTGGTCTGTTTTAGCTTATTTAGCTGTTATGTCTTGAGAAAGTTCCCCTTACATTTCTGCAGTCTTTACAAATCTGTCAAACCCAAAGTTTTAAGGTAGGTGAGGATTCTGTGAGGAAGTGAGCACACAGGTGGAGTCGTGACTAGTACACACATCGTTTTGTGGAGGCAACTATTTTTAGGAGCCTGAAGAGTTTCTCTCCACTATATGAAGCCTTTTTTAGCCCTTTAAATTTTTATTTTATCAAAATCTTTTTCCAATAGATACATACTTGGTTTTTATGGGTTTAACAAATTCCTATATAACTTTTACTGAGTGCTAGGCATGTTCTCGGAGAAGGCAATGACACCCCACTCCAGTACTCTTGCCTGGAAAATCCCATGGATGGAGGAGCCTGGTGGGATGCAGTCCATGGGGTCGCTATGAGTCAGACACGACTGAGCGACTTCACTTTCACTTTTCACCTTCATGCATTGGAGAAGGAAATGGAGCCCACTCCAGTGTTCTTGCCTGGAGAATCCCAGGGACGGGGGAGCCTGGTGGGCTGCCATCTATGGGGTCGCACAGGGTCGGACACGACTGAAGTGACTTAGCAGCAGCAGCAGCAGCAGCAGGCGTGTTCTAGGTTCATGACAAAGATTAACTCCATGAATCCTTATTACAATACCCTGAAGTCAGTTCTGTTCATTCCTGTTTTGTGCCCAGATTTCTCCTGTGTTCTAAGCACAGGGGTGAGGGGCCCGGCCTCTTCCGGTATGACCTCATCCTAATTAGCTGCATGTGCAGGGGCGCTGCTTTCCAGACCACCTCTGAGAGGCTGGCAGGGCTTCCCTGTATGCGTTTTGCTGAGACAAGCTGAAGCCAGAGCTCTGCTGTGTTCTCGCGCTCTCTGAGGCATCTCACCCCCTTGTTGTCGGGAATGCTCGAGGCCTTTGCCCTGTCTGTTCCCTGTGCCTGGAACATCCCAGCACCCCAGCTGCCCATGGGGCTCACGCATGCCCCCTTCTCAAATCTGTCTTCAAACACACCTTTTTCAGTAATTTCTTCTTCCCCCGATCATTCTAGTTAAAATCATGCCTTCCTTTCCCCCCAGCCCCCCGGTCTCCCTGGCTCATTGCTTTTCCTTTATCCATAGTTCTTTCCATCTTCTCACATACTTGGCAGTTTGCTTATTTACAGGCTCTGCTGTGTGTCTGTCCCCTGTGCTGACACTGGACTGTAAGCCCAGTGAGAGACCGTTCATTTCCTCCTCTGATTTATTCAACTGAGAGAATGTGCACAGCTCTCTCATTTTCTTAATCAGCTGGTTTAGGGGTGGAGACGTATGCCTCTCATACATTGGTGTAAGGTGTGTGGGAGGATGGCAAAACGTTAAACAAAAAACAAAGGGGTTAGTGTGTAGTTAGCTCCTTTTAATGCCTTTCTCCAGAGAGGTGGCATAGGCCCTTCAGGAGGTGAGTCCATGCCAGTTTCTCGCCTCTCCTTTGTGGCTAGATAGAATACAGCTGTCGCTCATTCAGTCACATTCTTAGCTGTCCCACCATTAGATGAATTTATGAGCTATCCCTACCAAGCGCCAGCAACTGCAAAGAGCAGTACGCCTTCGAAGGCAGCAGAAACCAACTGGGAATTGGGAAATTAATAGGAATTTAGAATAATGGGCATGCTTGCAATTAACCATTTATGGGTTTGGAAACCTAGCTCCTCTGGTAATTTGAAAGAGCAGTTTTGCTAATAAAACTTGTCCATGTTGAGTGAATCTGTTGCATCTGCCTGTCATCCATAAAGCAACTTGAGTGATCACTTTCCCATCAAATTTTGCTCTTTCCTTTAGCCTGCTGGCTGTTAGAGCCAGTTTTCTCCATTGCAGGCAGGGAATGGGGGAGAAAAACTAAAAAAGATTGTAACCCCAGCAAAGGCAGGCTGGTCTCTGTCTACACTGGGGATGAAGCTTGCTTACTTATTACGCAGGTGACTTTGGGTGGACTTCAAGTGGTGCCACAGTGAGCTGAAAGGGCAAACTTTCATAACAGAAATTCCCAATGATGGTCAACATTCACCAACAGCTCCTGATGAACTTGCAGATCTGTGATCCCCACGCCTCTGACCAAAGTGGGTTTTAGCTTCAGGAAAATGAACAATTGTCACTGAAGCCTCCAAATTTTGAATGATCATTGTAGTTTCCCAGACAGTAAAGTCTGTTCAATTGCCTGCCACCTTCACAGCCGTGCTCTTGGCCCCTCTTGGAGAACCTCTTTTGCCGCGTGGAATAGAAACGCTTGGCCTCAAGGATTCAAAGCCTCAGACACATCAGGAGCCCCTTTGTGCGCCCCCTGCACTCTCCAGTGCTGTTCTCAAGGAAACTGTTCTCACGGGGCTGACCTTTCCGCTGGGCCTGGGCATGGCTGCAGTGAGCGGCGGGCCTGACGGGAGCAGAAGCCCGGGAGTGAAACAGGAGGCAGGGCTGCAGGGCCGGCTGGCGGGGCGCGGGCTGGCGAGGCGGTGTGACGGGAGCTGGGGCGCTGCTTCGCCACCACGCACGGCTGTGTGAGCAGAGAAAGAGGACGCTCACCCCTGGGGTGGTGGCTGCCGTTGCTAAGGTGGGTGGAACTCTTCTCGGCCCGTGGACTGCAGCCACCGGGCCCCAGGTGCGGCCACCAGCCACGCCTCCCGAGCTTGCCCTGGGGACTGAGCGAGAGGCTCCTGTGGCCTCAGCGCCGCCGCTCGCCCGAGAAGCCGAACCGTGCTGCCTGCCTACACGCACCCTCACTGCCAGCCCTCGCTGTGAATGAAGTCAGCCGCGTCTGACTCTCTGCCACCCCATGCAAGATACAGCCCATGGCATTCTCCAGCCAGAGTACTGAGCGGGTAGCCTACCCCTTCTCCAGCGGATCTCCCCAACCCAGGAATCTAACCAGAGTCTCCTGCATTGCAGGCGGATTCTTTACCAGCTGAGCTACCAGGGAAGCCGCAGTTCCCACTGAGGGGACTTCACTTGCTTTTGTTGAGAAGTGGTCTGTTTTAGCTTATTTAGCTGTTATGTCTTGAGAAAGTTCCCCTTACATTTCTGCAGTCTTTACAAATCTGTCAAACCCAAAGTTTTAAGGTAGGTGAGGATTCTGTGAGGAAGTGAGCACACAGGTGGAGTCGTGACTAGTCTGAGGGGACTTCACTTGCTTTTGTTGAGAAGTGGTCTGTTTTAGCTTATTTAGCTATTATGTCTTGAGAAAGTTCCCCTTACATTTCTGCAGTCTTTACAAATCTGTCAAACCCAAAGTTTTAAGGTAGGTGAGGATTCTGTGAGGAAGTGAGCACACAGGTGGAGTCGTGACTAGCACACACATCGTTTTGTGGAGGCAACTATTTTTAGGAGCCTGAAGAGTTTCTCTTCACTATATGAAGCCTTTTTTAGCCCTTTAAATTTTTATTTTATCAAAATCTTTTTCCAGTAAAGATACATACTTGGATTTTATGGGTTTAACAAATTCCTATATAACTTTTACTGAGTGCTAGGCATGTTCTCGGAGAAGGCAATGACACCCCACTCCAGTCCTCTTGCCTGGAAAATCCCATGGATGGAGGAGCCTGGTGGGATGCAGTCCATGGGGCTGCTACGAGTCGGACACGACTGAGCGACTTCACTTTCACTTTTCACCTTCATGCATTGGAGAAGGAAATGGAGCCCACTCCAGTGTTCTTGCCTGGAGAATCCCAGGGACGGCGGAGCCTGGTGGGCTGCCATCTATGGGGTCGCACAGGGTCGGACACGACTGAAGTGACTTAGCAGCAGCAGCAGNGACACGACTGAGCGACTTCACTTTCACTTTTCACCTTCATGCATTGGAGAAGGAAATGGAGCCCACTCCAGTGTTCTTGCCTGGAGAATCCCAGGGACGGGGGAGCCTGGTGGGCTGCCATCTATGGGGTCGCACAGGGTCGGACACGACTGAAGTGACTTAGCAGCAGCAGCAGCAGCAGCAGGCGTGTTCTAGGTTCATGACAAAGATTAACTCCATGAATCCTTATTACAATACCCTGAAGTCAGTTCTGTTCATTCCTGTTTTGTGCCCAGATTTCTCCTGTGTTCTAAGCACAGGGGTGAGGGGCCCGGCCTCTTCCGGTATGACCTCATCCTAATTAGCTGCATGTGCAGGGGCGCTGCTTTCCAGACCACCTCTGAGAGGCTGGCAGGGCTTCCCTGTATGCGTTTTGCTGAGACAAGCTGAAGCCAGAGCTCTGCTGTGTTCTCGCGCTCTCTGAGGCATCTCACCCCCTTGTTGTCGGGAATGCTCGAGGCCTTTGCCCTGTCTGTTCCCTGTGCCTGGAACATCCCAGCACCCCAGCTGCCCATGGGGCTCACGCATGCCCCCTTCTCAAATCTGTCTTCAAACACACCTTTTTCAGTAATTTCTTCTTCCCCCGATCATTCTAGTTAAAATCATGCCTCCCTTTCCCCCCAGCCCCCCGGTCTCCCTGGCTCATTGCTTTTCCTTTTTCCATAGTTCTTTCCATCTTCTCACATACTTGGCAGTTTGCTTATTTACAGGCTCTGCTGTGTGTCTGTCCCCTGTGCTGACACTGGACTGTAAGCCCAGTGAGAGACTGTTCATTTCCTCCTCTGATTTATTCAACTGAGAGAATGTGCACAGCTCTCTCATTTTCTTAATCAGCTGGTTTAGGGGTGGAGACGTATGCCTCTCATACATTGGTGTAAGGTGTGTGGGAGGATGGCAAAACGTACCTTAAACCGTTTTCTTGAGCACCATGACATAGCTGTCCTGTACTTCCCTACACCTGGGACGCTGAGGCAAATGTCATGCTCGTGACGGTCACAGATCCTGGGAGGGCATGAGATGGAACCAGAGCTCTTCTGCTGAAACACTGAGAGGCCTCGTTTGACTAGTTCCCACCGTCATTTGGCTGTTGGAGGAGTGATCACCGAGGCCCCTCCAAGAAGATGATGGTCAGGCTGAGAACTCAGGCGTCCTGACCTGCTGGGGTTTTCCCCTTAGCATCAAACGGCAAAAGGCTCTGAAAGTGACCACAGAATGCTCTGGGAGACATTGCTCTGGCTTCTGTAGAGTGAATGAGGTTTCAATAGCCCACAGATATCATATCTGATTTCGTGAATAACCACGTCAAGGCCTCTCTCTCATGGGCCTCTGGTAGCGAATGTCAGCAGTGATTCACAGCAGAACCACTGAACTAGGCAACTCTCCATGCGTTTCTTGGTCTTAAAATCTATCAATTTATATTAAATTTTTAGATTTGCTGTCATCCTTTGCCCTCATAAATATTGAGTATTTTTATGAGCCTGTATCCTCAGCTCAGCTGGTAAAGAATCTGTCTGCAGTGCAGGAGACCTGGGTTCAATCCTGGATTGGGAAGATCCCCTAAAGAAGGGCATGGCAACCCTCTCCAGCCTTCTTGCCTGGAGAATCCCATGGACAGAGGAGCCTGGCGGGCTATAGGGCCGCAGAGTTGGACATGACTGAGCAAGTAAGCAACGGCACAGCATCCGCACAGAAGGTGGAGATTGGTGAGGGGAAGGGTGTTGCACACATTCCTGGCTTTCACTGTGGCGTCAGCATGGCTGGCACTTACAGGGTGCCTGAGAGCTGCTTCTTAAGCTTCCAGCTGAAGCTCGGCCTCTGAGCTGCATCGCTACCCAGCTTCCTGGCTTAGATAGCACGGTCTGCAGGGGCCACGCCTGGGCCGTTTCGCATTAGTTTCTTCCTAGAACTCATGAATGGCTTTCAGAAGTAAAGTCTGAAACCCCACATGAAGCAGTGCTTCAGCTAGGACGAAGGCTAGTGGTGTGCAAGAAAGTGTCGTCTGACATCAGAGGTCTAGGAGGTGAAGTGTCTCAATATGGTGCCCGAAACAGTGAGACTTCAAAGAGAAGACATGGCTACAGAGAGGGCATTTTCAGCCACACTCAGTCCCGGCTGGCAACGTGTCCCTGACCGACCATAAACGAGCAGGGGTGTCAGGAAGCGGATGCTGGTGGAGGCCGCTCTGCAGGCCCTCGGTCCGCAGCTGAGAAACCTCTCTCCGTCGTGTTTCCTGCGCGGTGTCTGCTCTTCCCGCGGCCCTGCTGCGCTGCCCCCGTGAATCTTCCTGAAAGAAAGCACTGGGCATGTTTCACTCCATCCCGTCGCCGGGATGCGTTCTTTCTGCCCATGAGGGCTTATCGGGAACTAAGCAGGCTGAGGCTTCAGGGCCTTTCACTTGCCTCAGTGGGGGCCCCGCCCTGTTCCACTAATCTTTTCTGTTGCAAAATTTTCAAAAGTCATATTCTTTAAGCACAATGGATTCATTGTACTGTCTCTATTTTAATTTCTCCTCTGCAACACTTTCCTTCTTGTGGCTGCAGGCAATGTTGGGATCCAGCTGAAATGGGAGTTGAACTGAAAACACATCAGTTAGGTTCAGGTTGAACAGGATGTGTTTATGTCCTTTGCAGTAATTTCCAAGTGTGATTATTGCTCGCCGGCCTGCTGCAGGAGCGACTAGCTTGCGGGAATACTCGGGCTACCCACTCTGTGACTCACCAGGTGTCCAGACACAGAAGCACAGGATCTGAGATCCTGATGCAGGATGACCTGCTCCTGGGATGCCCTGGAATTCTGTGAACCCCGGAAGGAAAAAGGAGGATTACAGCAGACAGAGCCAGAAATGTTTCTGTGAAAAGTATCATTAAGAGGATGCCAGGCAGCGGATGGATATGCCATTGCTGTTATTCTGGATTTTATGATGTTTGTGTTTGTCAGCTTTTTACAATTTGTCATTTTTGTGATGATTGTCAACCTAAATGAGTCTTCAACTTTACTCCTAATGAATTTATATTTTCTTCTTACAAAACGCCCTTTATTTTTTAAAAAGCTTTCAGTTCAGTTCAGTTCAGTCACTCAGTCGTGTCCGACTCTTTGCGACCCCATGAATCGCAGCACTCCAGGCCTCCCTGTCCATCACCATCTCCTGGAGTTCACTCAGACTCACATCCATCGAGTCCGTGATGCCATCCAGCCATCTCATCCTCGGTCGTCCCCTTCTCATCCTGCCCCCAATCCCTCCCAGCATCAGAGTCTTTTCCAATGAGTCAACTCTTCGCATGAGGTGGCCAAAGTACTGGAGTTTCAGCTTTAGCATCATTCCTTCCAAAGAACACCCAGGGTTGATCTCCTTNAATACAATATTGTAAAGTAATTAGCCTCCAATTAAAATAAATAAATTTATATAAAAACCAATGCTGTTTTAGTCTTAGGTGTGCTATAAGTGATCCAGTTATGCACACACAGGCATTTATTCCTTTTCAAAGTCTTTTCTCAGATTATTACAAAACATTGAGCAGAGTTTCCTGTGCTATACCGTAGGTCCTCGTCGGTGACCTGCTTTAAATGTAGCACCGTGTACACGTCCATCCCAAAGTTTTGATCTATCCCTCACCCCTACACTTCTCCGAAGGTAACCACAAGTTCTTCTCTGAGTCTGTGGGTCTGTCTCTGTTTTGTAAATAAGCTCATTTATAATATCATTTTTAGATTCCACATATCATATGATATTTGCCTTCCTCTGTCTGACTCACTTCACTCAGTATGATGCTCCCCAGGTCTATCCACGTTGCTGCAAGTGGCATTATTTCATTCCTTCTTCTTTTGTTTTTGGCTGAGAAATATTCACCGAATATAGACACCGCATCTTCTTTATCCATTCGTCTGTCGATGGACACTTAGTTTGGCTCCATGTCTTGGTTCTCGTTAACAGAACTTCACTAAACATCAGGGTGCATGTACCCCTTTGGACCGTGTTTTCCTCCAGACATATGCCCAGGAATGGAATTGCTGGGTCATGTGGTAGTTCTGTTTTTAGTTTCTTGCGTGTGTGCTGGTCACATCTGACTCTTTGTGATGCCATGAACTGTAGCCTGCCAGCCTCCTCTGTCCAAGGAATTTTCCAGGCAAGAGTACTGGAGTGGGTTGCCATTTCCAGGATTCTTCCTGACCCAGGGGTCATACCCACGTCTCTTGTACCTCGTGCATTGGCAAGCAGATTCCTTACCACTGTGCCACCTGCGAAGCCTTTAGTTTCTTAAGTCTTACATTTGCATCTTTAATCCATTTTGAGTTTATTTTTGTGTATGGCACAAAAGAATGGTCTCATTTCACTTTTTACAAGTAACTGACTGTCCAGTTTCCCAGCCCATTTATGGAAGAGAGTGTCTTTCCTTCATTGTATAGTTTGCCTTCCTTTGTTACAGATTAACTGACCATAGGTGCATGCGTTTTTCCTGGGCTCTCTGTTCCGTTCTGCTGATCTGTAGTCCTGTCATTTTTCCCGGGCTCTCTGTTCCGTTCTGCTGATGTGTAGTTCTGTCGTTTTTCCTGGGCTCTCTGTTCTGTTCTGCTGATCTGTAGCCCTCGTTTGTGCCAGTGCCATACTGTTTTGGTTGCTGTAGCTTTGTACTATAGTCGGAAGCCAGGGGTCCTGATGCCTCTAGCTCTGCCTTGCTTTTTCAAGATTGCTCTCACCGTTTGGGGTCTTCTGTGTCTCCATACAAATTTTAAGGTTTTTTATTCTAATTCTGTGAAGAATGCCATTGCTAATTTGATATGGATTGCATTGATTCTGTAGATTGCCTTGAGGGTAACTCTGAGCCAAGTGTCAAGCAGTTATTCAGTGGAATCTTAAAGGTCCCAGGTCACAGGCTTCCCCTCGCACTGAGCAGGCCACTGACTCTTAACTTGTGCCTCTGACGAAATAGCTGCCTTATGTGTGCAGCCATAGCACTTTCTTAAAAAGCAGCTCATCTTGAAACCATCCCAGTTGAGTGGCTAAGTTACCTTTTCCCTCTATTTTAAGTTGTTTACTTATTTGTTTATTTTCTCTATGTTCATGCTGACTTTATTAAGTTTGTATAAGTTAAATGAGCTTCTTTGTGTCTGGATGCCACTGTATTACTTTGCATTTGAAGTCTCACGGTTGACTGCTAAGAGCAGGTGTCTGAGTCACCCATTCACTGCTAACTCACATTGCTCTAGTGAACCACTTTATAACTGGTCATCTGTGCCTCGTACCTTTACTTGACCATTTAGGACTGTGAAACCTCAAACTTCTTGCCCAGCTTTTTAAGAGTTCACAATTTACTTGTTATTTTCTTCTATTTGGGGGGGAAATTAAAAAAAATAATGTCTTCCTTTTTAAAGGTTGTACTGCTATGTCACTTTCTAATTTCATCTCAATTATTTTGATCTTTAATGTCTTTCTGGGTTAAAAAGGTGTGCAAAGCTAGGATGGAGAAGATGCAAGGGAAGTTCTTTGAAATCATATAAATCATGTTTGGTGATGCACAGAGATTTCCTAAAGGCAGATTAAGACCTACAGTGACACATCTTTTATTGATTGGTGCTCCTCTGTTGGAGAATGTGTACATGTCTTAAAAAACAGAGCCAAGATTTCTGTTAAGGCTAACTGGCATGGAGTGGTTATTCTCTTGGTGATTTCAAAGTAAAGCCCTTTTTTAAAAATGGGAAATAAAGTAACTAAACAGGAGACCAATTTTTCTTGACCATTGAATGAAAGCAAAATTTGACATAGTTCAATAGTGAGTACATNTGATCTCCTTCAGAATGGACTGGTTGGATCTCCTTGCAGTCCAAGGGACTCTCAAGAGTCTTCTCCAACACCACAGTTCAAAAGCATCAATTCTTCGGCGATCAGCCTTCTTCACAGTCCAACTCTCACATCCATACATGACCACAGGAAAAACCATAGCCTTGACTAGACGGACCTTAGTCGGCAAAGTAATGTCTCTGCTTTTGAAAATGCTATCTAGGTTGGACATAACTTTTCTTCCAAGGAGTAAGCGTCTTCTAATTTCATGGCTGCAGTCACCATCAGCAGTGATTTTGGAGCCCAAAAAAATAAAGTCTGGCACTGTTTCCACTGTTTCCCCATCTATTTCCCATGAAGTGATGGGACCAGATGCCATGATCTTCGTTTTCTGAATGTTGAGCTTTAAGCCAACTTTTTCACTCTCCTCTTTCACTTTCATCAAGAGGCCTTTTAGCTCCTCTTCACTTTCTGCCATATGTTTAAAGATAATCCATTTATAATGATCTGAAATGTCATTTAATTCTCACTCCTTTTCAAAGGCATTCATTTCAACAAGGGTGAGAGGAATTGAGCTTCCCCAGGCTCACTCACATTTTGATTTTTAACAAAATGTATCAGTCGTTAAAGTTAAACCAGACCTTTTGTTGTTTTACCAAGATTAGGATCATGAGTCATTCTCAAGAATCTCTTTTGGGGGGAAGTGTTGGCTGGCTACTGCACAGACCCTGTGTAAGGCCCAGCATCTGACCTCAAGGGGCTTATAGCTTATAATGAGGACAAATGCACAGAATGCTAACCCAGAGGTGGCTTTGGAAAATGATAGAATGGAGTAAAGCGCAGCTGAAGTTGAGGGAAGAAAACCAGAAGAGGGAGAGAAAAAGAGGATCTGAAGGGGGTATCGATGTGATTTCAGGGACAGACGAAGACAGAGTCTGTACTCAGAATATGGAGAATTTAATGCTAACCTGAGGTTGACCTTTATTCTCAGTTCCTGAAATCAAGTACTAATAAGAAGGAAGATTTGAGGAGAAAAATGAGAATTATAGAATGCAAGAGCAGAAATGGTACATAAAAATCTAATCCATGGCTCTACAGCCAAGGAAACTGAGGCACAGAAGTTTAGGTGACTAACAGAGGTCGCAGAGTATATCAGTGTTAATAGCATATTCGGGCCAAAACTTGCCTGCTGACTCCCAGCCTAAAAGTCTTTTTATCCCATCACATCAGACTATTCAAGGTCAAAGTCTTCAGAAGGTCCTGCTTCTTGAGTCTGCGGTAGATTGGCCTACTTGTCATTTTTTGATGTCTCTCTTTCTCCTAAAAGAATGATAGCTTTCTTCCTGATTCCTGAATGTGGTGTGTGTGTTCACCGCACATAAGAACTTAGTCCTCATGTGTAAAATTCTTCTTATAAAATCACTACCTCACTCTGTGTCTTTTGGAAGGGAGTGTGTTTTACTGATGTGGAGTTGGAATTCCTTGACATCCTTACCCTCCAGAACAGGCATTGCCGTCTATTCTAGAAGTTTTTCTGTTTCTTGTGCTCCCACATGCATAGATGATCAATGTGGACAATGTTTATGCCCATGACATGAAACTAAAGTTAGTACAAAATTGTGTGTTTAAGACATTTATTACATTTTCCCCCGTAAAACATTTGTGCTGTTGCGGTAGTTCGGGCAGAGGTACGGGCCAGTGATTTCAAGTGAGGCTTAGAGTTTATTTATTCACAGATGTTTATTATGAATTCAGTTCAGTTCAGTTCAGTCGCTCAGTTGTGTCTGACTCTTTGCGACCCCATCTATTTCCCATGGAGAGATGGGACCGGATGCCAGGATCTTCGTTTTCTGAATGTTGAGCTTTAAGCCAACTTTTTCACTCCCCTCCTTCACTTTCATCAAGAGGTTCTTAGTTCTTCCTCACTTTCTGCCATAAGGGTGGTGTCATCTGCATATCTGAGGTTATTGATATTTCTCCCGGCAATCTTGATTCCAGCTTGTGCTTCTTCCAGCCCAGCGTTTCTCATGATGTACTCTGCATATAAGTTAAATAAGCAGGGTGACAATATACAGCCTTGACGTACTCCTTTTCCTATTTGGAACCAGTCTGTTGTTCCATGTCCAGTTCTAACTGTTGAAAAGTATGAAGAGTGATACTTTGAGTAAACCACACTTTCTGGAATGGCATCTATGCACCTTGGAGTAACCCTTTTGATTTGAAATTCTTCTTGACTGCATGACTCCCTCCAGTCTCAGATGTTCCAGTGGTGTAAATATTAAAGACTTGTCTTGTAAGGGATAACTTGAAAAATGCTCACAGCCTTCACATTGGGAATACAGATTAGACTGAGCAGTGAGTCAACATCAGCATGTTGGCCGGGTGACTCGGAGAAAGGCAATGCCTACTGTGTTTATTTTATAAAATGCCTGTGCATGTTTGATATTATTATATAGCTCTCTGTGTGTATAAACGTGTGTGTGTGTTGATCAGTCATAGTTGTGATACCCAGAGACCTTTCGCCTCAGCTGTTACAGTGGTGTGCTTGGTATCTTGTGGAGACAGTGTGGGGAGTATCACTGACCCCCTCCAGAGCCAACATGACTCTGTGGGTGCCTCAACCTGGTTTTCCCGCTCATCTGAAAGCCATACAGTCATCTTCCCTCTGTGCTTCTGCCTGAGACTCTCCTGCACGTGATTCTGCCTTTTACTCCTTTCTTCCCAGCCCAGGCAAAGCTTCTATTCCCTGTAGCATATTAGTGACCCACGCTAACACCATGCGAAGAAGTGGTTCATTGTCCAGATTAGCAGCCACATATGCATGCGATCTCAGGAGTTCCCAGCAGTCACCCGGGTTATGTGTGGACGTGAGTGCTTTGTTGTCCGTACAGAGCTCGACAGGAGATGCACACAGAGGCACACGCAGGCTGCAAGTGATACTGACACAGAAAGTATATCCACTCCTATCCCAGATGGACATCAGGAAAAAGACTTTAGCCTAAAATAGCAACAACCAAAACTTTTTAAACCTCTTGTTTATGCCAGAGACTCAGTGGAACATTGAGTACCGAGTCCTGAAGCGCAGGTAACTTGCAGGCTCCCTGTGAGCTGAAACACAGTTAAAAGTCTGCAGCTGAGACTTGGGTGTGTCTGATTGGATTTAAGGAGCTTGTGTCTCCGCAACACTTGATGCCTATGGAAATAAAGATGCTGATGGGGCGGGGGCTGCTGTGTGGGCAGCCCCCCAGGCCTGATGCTGTGCATCTTCACATGCTCCACATGCAGACCCCCCTGAAAGTCACACGGACCTGGCAGAGGTTACCCTTCCAACTCAGACTCCTGAGTGGAGAGAGGAGACTCGTTCGCTCCTGTTAACAGAAAGGAAAAGCCAGAATGTGAGTTCAAACAGTATGACTTTGGATCAGGGCTCTGGAAACTTCCCCTCGGGCTCCGTCTGGCTCATCTTCTGTCTTTAAACAGCTGGTGACCAAGAATAGTGGTTACACTGTTAGATGGTTCAGAAGAATGAAAAGAATATTTTATGACAATGCTTGTTTATCTATTTCCTATGACTTCTTTCGTACTGTCTTAGAGTTGAGGGTTAATGAGAACAAATGTTGCTCAAAGCCTAAAATACTTACACTCAAGTTTTTACAGATCTCTACTCTGAAATCTGCATTCTAACCTTTAGGCTATACTTTATTCAATCATGTTAGGCTCATATGGCCTGCGATTAGAATTTCTAGATTATTTTCCACTATGTGAGAGTTGAAAATAAAAATGATCGTCATCTAGAACACTTTTATGAGAAAGGCACAGATGTGAAATTTTCAGAGTGGCTTGATGAAATCACAAAATAGATTCTATATTGCATTGTAGGAAAATAAGATACATATTTCCCTCAAATCATTGCTAACCCTGTGACTCATTAGGAAAAACTCATCCCCATCAACAAATAAAAACCGAAGTTTAACAATGTTCCGCAACACCAATATATTTAGCTAATTTGTATTCATTTATATTCATTACATTATTTTCCAAAATAAATGAAAAGGAGAATGTTAGCTGGAGAAGGCAATGGCACCCCACTCCAGTACTCTTGCCTGGAAAATCCCACGGATGGGGGAGCCTGGTGGGCTGCGGTCCATGGGGTCGCTAAGAGTCGGACACGACTGAGCGACTTCCCTTTCACTTTTCCCTTTCATGCATTGGAGAAGGAAATGGCAACCCACTCCAATGTTCTTGCCTGGAGAATCCCAGGGACGGGGGAGCCTGGTGGGCTGCCGTCTGTGGGGTCACACAGAGTCGGACACGACTGAAGTGACTTAGCAGCAGCAGCAGAATGTTAGCTGGAAAGTTGTGAATACAGCCCCACATGTACTGACTTGACTAAAATAAGGCTGATGAGAAAGGATAAAAGAATGAGCTTACCAAAGAAAAAGACTGATATTCAAAAACACCACCTGTGTATCATGCACCTTTATGGGCAATAACTGATTTTACTCCTACATCATTTCATGGTTAAGGGCACCAAGGCTTAGAGGTAAAATAACAGTTCTAAGTCATGCAGTTAGTAAGCAACAAAGCCAAACGAGATCATTCAACTCTAAACTTGCTCTCTTCTCATAAAACAAATTCCAAGGCATTTATCTCTTCAAGTTACAAACTACTCTAGAACCACCTTATCCAGTAGGACAACGGATTCTCTTTCTCAGTGTTGCTCCACTTGTTTGATTCTGTTTCTGTGTCTGTTATTAGTTGTTGAAAAGTAGTTGAGGAAGTAAATAATGGTGCCATCAATTTGTATCTTACACATATAAAAAATAGTTGAAAATATTGCTTCAAAAGAGTGTGTTTTAATAGTTTGAAAGTTTCAGTGAATTTTATTCCCAGTTTTCTGTAGAATTTGGAGAGTGAACCTGGTTTCTGTATATATGACTGATTTTTACTTGTGATTGGTGGTTTTCACAGTGTTATGGTTGCAAAGGGTAAAAGTAGAAGATTAATGAAGTCTTTTTAAGCAGTGCACTATATCATGTCTCTAAACCAAGCAGCAGAGCTACCAGACTTGACGATGAGAGCAGGCAGGTCAGCTGCGTGGCTTTAGATGATTGTGGCAAAAGGCAACAGCAGTTCAGTTCAGTTCAGTTCAGTCGCTCAGTCGTGTCCGACTCTTTGCGACCCCATGAGTCGCAGCACGCCAGGCCTCCCTGTCCATTCCCATCTCTCAGAGTTCACTCAGACTCACGTCCATCGACTCCAAGATGCATAAAATGTCATCGGTTATATGATACCAAAAATTGTACCTTCCTTTGCTTTAAAAAAAGTTTTAATTTTGAGATAAAAAAACAGATAAAACCAATAACCATCTCAGGGTCTTTATGTAATATAAACATATATTCACTTATGCCCAGGAGTGAGGAGATTGTTTGTGTGTGAAAAAACTTTGATGAAATCAAGGTCAGTATGAAAATCTACGAGTGTGTACTTGTGTATGTATCTTTTAAGAGGCTCATCTCTCGTGGGCATGTAATTTGGCACAATGCTTCTGTTCTTTGGAAAGCAATTTTGCAAAATGTGCCAGGAGTTTTAGAAATGTCCTTAACCTTTGAACCAAAACTTTTGACTTATAGGAATTTGCCTTAGGACAAATGTGAAAAATGTCCATTACTATATTAGGTATGGAGTGAAAATTTTTAAATAACCTGAACATAAAGTATAAAAAAATGTTTAGGAAAACTAAAGTATATCCTCTATTTCTTTGCATTGATTACTGAAGAAGGCTTTCTTATCTCTTCTTGCTATTCTTTGGAACTCTGCATTCAGGTGCTTATATCTTTCCTCTTCTCCTTTGCTTTTCGCCTCTCTTCTTTTCACAGCTATTTGTAAGGCCTCCCCAGACAGCCATTTTGCTTTTTTGCATTTCTTTTCCATGGGGATGGTCTTGATCCCTGTCTCCCGTACAATGTCACGAACCTCATTCCATAGTTCTTCAGGCACTCTATCTATCAGATCTAGGCCCTTAAATCTATTCCTTACTTCCACTGTATAATCATAAGGGATTTGATTTAGGTCATACCTGAATGGTCTAGTGGTTTTCCCTACTTTCTTCAATTTGAGTCTGAATTTGGTAATAAGGAGTTCATGATCTGAGCCACAGTCAGCTCCTGGTCTTGTTTTTGTTGACTGTATAGAGCTTCTCCATCTTTGGCTGCATAGAATATAATCAATCTGATTTCGGTGTTGACCATCTGGTGATGTCCACTCTGAAGAAGGCTTTCTTATCTCTTCTTGCTATTCTTTGGAACTCTGCATTCAGGTGCTTATATCTTTCCTTTTCTCCTTTGCTTTTCGCCTCTCTTCTTTTCACAGCTATTTGTAAGGCCTCCCCAGACAGCCATTTTGCTTTTTTGCATTTCTTTTCCATGGGGATGGTCTTGATCCCTGTCTCCCATACAATGTCACGAACCTCATTCCATAGTTCTTCAGGCACTCTATCTATCAGATCTAGGCCCTTAAATCTATTCCTCACTTCCACTGTATAATCATAAGGAATTTGATTTAGGTCATACCTGAATGGTCTAGTGGTTTTCCCTACTTTCTTCAATTTGAGTCTGAATTTGGTAATAAGGAGTTCATGATCTGAGCCACAGTCAGCTCCTGGTCTTGTTTTGGTTGACTGTATAGAGCTTCTCCATCTTTGGCTGCATAGAATATAATCAATCTGACTTCGGTGTTGACCATCTGGTGATGTCCACGTGTAGAGTCTTCTCTTGTGTTGTTGGAAGAGGCTGTTTGCTATGACCAGTGCATTTTCTTGACTAAAAGTAATGATAAAGTAAATAAATAAAACATACATGTAGAGAAACTGTCAGTCTTACTAAGGAATATAATAAGGCTTAAATCCAAAAGAAACACCATGCAGCACCATGCTGCTGGATGGCAAGATTTAACATTGTAAAAGTGTAAATTTGTCCCCAAATTAACCTATAAATTAAGGAAAGTCTCTCATGTCATTCTAAATTCTACATAAAATAGATTGAGATGATAAAGAATGTTAAAAAAAAAAAATTTTGTCCTAAATACTATGCAAGTATGGTAATTAAAAGCCAGCAAGAAACTAATCCAGATACATATATACTGAGTAGTAAACAGAATTAAAAACCCAGAAAAATATCCATGTCTATGTGAAATTTGTCATAATAATGGTAATATTTCAAACCAGCAGGAAAAGGAAGACTACAACTATAAATGGCACTGGGATATTTGGTTTTTCACTTGAATGAAAAACAAAACAAAAAAACTATAATGTAGTTTGATCTCATAATGTAGACAAAAATTCTTAATCTAATAAAGAGCTAGAGATGAAGCTATAAAAATGTCAAAGAAAAAACAAATATGACTATTTTAATAGCTTTGAGACAAAAGGTCTTCTTAAACAAAGACAAGAAAAAACTGACTTATATGACTACATTAAAAACCAAAATGTTCTGTTTGCCAATCAACAACAAAAAAAAAGTATAAATAAAGTCATAAGGCAAGCAACACTAGTGGAAAATTTTACTGTTTACAAATAGAAAAGGGGTTAAAATCCATAATGAAGTGAAGTGAAATGAAAGTCGTTCAGTAACTCGTTCAGTCATGTCTGACTCTTTGTGATCCCATGGACTATATGGTCCATGGAATTCTCTAGGCCAGAAAACTGGAGTGGGTAGCTGATCCCTTCTCCAGGGGATCTTCCCAACCCAGGGATCAAACCCAGGTCTCCTGCACTGTAGGCAGATTCATAACCAGCTGACCACCAGAGACACCCAAGAATACTGGAATGGGCAGCCTATCCCTTCTTCAGGAGATCTTCCTGACCCAGGAATCCAACCGGGGTCTCCTCATTGCAGGTGGATTCTTTACCAGCTGAGCTATCAGGGAAGCCGCCAAATCCATAATATACAAGTATTAAAAATTAAAATCCAATCAAAAAATAGGCAAAGATTTTAGCAGTTAAAACAAATACACATTAAATAATTCTCCTTCTTATTTTCACTCTAGAAAATGAAAGTGTTAGTGCCAGTGTTTATAAAATGCAAATGCCACCTGTTTTTGCCAAGCAGATTAGTGAAAGCTGCAAAGGCTGATAATATCTAGTACTGGTGATGGTAAGGGAAAACAAATACTCACAATTCAGTTTTGATTGGTGTGTAAATAAGCACAGCCTTTTGAGAAACATTTTGGTGGTTCTACTAAAATTTAAATCAAGCATATCAACTCAGCCAGAAATAATGCTTCAAAGAATTTATTCAAGAAATGCCCAAGTAAGCCAAGGCCGAGAGGAGCTATCCCGCGTCCGAGGGCAGTGGCAGCCGGGAGGAGACACCCCGCGTCCAGGGTCAGGGGTGGTGACCCTGAGGAGGCACCCCGAGCCCGAGGCCAAGAGAGGCGGCTGGGAGGAGCCACCCACGCCCGAGGCCAGGGCCTGCGGCCAGGAGGAGCAACCCGAGGAGCAGTGGCTGCACAGGCGCAAGAGGGCCTAGAGGAGCTATCTCACGTTGAAGGTCAGGAACGGCAGCGGTAAGGAGATACCCCTCGTCCAAGGTAAGGAGCAGCGGCTGTGTTTTGCGGGAGCAGCCGTGAAGAGATACCCCACATCCAAGGTAAGAGAAACCCAAGTAAGATGGTAGATGTTGCAAGAGGGCATCAGAGGGCAGACACATTGAAACCACACTCACGGAAAACTAGTCAATCTAATCACAATAGGCGGAGAAGGCAATGGCACCCTACTCCAGTACTCTTGCCTGGAAAATCCCATGGATAGAGGAGCCTGGTGGGCTGCAGTCCATGAGGTCGCAAAGAGTTGGACATGACTGAGCGACTTCCCTTTCACTTTTCACTTTCATGCATTGGAGAAGGAAATGGCAACCCACTCCAGTGTTCTTGCCTGGAGAATCCCAGGGATGGGGGAGCCTGGTGGGCTGCCGTCTATGGGGTCACACAGAGTCGGACACGACTGAAGTGACTTAGCAGCAACAGTAGCAATCACACTAGGACCATAGCCTTGTCTAACTCAATGAAACCAAGCCATGCCTGCTTGAAGTGAAGTGAAGTGAAGTCGCTCAGTCATGTCCGACTCTCTGCGACCCCATGGATTGTAGCCTATCAGGCTCCACCGTCCATGGGATTTTCCAGGCAAGAGCGCTGGAGTGGATTGCCATTTCCTTCCCCAGGGGACTTTCCCGACCCAGGAATCGAACCTGGGTCTCCCGCACTACAGGCAGACGCTTTACCGTGGGAGCCATCAGGGAAGCCCTAACTGAACTGAACTGAACTGAAATCTTTTTAAAAAATTGATTATGTGTCAATAGAAGACATGCATATTTACTTTTATGATGATACTGATCAAAATATATTTTCTTTTCTATTTATATACGTTCCCCATTAGATGAGGACAGGGATTATGTTTTATTGAGCATGTTTCTCTTATGCATAATGCTTGGGATATTGTGCTAAGTTGCTTTAGTCGTGTCTGACTCTTTGTGATCCCATGGACTGTAGCCCACCAAGCTCCTCAGTCCGTTGGATTTTCCAGGAGAGAATACTGGAGTGGGTTTCCATTTCCTTCTCCAGGGGATCTTCCCGACCCAGGGATCAAAACTCCCTCCCCTGTGCCTCCTGCATTGGCAGGCAGATTCTTTACCACTGAGCCACCTGGGAATATAACTTCTGTTGACTGAATAAGTGAAAGAACATCATCTTGTTGTCTTTATGCAAATTATAATTTTTACATATTATGTTTTATTTAGTTATTTTGTTACATGTATGGTCAGAACAGACAATTTTAAAAATAATAGTAAATTTATATATTAGAAGAGAGAGATGGCATTTCTTTCTCCAGAACTTTTGGAAGCTTAGATATCGTGAAATGGCTCTTTGTAATTTGGGTCTAATTTAGATAACCCTCTCTTAGTGGGCCAGCAGATCTATTGCTTGGCTTCCTTTCTACCCCAGGGTATTCTTTTACAGAATGGAAGTGCCCAACAATACAATGCTGAATCATTGTCAGCTCTAATTTGGGAGACTGAGCCTTCAGATAATAGGTGTTTGGGGTCTGAGTCTGCGAATGCCACTTATTCTAGGCTTCTGTTTCATCAAAGGATCTCATCTTCATTCGCAAACATTCCTTTTCTCCTCCTATCATCTTCTACGGTGCTCCTGTCAGGCAAATACATCTCTGCCCGAGACATTAACTCAGTCCCTCAAGTTAATGCAGCGAGGTGAGAGTTGACAGCCAAGGTAAATACACAACACCTAGCGCAGGTCAGAGGTCACTCCGCTGAACTGCTTTTAAAATCTTGGAATTATACGTTTGAGATATTTGCTGCTCTATCTCAGGTGGAATTTGTTTTTCTCAAGAGAATCGTTGAGAAGAATCAGTGCTGTGAATTTTTTTGTTTTTTAAAGAAAAATACAAGGATAAACAGGAGCCTCTTGCACGATCAGCTAGCAAAACACACCCCACAGGTTTATTATTCAATCAATCTATTCAATCAATAGGTTGCAAATGTCCTAATGTAACTGGAATACGTCATTTCTGTTTGGTTGCCAAGAAGATAATCTGACTCCTGGTTTTATTTCCTCAACTGTATTCTCTATTTAGACTCTAGAGATGAAAATCAACAATTTCAGCAGAGGGATTTTTGATATAGAAAGGTTTGAACTACAAGAAAACCAGATGACCCATCTAACAGAGAAGCGTCACCATCTGCGTGTGCCGTGAAGGTCCAGCTCGCCATCAGCCTCTAGCACATTTTATGCTTCACTCTGCAGGCTTGCACAGAGTGTAGAGATGATCTCAGGTAGCTTCTGTAAAGTACTTTTGTGAAAATTTGAAAAAGGCATACCTGTTGGGCATGTGCAGCCAGTTTGAATAAGGAACTTCCTGGGGTGGACTCCGTAGCAT
This sequence comes from Cephalophus harveyi, assembly GCA_006410635.1. Classification (NCBI taxonomy): domain Eukaryota; kingdom Metazoa; phylum Chordata; class Mammalia; order Artiodactyla; family Bovidae; genus Cephalophus; species Cephalophus harveyi. The sequence goes on along the minus strand of SJYT01052873.1, from coordinate 252,819 downwards.
CTGGGGGCCAAGGTTGGTCACCAGCCCCCTTTCACTTCTTAAGTTGGTATCCCCTGTGGAGGATGTGAACGCACAACTCTGGATGGAGTCTTCGTCCGTGAGTGTGAGGCCTGTATAAAGCATTTGAGAGATGCGGTATGATAAAGGAACACATTCAGATCTCAATTGACACAGGTCATACGCATTTAAGAATCTGTAGTCTTGTAGAAATAGTTTTTAAAAATTTTCAGAAAACATCAGTCCTATTCATTTCAAATCCAGAAAGCATGAGGAACAGCCTATTTTGATGTAGTGCCAGTATTTCAACTGCAAAATGGCAGTTTTCTGTGGTTCAACCTAAATAGTTCATCATATCAGTAGCATCTGGCTATTTTCTCATGTTCTGATTGCAAATGCTCTTTGTCTCTTATCCATACCTTGTGGCTTGATCTTCTGCCGGGGTCCAGCCCCGGTGGATCCAGAGAATTCAAAGCAGGGATGGAGTCGGAGTCTGGGAAAGGACTATTTAATTAGAAATATAAAGAGATTAGGAAAGAATAGTGTAGTAGGAAAATTAGTGGAGAAAAGAGGCTGAATAACTTGGTTTACATGGAAAACTAATAAAACCTCGAGACAAGAAGTTTGCACCATCTACGTCAGGCCACTGGCGCCCACTTGAATAGTGGAGGGTGCCCCACCTTGGGCTCCCTCTCATGTGGATCTTAGAAGCCAGGGCAAGTAAGTAGACTTGGCAAGCCTCCACGCTCCAGATGGGAATTCAGCCGGAAAGGGGGAGAAAAGAACGACATGGGGGAGCCCAGCATCGGTGCAAGACTCACAACTTTATCTTCAAAATCAGCTTATATACCCCAAGTTGTACGTAAAGAAATAATGGAATATGCAGAGTTATGCAGGGGCAGCAGTCTATATAAATACTCCAATATATTTCATATATATGTTATGAATATATGTATATATAATATATCTGAATATACATAAATATTCTTTTTCAGATTCTTTCCTTATATAGGTTATTGAAAACTATTGAATATAGTTCCCTTTGTTATACAGTAGGTCCTTGCTGTTTGCCTCTTTCATATATAATGTTCAGTATATATTACTCCCAATTTCCCAGTTTATCCCTTCCCCTTCCCCTTTCTCATTTACTAACTGTAAGTTTGTTTTGTATGCCTGTGAGTCTGTTTCTGTTTCCTAAATAATTTTATTTGTATAATTTTTTTTAGATTCCACATGTAAGTGATATCATATATCTGTCTTCTCTGACTTACTTTACTTAGAATTATAATTTTTGAATTTGCTATCATACCAACATTAAAATGTAATTCAAAGCCATTCTTCCTTAAGTTATTATTGTCAATTTCAGTTCAGTCACTCAGTCGTGTCTGACTGAACTGAACTGATTAGCTGTTATTGTTTTGTATATTTTGTGTCAAAGATGTGTATAAGAGACAGTCATATATCTGTCTTCTCTGACTTACTTTACTTAGAATTATAATTTTTGAATTTGCTATCATACCAACATTAAAATGTAATTCAAAGCCATTCTTCCTTAAGTTATTATTGTCAATCTCTCTTTCTTCATATATCATATACACATGTACATATATATGTACAAAGCAATTTTTTCTTCTTCATTTATGTTTTGTTTGCATTGCAGTATGATATATGTACCTCCTTTATTTTGCACTTTTGGGTGGTGAAGAGTTTTTACTCATATATTAAAAATATAAGAACAACCATCTTTAATTCTATCTCTAAATCAGGTACGTTTTACTCAGCTACATTATAAGCAATCAAAATGTTCTGCTTTTAGGTATATTTGTCTTTACACCTTAATTGTAGCAAAATTGAAAGCAAAAAGAATTATGAAAGTTTGAGGTTGAGGGAAGGAAGTTGATAAAACCCTCAGCTTTAAGAATGCAGAAATTTGAAACCCCTATGGTCTAACAATCTGAACCCAATAGTCAGTAAAGCTAAGTTATAGACTAAGAGTGATTTTCAATCTGCCGATGATCAAAATAGGTGTAAATACACATATGTTGAAATAATTTTAATTTAGTTAAACCATAGTTTATTAAACATCATAGCATTTACAGTTACTTAAAGACAATTAAAAAAACATACATTGTAGTTTAATTTTTTAACTTTACTTATTACTAACTATATAATATGATTTGAGAACTTAGAAAAAAAACAGACAATGAGTAAAGGTACAAAAAAAAAAGTATAATTATTAAAAAAAACCCCACACAGATTAAAAGAGATGCTCAGGTAAAAAGGCAGTTATAGGACTAGATTTGAGGCAAGTAACATCCACAGAGATGCACACCAGCAAAGCTGAATCAGACCTTAAATTTGGATGATTTAGCTGAGCTTACTTTTTTTAGGCAGTTTCAACCTTGTTTCTCTTAAAAGTAGGCCATCAAATAAGTAGGTATTTTCAGAGCAGTTACCTGTAATAATAACAACACCTTCCTTTATAGCTGCATCACATCGTTGTGTCACAGTTTACAGAGCACTTTCTGGTTGCCCTCAATAGCAATGTGACAGCTGAACTTACTTTCAATACATATGCTTAATTTTTTTCCAGGAAAATAGCCAGGAAATATTTACTGAATGTCTGCTATATGCTAGATCATCCACTAATACAAATTTGAAATTAAAAGAATTGATAAAGTCTCTGCCCTCCAGGTCACAGTGTAATGGTGAAGACAGACCCATACACAGGTAATTTATTGGGGTGGGAGGTGGGAGGGGGATTCAGGATTGGGAGCTAATATACACCCATGGTGGATTCATGTCAATGTATGGCAAAACCAATACGGTATTGTAAAGTAAAATAAAGTAAAAATAAAATTAAAAAATAAATAAATAAAATGCAACATGGCAAAAACAGGGATGGTGTTATGCCAGGTTATTATGACATCCAGGAGAAAGAACATGCAATCTTACCTGAGTGAGGGTGGGGAATACAGTCTCAGGGAAGGATTCCTGGGGTGGTGACATTAAATTATATGACTATGTGGAGTTAAGCATAGTGTAAAATAGAAGACATATAAACCAAACCCTGGAAGTGACAAAGTGCCCAGTGTGTTAGCTGTGTATGGTTTGTGCATAATCAGTGAGGCATATTAAAAAGCAGAGACATTGCTTTGTCAACAAACGTCCGTCTAGTCAAGGCTATGGTTTTTCCAGTAGTCATGTATGGATGTGAGAGTTGGACTGTAAAGAAAGCTGAGCTCAGAAGAATTGATGCTTTTGAACTGTGGTGTTGGAGAAGACTCCTGAGAGTCCCTTGGACTGCAAGGAGATCCAACCAGTCCATTCTGAAGGAGATCAGTCCTGGGTGTTCCTTGGAAGGACTGATGTTGAGAGTTGGACTGTAAAGAAAGCTGAGCTCAGAAGAATTGATGCTTTTGAACTGTGGTGTTGGAGAAGACTCCTGAGAGTCCCTTGGACTGCAAGGAGATCCAACCAGTCCATTCTGAAGGAGATCAGTCCTGGGTGTTCATTGGAAGGACTGATGTTGAAGCTGAAACTCCAATACTTTGGCCACCTGATGTGAAGAGCTGACTCATTTGAAAGGACCCTGATGGTGGGAAAGATTGAGGGCAGGAGGAGAAGGGGACAACAGAGGATGAGATGGCATCACTGACTCAATGAACATGGGTTTGGGTGGACTCCAGGAGTTGGTGATGGACAGGGAGGCCTGGCATGCCACGGTTCATGGGGTCGCAAAGAGTTGAACGTGACTGAGCAACTGAACTGAACTGAACTGAATCAGTGAGATTGAGAGAATGGTTAGATAGGCAAGAGCTAGATCATGAAAGAGCATGGTTAGCTATGTGAGCATGCGTTACTCGGAAGGGGAAGGAGGAATCATTGGAGAGTTTTAAAGCTTCAAATTTAGGTTGGTTATCCTGCTATCTCCGTGGTGGATGAGTTGAGGGAAATGACAGATGCATAAAGCAGAGAGAATGTTGATGCTCTATGACTTTTTTTTTTTTTTCAAATGAGTTTATCTTATTTATTCATTTTTGGTTGCACTGGGTCTGTATTGAGGTGCACAGGCTTTCTCTAGTTGTGGCAGCTACTCTCTAAGTTGCAGTACACAGGCTTCTCATTGTGGTGGCTTCTCTTGTTGCTGAGCGCCAGGTGTAGGGTGCACACACTTCAGTAGTTTTGGCGCATTGTAGCTTTGGTGCATGGGCTTACTTGCGCCATGACATATGGGATCTTCCCAGAGAGGGGGTCAAACCCATGTCTCCTGCATTGGCAGGTGGATTTTTAATCACGGAGTCACCAAGGAACCCCTGCCCTTTGACGTTTTAGAATTTCTTCATAGAATCTTCAGAAAGTTAACAAAAAAGCTAAAAATCACTGTGTGGTGTTTGTGTGACAATTTTGCTCTCCTCTGTGGACAGAGAAGCTTATGGAGGAAAAGCATAGTGGGTAGATGGATTATTGGAAAACAAAAACAATGAGACTTTCCTACCAGCCTCCCCTGTAATCGGGGTAAAATGGAAGCTAAGCTCCTTGCAGACCATATAGGTGCTTAACAGTTACCACTGGAGAATGGCTTTCTTAGAAGCAAAATGTTGATTTGAAGAAGTTAATTAGAAGTCATTCAGTTCAGTTCAGTTCAGTCGCTCAGTTGTGTCCGACTCTTTGTGACCCCATGAATCGCAGCACACCAGGCCTCCCTGTCCATCACCAACTCCTGGAGTTCACTCAGACTCATGTCCATCGAGTCCGTGATGCCATCCAGCCATCTCATCCTCTGTCGTTCCCTTTTCCTCCTGCCCCCAGTCCCTCCCAGCATCAGAGTCTTTCCCAATGAGTCAACTCTCTGCATGAGGTGGCCAAAGTATTGGAGTTTCAGCTTCAACATCAGTCCTTCCAAAGAACACCCAGGGCTGATCTCCTTTAGAATGGACTGGTTGGATCTCCTTGCAGT
>SJYT01052873.1:231697-247605 GCA_006410635.1 Cephalophus harveyi | reverse complement strand
GCTCAGCCTTCTTCACAGTCCAACTCTCACATCCATACATGACCACAGGAAAAACCATAGCCTTGACTAGATGGACCTTTGTTGGCAAAGTAATATCTCTGCTTTTGAATATACTATCTAGGTTGGTCATAACTTTTCTTCCAAGGAGTAAGTGTCTTTTAATTTCATGGCTGCAGTCACCATCTGCTGTGATTTTAGAGCCCAGAAAAATAAAGTCTGACACTGTTTCCACTGTTTCCCCATCTATTTGCCATGAAGTAATGGGACCAGATGCCATGATCTTCGTTTTCTGAATGTTGAGCTTTAAGCCAACTTTTTCACTCTCCACTTTCACTTTCATCAAGAGGCTTGTTAGTTCCTCTTCAATTTTTGCCATAAGGATGGTGTCATCTGCATATCTGAGGTTATTGATATTAATTAGTTGAGAAATGCAAAAGAAAACTACAATGAGGTATCATCTCACATCAGTCAGAATGACCATCATTAAAAACTCTACAAATAATAAATGCTGGAGAGTGTGTGGAGAAAGGGAACCATTCTACACTGTCTGTGGGAATGTAAATTGGTGCAGCCACGGTAGAGAATATTCTTTAAAAAACTAAAAATAGAACTACCCTAAGACCCAGAAATCCCATTGGGCATATATCTGAAGGAAATTCTTATTTCAAAAGGATAGATACACCCCAATGTTCATTAAGCACTAATAAGCAGGGCATGGAAACAACAAATGTCTATCGACAGAGAATGGATGAAGAATATGCGGTAACACAATGGAATTTTTTCATTCATAAAAAAGAATGAATTAATGCCATCTGCAGCAACATGGATGGATCTGGTGGTTATCAAACCAATATTAAGTGAAGTCAGACAGAGAAAGACAGAGACCATAAGATACACTTATATAAGGATTCTGAGAAAAAGAGATGCAAATAAACATTTTTTCACAAAATAGACTTTAGACATAGCAAACAGACTTATGGTTACCGAAGGGGATAGTGTTGGGGGTGGGATAAATTAAGGGTTTGGGATTAACAGATACACAGTACTATATATAAAATGGTAAACAGCAGAACCCACTGTGTAGCACAGGGAACTAGAGTCAATATCTTGTAATAAGCCATAATGGAAAAAAATCCAAAAAGGAATATATATATATATATATACACACACACATATATGTATATACATATATCTGAATCAATTTGTTGTAACTTGAAACTAACACAACGTTGTAAACAAACTATACTTCAATTTTAAAAGATTTTTTTAAGTTTATTGAATTTACTATTAAAAATGTAAAATAATAGGGGAAGCCTCAAGCTGGCAGGACAGGAAGATCCTGACACATCTCCTCCCAAGGATAAGTGTGAAGTCGCTCAATCATGTCTGACTCTTTGCACCCCTTGGACTGTAGCCCACTAGGCTCCTCCATCCGTGGGATTTTCCAGGCAGGAATACTGGAGTGGGTGCCATGTCCTTCTCCAAGAGATCTTCCATGTNAAGCTGGCAGGACAGGAAGATCCTGACACATCTCCTCCCAAGGATAAGTGTGAAGTCACTCAATCGTGTCTGACTCTTTGCACCCCTTGGACTGTAGCCCACTAGGCTTCTCCATCCGTGGGATTTTCCAGGCAGGAATACTGGAGTGGGTTGCCATGTCCTTCTCCAGGGGATCTTCCCGACCCAGGGATGGAACCCGGGTCTCCTGCACTGTAGGCAGATGCTTTACCATCTTAGCCACCAGGGAAGTCCCCAGGATGAAACAAACCTGTAACCACACAGGGAATAGCTCCTGTGAAAAGGGACCTGAGACCAGAGCCTCCACAACAAAAGGGAGAGGACAGCATGGGGGCGGGTAGAGAGGCAAGGAGAAGGTCTCATCTGGGGTGGGGGTCACAGCCCAGCTGCTAGGATCCAGTGAGAGGGACCTCAGAGGACCTCAGAGCTTTGCCCTGAGGCATGACGAATTCAAGTTCCAAACCTGGCACCCCAACTCTTGGATCCTTGCAGAGGAGAAATGAGCCCCCAAAGCAACTGGCTTTGAGAACCAATGAGACTACATCCAGGAAAAGTGTGAAACGGCAAGGAATGGACACCTATTCTTACCAAGCTTGTGCACAGACATGTTGTTGCTGAATCACCGAGTCATATCCTACTCTTTGTGACCCCATGGATGGAAGCTTGCCTGGTGCCTAGACACGCTTGGTCCAAACACCAGGGCAAAGACACCAGGCTGAAAAACACAAGGATATAAGTGAAGGGAATCCACTTACTGATTTTGAAGCACTTGACAGAGAGGCAGGAACCAGGTGGGAACTTCTCTGGGAACTGAGACGCTGCTGGAAACCAGTTTTGCAATATCAGGTGCCCTGCTAATGCCAGCAGTGGTGGGCATCATTTGGCATTCTCCCTCTAATCTGTTAGTGCCAACGGGTGTGCCCTGCCAAGAGCCCCGCATAACCAGGTGCCTTTCCAGGCCCCACAGTAGGTCTGGGGGCCAACCCTGCCCAGCCCTATGCTGTCGCCCTGGCCCCGCCTCTATGGGACGACACGCAGCTCACCTCAGGGGACAGCCCTAGAGGGCCTGGTTCTGGTGGCTGGGTGGGATTGAGTTCTGAAGCTCTACTTATCTCCTAATAGGCCACATCCTTCAAGAATGGGTGATTCTGTGTAGCTGATTTATCTAATAAGTAGAACAAACACAGAGGATTAGACAAAATAAGGAGATAGAGGAATATATTTTAATCAAAAGAATAAGACACAGCTTCAGAAAAAAAAACTAAATGAAACAGAGATAAACCGTCAACCTGACACTCAAAATAATGGTAATGAAAATGCTTAGTGAACCTGGAAGAAGACTGTATGGACACAGTGAAAAGTTCAAAAAGGAGAAAATATAAGAAAGTACCAAGTAGAAGTTATAATTGTCCTGAAAAATGCACTCAAGGGGTTCAAAACAGACTGGGTGAGGAACATTGGAACTGACCTGGATGGCAGAAAAATGAAAAATGAAATAAAAGTAAAAACACTTATGGGAACTTTTGGACAACATCAAGGAGAATAACATTCACATTATAGATGCCTCATTAGACAGAGAGAGAGAAAGGACCAGAAATAATTTTTATAAAAAATGGCTGTAAAATTTCCTAATGTGGCGAGCGAAATAGACAACCAGGTCCAGGAAGCCCATATGTTCCAAATAAGATGAATGCAAAGTCACACACACCAAGACACATTATAATTAAAACAATAAAAGTTAGAGAATTCTAAAGGTGGCAAGAGAAAAATGACTTGCTACATACAAGGAAAATCTTATAAAGCTATCAACAGATATTTCAGCAGAAACTTTATAAGGTAGAAGAGAGTGGCAAGACATATTCAAAGTGCTGAAGCAAAATCGGAGTAGAATTCTCTACTCAGCAAGATTATCATTCAGAATTGAAGGAGAGATAAAGGGTTTTCCAGACAAGCAAAGCTAGAGAAATTTATTACCACTAAAATAACTTTATGAGAAATGCTAAAGGGACTTCTAAGGGTACTAATTAGTAAAATACAAAAAAAGAAAGAAAGGAAAGAAAAAACCCATGAAAGTAAAAATCTCATTGGTAAACGTACGTGTATAGCAAAGGTTAAGATTTCTCACTCACTGAGCTGGTGTGTGAAGTTTAAAAGATGAAAGTAGTAAAAGTAACGACAACTGCAATAGTTAAGTTACGTAAGTTCAGCAGCTCAGGTTGGCCAACTCTGCGACCCTATGGGCTGCAGCATGCCAGGCCTCCCTGTTCATCACCAACTCCCGGAGTTTATTCAAACTCACGTTCATTGCGTCGGTGATGCCATCCAACCATCTCATCTCTGTCAACCCCTTCTCCTCCTGCCCTCAATGTTTCTCAGCATCAGGGTCTTTTCAAATGAGTCAGCTCTTCACATCAGGTGGCTATAGTATTGTAGTTTCAGCTTCAGCATCAGTCCTTCCAATGAATATTCAGGACTGATCTCCTTTAGGATGAATTGGTTGGATCTCCTTGCAGTCCAAGGGACTCTCAAGAGTCTTCTCCAACACCACGGTTCAAAAGCATCAATTCTTTGGTGCTCAGATTTCTTTATGGTCCAACTCTCACATCCATGCATGACTACTGGACAAACTATAGGTTTGACTAGATGGAACTTTGTTGGCAAAACAATGTCTCTGCTTTTGAATATGCTGTCTAGGTTGGTCATAACTTTTCTTCCAAGGAGCAACCGTCTTTCAATTTCATGGGTGCAGTCATCATCTGCAGTGATTTTGGAGCCCCTAAAAATAAAGTCAGTCACTGTTTCCACTGTTTCCCCATCTATTTGCCATAAGTGATGGGACTGAATGCCATGATCTTCATTTTCTGAATGTTGAGCTTTAAGCCAACTTTTTCACTCTCCTCTCTCACTTTCACCAAGAGGCTCTTTAGTTCTTCTTTTCTTTCTACTGTAAGGGTGGCATCATCTGCATGTCTGAGATTATTGATATTTCTCCCAGCAATCTTGATTCATGTATGGATGGGAGAGTTGGAGTATAAAGAAAGCTGAGTACCAAAGAATTGATGGTTTTGAACTGTGGTGTTGGAGAAGACTCTTGAGAGCCCCTTGGACTGCAAGGAGAATGAACCAGTCCATCCTAAAGGAAATCAGTCCTGAATATTCATTGGAAGGATTGATGCTGTAGCTGAAGCTTCCATACTTTGGCCACCTAATGTGAAGAACTGGAAAAGTTCTTTATGTTGGGAAAGATTGAAGGTGGGAGGAGAAGGGGACAACAGAGGATGAGATGGTTGGATGGCATCACCAACTCTCTGAACATGAGTTTGAGCAAGCTCTTGGAGTTGGTGTTGGACAGGGAAGCTTAGCGTGCTGCAGTCCATGGGGTCACAAAGAGTCGGACACAACTGAGTGAACTGAACTGAACTGACATCTGCATGTGAGTTAAATAAGCAGGGTGACAATACACAGCCTTGACACACTTCTTTACAGGTTTGGAACCAGTCTGTTGTTCCATGTCCAGTTCTAACTGTTGCTTCCTGACCTGCATACAGATTTCTCAGGAGGCAGGTCAGGTGGTCTGGTATTCCCATCTCTTGAAGACTTTTCCACAGTTTGTTGTGATCCACACAGTCAAAGGCTTTGGCGTAGTCAGTAAAGCAGAAGTAGATGTTTTTCTGGAACTCTCTTGCTTTTCGACGATCCAGCAGATGTTGGCAATTTGATCTCTGGTTCCTCTGTCTTTTCTAAATCCAGCTTGAACATCTGGAAGTTCTCAGTTGAAGCCTGGCTTGGAGAATTCTGAGCATTACTTGGCTGGCATGTGAGATGAGTGCTATTGTGCAGCAGTTTGAACATTCTTTGGCATTGCCTTTCTTTGGGATTGGAATGAAAACAGACCTTTTCCAGCCCTGTGGCCACTGCTGAATTTTCCAAATTTGTTGGGATATTGAGTGCAGCACTTCAAGCACATCATCTTTTAGTATCTGAAATAGCTCAATAATTAGTTAACGGATTCACGAAATACAAAGATGTACAATGTGACATCAAAACATAGACCATTGTAGGCAGGAGGTAATAAAATTTTTGAGTTTTGAATGCTCTCAACTTGAAATAGACTGTTAAATATGCAGTCTGTTATATGTGAAAATGATGGTAACCACAAAGCAAAAAAATTCCCTGTGCACAAAAAATAACAAGAATGGCACAGAACTATAAACCTAAAGGAAACCGACAAAACTCGAGGGAAGAGAACCAGAGAAGAAGAAAGGAGCAGAGAGGAGCTACATAAAAACAGCTAAGAAGCAATTAACACAGTGGCATAGAGCACATATCTATCAATAGTTATTCAAAATGTAAGTGGGCTAAATTCACTAATGGAAAGACATAGAGAGGCTGAATGGATTTTCTTTTAAAAGGCACATTTATATGCTGTGTAAAAGAGATTTACTTAAAAAAAAAAGGAAGACTGAAAGTGAAGCAATGGAAAAACATACTCCATTAAAATAGAAATTAAAAGGAAGATAGAGTAGCTATTCTCACAGCAGACAAAGGTGCTATAAAATACACAGGGCCAGCACGAAAACAGCATTTATTATCTCAGTAATTATTGGTGTTGTTCAGGTGCTATGTCATGTCTGACTCTTTGCGATCCCATGGACTGCAGCACGCCAGGCCTCCCTGCCCATCACCAACTCCCGGAGTTCACTCAGACTCACGTCCATCAAGTCGGTGATGCCATCCAGCCGTCTCATCCTCTGTCGTCCCCTTCTCCTCCTGCCCTCAATCCCTCCCAGCATCTGGGTCTTTTCTGATGAGTCAGCTCTTCCCATCAGATGGCCATACTATTGGAGTTTCAGCTTCAACATCAGTCCTTCCAATGAATATTCAGGACTAATTTCCTTGAGGATGGACTGGTTAGATCTCCTTGCAGTCCAAGGGACTCTCAAGAATCTTCTCCAACACCACAGTTAAAAAGCATCAATTCTTCGGCGCTCAGCTTTCTTTATAGTCCAACTCTCACATCCATATGTGACCACTGGAAAAATCATAGGTTTGACTAGTTGGACCTTTTCTGGCAAAGCAATGTTTCTGCTTTTTAATATGCTGTCTAGGTTTGTCATAGCTTTTCTTCCAAGGAGTAGGCATATTTTAATTTCCTGGCTGTAGTAACCATCTGCAGTGATTTTGGAGCCCCAAAAAATAAAGTCAGCCACTGTTTCCATTATTTCCCCATCTATTTGCCATGAAGTGATGGGACTGGATGCCATGATCTTAGTTTTCTGAATGTTGAGCTTTAAGCCAACTTTTTCACTCTCCTCTTTCACTTTCATCAAGAGGCTTTTTAGTTCCTCTTCACTTTCTGTCGTAAGGGTGGTGTTATATGCATATCTGAGGTTATTGATATTTCTCCCAGCAATCTTGATTCCAGCTCGTGCTTCATCCAGCCCAGCATTTTGCATGAGGTACTCTGCATAGAAGTTAAATAAGCAGGGTGACAATATATAGCCTTGTCGTTCATGATATTGAAGATAGTATGCTATGTAAAATAAATTATGTGCAGAAAGACATATACTGTATGATTTCATTCCTATGTGGACTTCAAAAAACAAAATAAAAGATCAAAAAATGAAACTAAGCAAGTTACAGATACAGCATTTAGATTAGTGACTACCAGAAGATAAGGGGACTGAGAAAAACAGGTGAAGGGGGTCAGCTCTGTGGTGATGAATTGTAACTAGACTTGTGGTAGAGATCAGCTTTTAGAGTGTATAGATGTTGAATCATGGTGCTGTATACCTGAAATTATGTGAGATAACAACGGACTTTGAGAGACTGGCACACATGCTTACATGTTTTCCTTCTTTGTTTATTGTAAGAAAAGACAGGAAGGAAGGGAGGAAGGAGACTAGTTAAATATCCATCCTTAGAGCAATGGATAAATAAACTGTGATGCCTGCAGCAGTTAAAATGCGGCAATTAGACACACTTTTCTCAATGTGGATAGATCTCAAAAACAAAATTTACTGGGTGTTATGGAACAGACTTCAAAATGATCCACATTAAGAATGATACAATCTTTTGTAAATTTTAGAAATGTGTAAAACTTTTCTACATGCTGTGCTGTTTGCTGCTCCTGCTGCTAAGTTGATTCACTCATGTCCGACTCTGTGCAACCCCATAGTCGGTAGCCCACCAGGCTCCCCTGTCCCTGGGATTCTCCAGGCAAGAACATTGGAGTGGTTTGCCATTTCCTTCTCCAATGCATGAAAGTGAAAAGTGAAAGTGAAGTTGCTCAGTCATGTCTGACCCTCAGCGACCCCATGGACTGCAGCCCACCAGGCTCCCCGGTCCCTGGGATTCTCCAGGCAAGAGTACTGGAGTGGGGGGCCACTGCTTTCTCCATGCTGTTGTAATCTGTTTTCAGATTACTGGCTAAGGGACAATTGCATAGTTATATTTACAATAATTTATATATATATATATGAAAATTTTATAATGAGAAGTTTAGCATATATTTAAATATTTTATTTTCATGTTTTGAAATAAAGATCTCCAAAATTTAGGCCTTGGTGGGAGAAAACCCTTCAACAAAACATGTCAAGATTATTTCTTAGATTTTTGTTAATGGGTCTTATAAGTCATCTGGGCCAAGTGTTTGCTGCTCTCTGTGGTCCCCTTTCTATAGCATTTATGTCCATCACCCATCTCAGTGTGAGTATTCCTGGTAACAGAAAACACACTGTATTTGAGGTAGCTTGTTATCTTTGAGGGAGCCTTAGCTATTAGATACAATTATATTTATGCTGAGATGAAATCTTTTTCTCTTACAATGTTGATCCATGAACCTTGCTTCTGCTCCTTGGACAGACCTAGAGCAAGGCTGCCCTCTCATCTGTGTGGCAGTGCTGCAAATGTATGAAATGGTATCAGTTTCTCTTCATTAGGCTGAGAAAGCAATGACTGGAAAACCACAAAGCAAACTGAACAGGGAAAGAAAAAGCAGGAAGCAGACACATACACCCCTCTCTGAGAATTTCTTATTTGTAAAGAACAAAACGTTTTGTGATTATATAATCACATACTGAGCAAATGCCTTTTGTTTTCCAATTGTTGAAGAATAACACAGATGAAGAAGAGCCTTTACAAGGGGAGAGGAACCAATTACCTGGCCTCCCTGCCTCTAAAATTGTAGCTAATATTAAAACAGCAAAAATAAAGAGTGTTTGGGGTGATGCTTTATAGCATACTTTATAGCATACATTTATAGCATGAGATAAACATCTTAGTTTTTTCCTTCAGTGGATTTTTGTTGAAAATTATAGAATTTGGTAAAGTATTTTAGGTCATTTGTTATCAGTAAGTGTCTAAGCAGTTGATGGGAAAACGGTATCATAGTCTTTTTTCATTCCAGGAGATGTATTCCAAAATACTAACTTTAATTTTTACTCATGCCAAAAGCTTGTAAGGAGCTGACCTAGAAAGTTTTCCCCCAAATGAATATTATTCTCAGAATGGAGGATTAGCTAAGTAAGTTTTGATACAATGATTATTGCATCTCCATTAAGTTGTGGTAATAGAAACAGGAACAAATGGGGAAATATTAAAGATAGTGTATGTTAGCCAAACTCCAGGAGGTAATGAAGGACAGGGAAGCCCAGCGTGTTGCAGTTTATGGGGTCTCAAATAGTCGGATACGACTTAGCAACTAAACAACAGCATTTCAGTTAGGAATACTTTTAGCTTCAAATACCAGACAATCCAAATTTCGTGGTTTGAACACACTGGAGTTTATTTTTCTTTCTTGGTAAAAGGTCTTGATAGGCTTTTGCTGGACTAAATTCTCCAATCAAAAGATTGAGAGTGGTGGAATGAATTTAAAAAAGGGAGAGAGACCAGTCTACATGCTGCTGACAAGAGAGTCCCTTTAGCTGTAAAGACACACACAGACAGAAAGTGAAGAGGTGGAGAAGATGCTCCACACACATGGAGTCCAGAAGGAAGCCGGAGAAGCTATGCTTATGTCTCAGAAAATCAACTTTAAAGCAAAGACTCTAATAAAAGACAAAGACAGGCATTACATAGTGATAAAGGGGTCACTCCAACAACAGCATATATCATTTGTAAATATTCATGCACCCAACATAAAGAGCATAAAATATAGCAAATAGACATATATATGTGCATGTGTGATAAGTTGCCTCAATCATGTCTGACTCTTTATAATCCAATGGACTGTAGCCCGCCAGACTCCTCTGTCCGTGGGATGCTCTATGCAGGAATACTGGAGTGGGTTGCCATGCCCTCCTCCAGGGGATCTTCCCAGCCTAGTGATCAGACCAGTGTCTTTTAATCTCCTGCATCAGCAGGTAGGATCTTTACCACTACCACCACCCGGGAAAGCTATGTGTATATATATCAGTTGTTGTTTAGTCTCTAAGTCCTGTCTGACTCTGCCACCTCATGGACTGGAGTACAGCAGGCTTCCCTATATGCCAACAAGTTGGACCACCCAGAAGAAGCTGGTGCATCCCTAGAAACGTTCGTCTACCAAGAGTGAGTCATTATGATACAGAAGGTCTCAACAGAACGAGGACAGGTTAGCAGGCTCAACCAGTAATCCAAAGCCTCCCAGCAACCAAAGTCCAGGACCAGAATTCCTCAGTGGTGAATTCTACCAAACATTTTCAAAGAAGAATTAATAATGCAAACCCTTCCCAAAGTCTTCCAAAAAGCACGAGGACAGAACTCTTCCAAACTTGTTTTATAAATTCATCACCCTGATACCAAAACCAGAGAAGAGTGGCAATGAGTAGTGAAAATTACAGGCCAGTATTCTTGATGAGTTTAAATGTAGAAGACCTCAGCAAAGTATTCCACAATACATTAAAATGATCATACATCATGATCAAGTGGGTATTATTTCAGGGATACAAAGATGCCTCAACACCTCAAATCAGTCAGTGTGCACACTCCATTAGCATTAACCACATTGGCATCACTGACTCAATGGACATGAGTTTGAGGAAACTCCAGCAGAGAGTGGAGGACAAAGGAGTCCACTGTGCTACAGTCCATGGGGTCGCAAACAGCTGGGCACGACTGAGTCCCAGAACAACAACATTAACAAAATGAACAATAAAAGTCATGGTATCTCAATAAATGCGGAGAAAAGTATTTGGCATCTAGTCCCATCACTTCATGGGAAATAAAGGGGAAACAGTGGAAACAGTGTCAGACTTTATTTTGGGGGGCTCCAAAATCACTGAAGATGGTGACTGCAGCTATGAAATTAAAAGATGCTTACTCCTTGGAAGGAAAGTTATGACCAACCTAGATAGCATATTGAAAAGCAGAGACATTACTTTGCCAACAAAGGTCCATCTAGTCAAGGCTATGGTTTTTCCTGTGATCATGTATGGATGTGAGAGTTGGACTGTGAAGAAAGCTGAGCACTGAAGAATTGATGCTTTTGAACTGTGGTGTTGGGGAAGACTGTTGAGAGTCCCTTGGACTGCAAGGAGATCCAACCAGTCCATTCTGAAGGAGATCAGTCTCCAGTACTTTGGTCACCTGATGTGAAGAACTGACTCATTGGAAAAGACCCTAACGTTGGGAAAGATTGAAGGCAGGAGGAGAAGGGGATTACAGAGGATGAGATGGTTGGATGGCATCACTGACTCGATGGACGTTGAGTTTGGGTGAACTCTGAGAGTTGGTGATGGACAGGGAGGCCTGGCATGCTGCGGTTCATGGGGTCACAAAGAGTCAGACATGACTGAGTGACTGAACTGAACTAAAGCTGAGAAAAGTAGAGTAACGGGGAACATGTTTATTTCTTCTCTGGTTTCCTAATGCTTTGTAAATAATATAGCTACATCAGTTTCATAACAAAAGCACACACTCCTAACGAAAGTTCATTTGAACACAAAAGTAATTAGACTTGCCTGAAAGACGCGTTGATTTGTCTGTAGTTTCCCAAAGCAGGGAGAAGGGTGGATAAGCCCTGCTGGGGACTTCACGGTCCTTCCTTTAACTTCAGAGTCTGCAGTGTCACGGCCAACATCTTGCTCAGTCTCTTGACTCAGAACATGATTTTATCGATTTATTTAAAAATCTATCCTCCAAATCATACTTAAAACATAAAACATATTTGTTAGTGACGTGGAAACGAAACGTTGTGTTTTATCTTGTCTAGTTTCATGATCTCGTTCTCGGGGTCCCTCCTACCTTACCGGTCTGTCCCAGTCTCATTTGATGGTTTCTCTTGATTTTCCAGCCTATAAATGTGAAAGTCTGCTGACTCAGTATTCAGACTTCACCTTTACTTCCATTATACTCATTCCCTAAATGATCTAAGTCCTGTAAGTCCACTTTTATATCTTCATCACTGTGCTGTATTTCAGCTTCAGAATCACTCACCCACCTACCTCCTTGACACCTCTTCTTGAATGCTTAATAGGCTTCCTAAACATTGTGTAAATACCAAATGCTTGAAATCCCTCAGAATTGCAGGGTTCTTTGCTTTTGCATCTTCTAAAATGTCCCTCTACCTGTCTGATTTCTAGCACAAAAGGGTTGGCATCATTCTCTGATCCCTTTTTCCTCTCTGCTGCAGCTGAATCCATTGGCAGACCTTTTCAGCTTTTCCTTCTAAAGACGCCTCCAATCTGACCATTCGCCATCACCTCTGTTACTGCCACCAGAGAAGGCAAGTGACGTGGACTCAGTCACCCAGCTTATTCCTGAGGGAGTCGAAGCCCAATTCTGAGATATCTCATATGCAGTCGGTGTTCATGCTAAGTACACAATGTCTACCAGATATGTTTCATTTCATACTGACACCTCTTCATGACTTCAGTCTGAAAGAAAAGCGAAAATGAAGATCACTCTGTCATGCCCGACTCTTTGTGATCCCCCAGACTCTACAGTCCATGGGATACTCCAGGCCTGAAAGATGTTCAACCTGAAATCTAATCTTATTGTTTCATTTCATACTGACACCTCTTCATGACTTCAGTCTGAAAGAAAAGCGAAAATGAAGATCACTCTGTCATGCCCGACTCTTTGTGATCCCCCAGACTCTACAGTCCATGGGATACTCCAGGCCTGAAAGATGTTCAACCTGACATCTAATCTTACCATCAAACAGAAATGAGCTTTCTCATGAAAGACAGGTTGTTTATGTTGCAGATTAGGTGACTACCAAAATGGCAACCCCCTCCAGTATTCTTGCCTGGAGAATCCCACGCATGGAGTAGCCTTGAAGGCTACAGCCTACAGGGTCGCAAAGAGTCAGACATGACTGAGCGAGTTCATTTCACTTCACTTCATGGTGTCTGGTCAACATAACTCAGGTGTACCAAGAGCTTTCACTCAGGAAAATGTGTGTTTCTGTGTGTGAGTGTGAGAGATACCATTTAATTAGAAAAAAATATCCCCATAATGTGCTTGATGGTGGAATATACGGGGACAGACCATTTCCTTATAGAGTTTAGCATTTATTTATAGTTTTGTGTCTTCACAAAACTATAGGCTTGGGCTTGAGTGGCTAAGAAATAATAAATGAATAAACATGCTGAAATTGCATTAAAAGTTGTAATGCTCATACTTAAGGGAAGAACAGGCTATTATGATAGAAAATAATAGGACATGATCTATTTAGAGAACACAGTCAGGAAATGACTCTCTGAAAAGGGGACATTTGGTCTGAGACCTGAAACAGAGGGAGACGATGAAATCCAGGAGCAAAAGCCTTGTGGGTGGAGAGAGCCAGGAAGAGCGTTCTTAAATGTCAGATACCAGTGAAGGAGCAAGTGGAATCTTAGACAAGGTTTTACAGGTCATGGCAGAGACATTTGAGTTTCATTCCACTTTGCATGGAAAGTCTTTAAAGAATTTAAAACACGAGAGTGATCTTTTTCTTTGCAAAGATTATTTTAGGTAATAAAATGAAAGCAGGGGTTAGTCCCATATGTGGGGAATGTTGGCGCTCCTCACCTTCACAACACTGGGGTCACTGTGAAAGAAGGAGGCCCCCCATGACTACGTACTTGTGTACCCACAAGATGAATATTGCAGAGGGGGCCTGTGGGATTATAGGCTGGGCATGAGGCTATATACTGACCCTTATTATCATCCCCAAACTTTGAGCTTCTGGGTACAGCAAGTTCCCTGCATATGAATGAGTTCGGTTCGTAGAGTGCATTCAGTAAGCTCAACTTATTCATAAGCCCAGCAAAGTTACTCTAGGTACCCAGCTAACACAATTGGCTACACAGCACTGTACTGTAATAGGTTTATAATACTTTTCACACAAATAATACATTAAAAACAAACACAAAAATAAAGCAGGCATTTTTAATCTGACAGTACAGTACCTTGAAAAGCACAGTGGCATGGTACAGCAGCTGGCACACGGGCTGGCATCGAGTGGACAGGCAAGGAGAGCTGCTGGCTGGAGGGGAAAAGGTGGGAGGCGGCAGAGCTGAAGGGCCCTCAGCAGCAGGAGACGGAGGGCACGCGGCAGGGTTGCCCACCCCTGATGCTGCCGGCACAGGCTCTGGGCCCTTGCTGGAACAGATGCACGTTTGCATCTCTGAAAATTAGCAACTTGAAGGTGCGATGTAGGGGACTTACGTACTATTAACCGAGCTAAGTGTTAAAAGTCTCTTTAGGAATGATAGAAAATCATAAAGTGGTTACTTTTAGAACAGACTTCTCCCTTTTCCAGGGGATGGCAATCAACTCCAGTATTCTTGCATGGAGAATTCCATGAACAGAGGGGCCTGGTGGGCTATAGTCCATGGGGTCGCAAAGAGTTGCTCAGTTGTATCCGACTATACTGAATATATACTCAGCTACAAAGTGGGCATCCCCTGCCCAAGCTGGGGTATATAACCTGAACCTCCTTCTGTTAGGCTGGTGGTTTAGTCTCTAAGCCGTGTCCGACTCTTGCAACCCCATGGACTATAGCCCACCAGGCTCCCATGTCCATAGGATTCTCCAGGCAAGAATACTGGAGTGGGCTGCCATTTCCTTCTCCAGGGGATCTTTCTGACTCAGGAATCAAACCCGGGTCTCCTGCATTGCAGGCAGATTCTTTACTGACAGAGCTATGAGGGAAGCCCTCTATTAGGCTGCTGCTGCTGCGAAGTCACTTCAGTCATGTCTGACTCTGTGCGACCCCATAGACGGCAGCCCACCAGGCTCCCCGTCCCTGGAATTCTCCAGGCAAGAACACTGGATTGCCATTGCCTTCTCCAATGCATGAAAGTGAAAAGTGAAAGTGAAGTCGCTCAGTCGTGTCCACTCTTAGCGACCCCATGGACCTGTCTGACTCTGTGCGACCCCATAGACGGCAGCCCACCAGGCTCCCCGTCCCTGGAATTCTCCAGGCAAGAACACTGGATTGCCATTGCCTTCTCCAATGCATGAAAGTGAAAAGTGAAAGTGAAGTCGCTCAGTCGTGTCCACTCTTAGCGACCCCATGGACCACAGCCCACCAGGCTCCTCCATCCATGAGATTTTCCAGGCAAGAGCACTGGAGTGGGGTGCCATTGCCTTCTCCATCTATAAGGCTAGACAGTCTCAATTGTTTTGGAAATACATATCTAATGACTTTGCTTAAAATGAAAATCCAGGGTTCCCATCCCTTGGAGATTCTAATCTGATAGACTTGAGTTGAGGCCTGAGAAACTGCAACTTTAATAAGCAACCGAGGAAATTCCAGTGGGTGCTCAGGGCAACAGGGGAGACGGCGATGCCCCCATGCTGACCCAGCTCTCCTTCACCTCCTGTCACCCACCACGATCAGGCTGCTGTAGCTCTCAGAGGTCTGAGCTTGCATTGTCAGGTTACTCAGCCTTCCTGAGTCCCTTCATCTGTACTCACGGTGTAAGATGCTATTGTGAGGAAGGGAAATGCAAGAAGCTGACCTGAGCGCCTGACATATCATCAGCTCAGTTCAGTTCACTTCAGTCACTCAGTCGTGTCCGACTCTTTGCAACCCCATGAATCGCAGCACGCCAGGCCTCCCTGTCCATCACCATCTCCCGGAGCTCACTCAGACTCACGTCCATCAAGTCAGTGATGCCATCCAGCCATCTCATCCTCTGTTGTCCCCTTCTCCTCCTGCCCCCAATCCCTCCCAGCATCAGGGTCTTTTCTAAAGAGTCAACTCTTCTAATGAGGTGGCCAAAGTACTGGAGTTTCAGCTTTAGCATCATTCCTTCCAAAGATATCCCAGGGCTGATCTCCTTCAGAATGGACTGGTTGGATCTCCTTGCAGTCCAAGGGACTCTCAAGAGTCTTCTCCAACACCACAGTTCAAAAGCATCAATTCTTCGGCGCTCAGCCTTCTTCACAGTCCAACTCTCACATCCATACATGACCAC
>SJYT01052873.1:84613-229585 GCA_006410635.1 Cephalophus harveyi | reverse complement strand
TTCAGCTTTAGCATCATTCCTTCCAAAGAAATCCCAGGGTTGATCTCCTTCAGAATGGACTGGTTGGATCTCCTTGCAGTCCAAGGGACTCTCAAGAGTCTTCTCCAACACCACAGTTCAAAAGCATCAATTCTTTGGTGCTCAGCTCTTTTGTTGACCATGATGGCTACTCCATTTCTTCTGAGGGATTCCTGCCCACAGTAGTAGATATAATGGCCATCTGAGTTAAATTCACCCATTCCAGTCCATTTTAGTTCGCTGATTCCTAGAATGTCGACGTTCACTCTTGTCATCTCTTGTTTGCCCACTTCCAATCTGCCTTGATTCATGGACCTGACATTCCAGGTTCCTATGCAGTATTGCTCTTTACAGCATTGGATCTTGCTTCTATGACCAGTCACAGCCACAGCTGGGTGTTGTTTTTGCTTTGGCTCCATCCCTTCATTCTTTCTGGACTTATTTCTCCACTGATCTCCAGTAGCATATTGGGCACCTACTGACCTGGGGAGTTCCTCTTTCAGTGTCCTATCATTTTGCCTTTTCATACTGTTCATGGGGTTCTCAAGGCAAGAATACTGAAGTGGCTTGCTGTTCCCTTCTCCAGTGTGGCATAGCTGCTTAGTAAACAGCATCCACTCTTTGCTTTGTTCCTGCTTTTCTTTGATTTCTTTGGCTGCCTCCTCACTAGTCAGCGGGGTTTCCTACTGCCGACTCGGCACTGACTCATGTTGGTTTGTGTCTCTTTTACTGTCTTCTTCCTCTTGTGTCCACCTTTCCCACAGATTCCCAGAGACCTGCAGATATCACCTTCAGTGAAGTTTTGCACTCTCTCTGCATCGTTATAAAGACACCAGAATAGAAATGCTAATACCACCTCGTGCAGCCGTGGAATACCTGTAACTATTCAATATGCTTACTCCTGTTTCCTATTCCCTAGCTCATAATTTTCTCTTGTAAAACCCCTCATCTTTCCTGTTTAGTCTGAGTGCTGTGAAGCAGAGAAGACTGTGCAGTGGATAAGTGAGATTCTGAAAAATGCTAAAAAAAATAAGAGAAACATTTGAATTGCATTAGCTTCCAAAGAATATAAACAATGCTTGAACAGAAAGAGAAAAGTCAGCCCCTTCCGGGGCCCTAGGGACACTAATTTGTATATGTTGTCTTCAAAAATTCAAATGTGAAAGCGTACAGAGAATAATAAGGTGACTAAAATATGGTTGAATTAATCCCTTTTTGGGATTCCCTGGTGGCTAAGATGGTAAAGAGTCTGCCCTCAATGCGGGAGACCCGGGTCCCATCCCTGGATCAGGAAGATCCCCTGAAGAAGGAAATGGCAACCCACTCCAGTATTCTTGCCCGGAAAATCCCATGGACAGAGGAGCCTGGCAGGCTACAGTCCATGGAGTCCTAAAGAGTCAGACATGACTGAACGACTTTACTTTCACCTTCAATCCCTTTTTCCTGAATCTTCATGTGTGTTTGAAGTAAAGTATCTGCTTTAGTTTGAAATTAAAAGGAAACATTCTTAGAATTAAATGTGATTGCATGCAAACTCTAGGTCACACTGGAGGAGAATCAGGGGGAAACTGAATGATATATTTGGGAAATCTGGAGAGACAAATTTGCTAGATTACATTTAATCTACCTTTCAGTAGGTCCAATAACATGTCAAGGAAATAACTATGTCTTTCAGACCAAAAATGCTCTCATGTGGTTTTGTTGTTCAATCACTAATTTGTGTCCAGCTCTTCATGACTCCATGGACTTCAGCACTTCAGGCTTCCTTGTCCTTCACCATCTCCCAGAGCTTGCTCAGACTCATGTCCATTGAGTCGGTGATGCCATCCAACCATCTCATCGTCTGTCTTCCCGCTCTCCTCCCGCCTTCAGTCTTTTCCAGCATCAGGGTCTTTTCTAATGAATTGCCTCTTTGCATCAGGTGGCCAAAGGATTGGAGCTTCAGCATCAGGCCTTCCAGTGAATATTCAGCGTTGGTCTCCTTCAGGATGGACTGGTTCGACCTCCTTGCAGTCCAAGGGACTCTCAAGAGTGTTCTCCAGCCCCACAGTTCACAGAACCTTTTGCATAGCTCTCCTCTGTGTTCCTGCCTCCTCTGCTTAACCTCCTCTGCCTCTGTTAGGTTCTTCCTCTTTCTGTCCTTCATCACGCCCATCCTTGCATAAAATGCCTTGATACCGCTGATTTTCTTAAAGAGATCTCCAGTCTTTCATAGTCTATTGTTTTCCTCTTTTTCTTTCATTGTTCTCTTAAGAACAGATATGCACACACACACACACACACACACACACATATATATACACATACACGCACCATATCTTCTTACTTCTCCTTGCTGGTCTGTGTAACTCCACATTCAGTTGGGTGTATCTCGACCTTTGTCTTTTTCTTTACGCTTCTCTCCTTTCCTCAGCTATGTGTAAGTCCTCTTCATACAGCCACTTTGCCTCCTTGCATTTCTTTTTCTTTGGGATGATTTTGGTCACTGCCTCCTGTATGATGTTACAAACTTCCATCCATAGTTCTTCTGGCAATCTCTACCAGATCTAATCCCTTAAATCTATTCATCACCTCCACTGTAGAAGCATAATTGATTTGATTTAGGTCGTACCTGGATGGCCTAATTGTTTTCTCTACTTTCTTCAATTAAAGCTTGAATTTTGCAATAAAGAGCTGATGATCTGAGGCTTTAAGTCTTGTTTTTGCTGACTCTATAGAGCTTCTTCATCTTTGGCTACAAATAATATAATCAATGTGATTTTGGTGTTGACCATCTGGTGATGTCCATGTATAGAGTCATTCATATGGTCTTACTTTGCCTTTAAATAAATTAACAAAAGTTTTTAAAAGGTATGAAATTTAAACCACAATTAGCTACCTATTTGTTTATGTAAAAGAATAAAATGGCTTCCTCCTCCCCTTTTGTTTGCAAAGGCAGGAAAAAAAGCTTGACCTTCCCAAGCAGCTCACCTATAGCTCATATTTACTTTGAAGGAAGATAGGTTGGGTGGGCCAGGAATCATGAATGTGAAAATGTAGGAATAACAGATATGCAAATGCAGGGATATTTGCATCATTCCTACTTTTTTTCTGTAGGCCCTGCTGGGAGCAAGTCAGCCTCTCCTCACTAGGGTGGTGGCTAAACCAGCATCCCGGGCTAGAAAATTGCACAGTGGCCAGAGAGTCCTTAGTGATTCCCAAATGCTGGGCCCGTGTGCACAGGTTTCTTTACTGAATGAAGGTGCCTAATGACTTCATTTTTTATTTTGGAGAAATAGCTTTGTTTAACATTATTTGACTTTCTTTCTTTCTTTTTTTTTTTTTTTTTGGCTTAATTGGTTTCCTAATGGAAAATAAAAACTTGTGTTTCTGCTTTATTAAATGGATCATGTCAGGATGAAACCTATGGGCATGAGATTGATTTTTAGGGCAATTCTGATTTCATTTTTTATTTTTTGTTTATTTGGCTGCACTGGGTCTCTCTTGTGGCATGTGGGGTCTTCATTCCTGCATGAAGGCTCTTAGCTGTGGCATATGAGGCTCACTTCCCTGACCAGGGATGGAACTCATGGCCCCCTGCATTGGGAGCACAGTGTCTTAGCCACTGGACCACCAGGGAAGTCCCTGATTTTAGTTTCAAAATTAAAGTGCTGGTTGTAAGTGATTCCCGCTAAGCAATAAAACGGTAGATTTAGCTAAAATCAGTTACTCTCATTTGGTGTGCTTTAATAAAGAGTAATAGGTTTCAAGCTCA
Organism: Cephalophus harveyi; assembly: GCA_006410635.1. Classification (NCBI taxonomy): domain Eukaryota; kingdom Metazoa; phylum Chordata; class Mammalia; order Artiodactyla; family Bovidae; genus Cephalophus; species Cephalophus harveyi. The sequence continues at coordinate 225,813 of SJYT01052873.1, read as the reverse complement.
CTTCACTTATTTAACAAATATTTGTTGAACACCTATTTTGTACCAAATACTATTCCAGGGGTTGTGACTACATTAATCAGAAAGACAAACCAACCTCTGTCATATCCCTTGGAGTGTACATTCCAATATCAGAGCAAGATAATAATCCTAATTTTCAAGGAAGGAAGCAGATTATGTGAAAGGCCATTTAGTCTAAAAGATTACTTCTATTCCACAAGAACCACAGAAAACTGGGGAGCATTTTAATTTTGTTTCAAATGTATTTGTAGAGAATCAATTGTGGATAAAATGCCACACACATTTTTTACTATTTTTCTTTGAGATTTTCTAATTTCTCATTCCTTCATTCATTTTACTTTTGATGAGTTCTGATCTCCTATCTTAATTAAAATTCACCCTTTTCCAAAATTGAACTTATTTACTAAATTTTGAGAGACAATACACTTGAAAAACATTACCACTCATTGCTGAAGTTCACACAGCTGAATGATGGAATTTGCACTATTTAACAATAGCTGGGAGATGAAAGCAACCTAGATGTCCATTGACAGATAAATGGATAAAGAAGATGTGGTACATGTACACAGTGGAATATTACTCAGCCATAAGAAGGAACACGTCTGACTCAGTTCTAATAGGTGGATGAACCCAGAGCCTATTATGCAGTGATGTGCGTTGGGAGGATCCAGACAAATGCAGCATATCAGCACGTACATGTGGGTTCTGGAAAGGGGGCACTGATGACCGTCCTGCAGGGCGGCAGTGGGCACGCAGACTCAGAGAGCAGACTGTGGACGCAGGGTCGGGGGAGGAGAGGGTGGGAGAGCTGAGGGAGTTGCAGTGAGACACACGCAGCCCCATGTGCAAAATTAGACAGCCAGCGGAAATCTGCTGTATGACGCAGGGAGCTGGACCCGGTGCGCTGGGACAATGGGAGGGAGGTTCAGGAGGGAGGGGACGTATGTACTGAGGCACCCATAGCTTATTCATGTTGATATAGGGCAGAAACCAACACGATATTATAAAGCAATTACCCTCCAATTACAAATAAATAAAATTTTAAAAGAATTATAAAATGGAATTTGCAAAGCTTACCGATGATTTTTCTAATACCGGATTATGATAGTTTACCAAATTTGCTTAGAATTTATTTATCTTCATTAGCTTTTATCTTTGTTTATTAGAAAATTTAAAATTTCTTGATCTTGGTTATTTTACATCATCAGGATAACCATTTTTATCAAGTTATTTTTATTTAGCCATTTGCACGAGTGGTTAAATATATTTTCAGATTTTTTAAATAGGTATTACTGCATATAGTACAAAATTCAAACAATGGAAAGGGAATATGGGACGTCTCTGACAGGCCAGTCGTTAAGACTCCGCTCACCCAATGCAGGGTTCCCAAGAGCAGTCCCTGGTTGGGGAATTAACATCCTGCATGTCCTGGCCAAAAAGGAAAAGAAAAGGTGGGGAGAGCGCATGATGAAGTCACCCTCCTTTCCAGTTTTCAGCCCTCAGTCACTCAGCTGCCCTCCTCCAGCCATTCACTGTCACTAGGTTCTTCTAGATCATTCGAGTGATATTCTAAAGGAGCTTCTCAAACTCTAAAATGTGCATAAGAATCTTGCTAAAATATAGATTCTTATCCAGGGGCTTTGCACTGAGGAGTGAGATTCTCCGTTTCTCAGAAGCTCCCATGGGAGGCTGCTAGCTTCAGTGGCAGCAAGTTTGTTTCTACCTGCCTATGTGTTTATTTGTTTATTGGCCTTAAGAGAGCAAGATGTCCTCACACACAAACAGAACTTTCTGCTTCCTACCAGGACTTCAGCCCTAGGGTTCCAGCTTTGAGCTTTGCACTGTTACAGAGTTCTTTCTTAATCTTTGTCTGAAGCAATCATTTACACAGTATTTTAAAAATCCAATTGCAAATGAAGGATGGAAGGTAGCAATATAAACATTTGAAGCACGCTACTACGTGATGTGAAAATGGTAATGACTATGAGAATCCCTGTTTGCAAATTTTCCTTCTGTTTTTTTAAAAATAAGTTTAGAAAAGGTTCTCAGTTCCAAGCAACCTTCTACATTTTGGCAGAGGACTCACTGAGAACTTTCGCTTGCAGCCAGTACCACTCATCTAATGAGGATGTCATCATACTTGGAAATGATACAATTAAGCTCCCTGAAAGCAATATAAAGTGCGGAGATCATTTAAATATTTTAAAGTCGTGGACGTTCATATTCTCTGTGCCTGGATAGTCTAGCGACATCCTGATCAATATCACAAGGGATAAAGACGTTGTTTTCATTGGGCCTGTATGTAAATGCAATTCAGAAAGCTTGAGGGGAAACTCATAAAAGAAAATTAAAATTTCATGCGAGTTTCTTCCCCTCTGCAAGAAAATGAAGGCTTATAAGATTCAAATTGGCCTGTCTGTGTTGTCTGCAGAGTATGTGCATATGATACTTGTTAACATAACACAAGATTTGGTTTTAAAAGAGAACCGAAATAAAGAATCTTTATTCATAAATGAAGATTTGGACGTCGAAGTCTCAGTTTCTGTGTTTTTGGCAGGAACAGCCACTGGGGACAGATTCCTCTCTGATCAGACAGTATCTATCAGCGTTTCCTTTGGCGTGACCGGCTCCAGAGTCTGCATGTGGGGCGCTCTTAGACTTGGTGCTGAGCTGCTTGTCTTGAAGGACCTGGGACTATGAGGGGAGACTGACTGGATTCTCTTGAGCATGTACCATTCTGCCTCCAGGTGTGATTCCAGACCTAGGCCATGTAGAGGTGTACTAAATGGCACACACAGAGTTAGAGAAAAGAACAGTATCTCCTCCTGAAGTTTCAATTGAATTAAAGATTTGGCAGGTCAAATTATTAAAAGTTTTATTATGTTAAAACATAAAAACACTCAAACAAGCATAAATACACAACACAGCAGAATGCAAAAGTCTGATGGATTTTAAGTTAAACATGAGATTTCAATAGACAAAGGTCCGTCTAGTCAAGGCTATGGTTTTTCCAGTGGTCATGTATGGATGTTAGAGTTGGACTAGAAAGAAAGCTGAGTGCCAAAGATTTGATGCTTTTGAACTGTGGTGTTGGAGAAGACTCTTGCTAGTCCCTTGGACTGCAAGGAAATCCAACCAGTCCATTCTGAAGGAAATCAGTCCTGAGTGTTCATTGGAAGGACTGATGTTGAAGCTGAAGCTCCAATACCTTGGCCACCTGATGGGAAGAGCTGACTCATTGGGAAAGACCCTGATGCTGCGAAAGATTGAAGGCGGGAGGAGAAGGGGATGATAGAGGATGAGATGGTTGGGTGGCATCACCGACACAATGGACATGAGTTTGGGTAAACTTTGGGAGTTGGTGATGGACAGGGAGGCCTGGCGTGCTGCAGTCCATGGGGTTGCAAAGAGTCGGACACGACTGAGTAACTGAACTGAACTGAGATTTCAAAACAATATCAAGATTAGGTCAGTGACTCCCGGCCCCTGGGAATACATACTTAGTGGCTTTGGCCAGTAGAAGGCTATTTCAATGGGAAAATTTTAGAAGTACTGTGATGTACACGAAGAGGTCAGAAACCAGGTCACTTGAATGGTGACAACATTTCTTCGCCTCCTAAGGGCCTCTGGAGTGAGCCTGCGCAGAATACTTGGGAGCCAAGAATGTTGTTGCCATGTTTTTGAAGTGCTGACTTTCTGAAGGAGATGAGGAAGTGACATAAAGGTTGCTGAGAGATCCAGACTGGTTTAGGAGATGTCACCAATGAACTTTTAATAAATGATCTCTGCAGAGAAAAGTCTGTGACTCTGAGCTGTTTGTAGACTGAAGAGGCAAAAATGTTTTTCTAGAATTAACCCATTTCTACTGGAAGTAGAGAATAAGTCACTTCTTTATAGAAAGTATCCTTCATAGTAAATATCTCGGAGCCTGGGCTTTAATCCCTCCCTCAAACCTTGGAATAGACACCAAAGGTATCTAGGTCTCTGTGTTCTCATCTGGAAAATGGGCCAAGTATGAGGATGAACGGCATTAGCAGTGGGTTAGTGTTTGCCTTCTTCTCTTCCATTTCCTTCTATATTCTTCCTTTCCAACCCCCGTTCCCCATGGACCTGGGAGTCTACAATGAACAGCCCATCTCCATTTGAATGGGAAGCTGGTGCCCTGCACTAGGGACTCGGGGGAATGACCTGGGTCTCCACCAGCCCTGAGAGTTCCTCTGATGATTCGTGAGAGCCTTTGGCTAAGGAGGCGTTTAGGGAAATGATCAACTACCTGCAGCGCAAACACGTTTAGATCCTGCTTGTACTGGCACTCTACTGAATCTACACAGAAGGATGACCCAGAAATAAGCAGAAGAAAGCTGTGTGCCATGTAGATGCATATCACACGTGCATAATTGATCCTTCAAAAGGTTAAATACCCGTGGCGTATGTATGCTTAGTGACACGCCTGTGATGGGCTGGTAATCCTCATGGCAGTGGCTTTGTTTTACGTAATTCTAAGGTAAATGTCACACTTCCTCTTTGGAGATTCCAAGACTGGTATTCAGAAGAGCATGTTTCTCAGCAGATCACTGGGTAGGAGCTACTCTTTCCCAAACAGGGCTATTCACGCCGCTAGTACACCAGGCTGCGTGAGGCGCCGACTGCCACTGAATTCTCTTTGGAACTGAAATGCAATTACATATTGAGAACAAGTGCTAAATATAACAGAAAAGGCCAAATACCTTTTCTTTTTTTGCTTTGTATCTGAGGGGTATTTGCAAGGAGAATTAACTCTCCTGAATACACCATAATCCTTAATTGAAACGCACAGATCAGGCAATTGGCTGAATCCTTTAGTGGCTTTTTTCAGAAGCTTATTGTAGCTCTGATACACGAATTTTTTCTTGTGTTCATAAGCAATTGTAAAGATGCTAAGGAGATTAATAAAATAAGCAAGTCACTAAAATTATATGGAATGAAATTCCACAATACTTGCCCTAAGAATATAGAATGAAATACCATAATACACGCCATAAGAACTGGAAAAAACAGGCCATATGTTGCACGAGGCAAAAATTATGTAACTGGGAGTGCTGCAGTTCATGGGGTCGCAAAGAGTCGGACACAACTGACCGACTGAACTGAACTGGGAATGATTATTACAAAAGTTCAAGTTGCAGTCTTCTTCTGGAAGGATGGAAATACACTTTGATTGGTGCTCACAGGGGTTTTCACTAGATGAATGATCCATGGGTGTTTAGTGTTATTAAAATCTTTTTTTAGATGTGTTATATTTCCTAACTTTTAAAAATGGAAAAGACAAAACAACAAAACGCAGTGAAAGGAAAGCAAAAATTAAGTAAAAAGACCAACAATATACTGCTGCTAAGTCACTTCAGTCGTGTCCGACTCTGTGCGACCCCAGAGACGGCAGCCCACCAGGCTCCCCCGTCCCTGGGATTCTCCAGGCAAGAACACAGGAGTGGGTTGCCATTTCCTTCTCCAATGCATGAAAGTGAAAAGTGAAAGTGAAGTCGCTCAGTCATGTCCGACTCTAGCGACCCCATGGACTGCAGCCTACCAGGCTCCTCTGTCCATGGGATTTTCCAGGCAAAAGTACTGGAGTGGGGTGCCATTGCCTTCTCCAAAGCTCACTTGCTAGATGACTTCAAAACAATGAATATTTCAAGTAGCCTCCTGTTTACAGATGGTTTACCTGTAGGCCCCAAATGTGGCAATTTTCCTGAGAAATATGATTTTAACTAATGAGAGCCTCAGATCATTACACAGAAGTCTACTCCTATTACAGGGTCACAGGGAGTAGCCAATCCTCATAAATGGAAGGAGAGGTAGAGTTTTAGGGTGAGGAGAGAGTGAAGTGAAAGAACAATATACTACAGTAATCATAATAAAAGTTGGTGGATCTCAGGCTGGTGGATGTCTTCTTATTGTGCTTCTACAAAATTTAAATGCATGCTGTGTGCAAGACACAACTATAAAGTACTAGTCCCTACAAGGATCGAAAGTAGAAAGATGAGAAAAGGTACACCTGATAAATACCAACAAAAGCAAGCTGTTGGGGCTGTTTAGATCACGAGAGGGGCTTCCTAGATGGTTCAGTGCAAAGAATCCGCCTGCCACACAGGAGATGCTGGTTTGATCCGAGATGCCTGGTGGGCTACAGTCCGTGGGGTCACAAAGAGTCAGACATGACTTAACAAGTAAACAGCAACAGGGACAGAAATCGTGGGAGACTGGTGCTTAGGACAGAATGGAACGTTGGTTCTCTCTGTCTCCAGTTCCTTTCACCGTTCCTCCTTTGAGCTGCTCATCCAGACATCTGTGCCGACCTCCCAGGACTTCTGATAATTATCTCCAGCTACTTTGTCTTATTCCTAGCTAATCATTTTTAAAGCCCAGGGTCTTCACTTTCTCCACCCTCATAGTACTTATCTGTGTACCGCTGATCTGGTGCTTCTCATTCTCTGTTTTAATGCTATTGATATTCATGCATTTCTTTAATTAAGCTGTAACATCCTGAAGCTAGAGACCATAACTTGAAGTGAAGTGAAGTCGCTCAGTCATGTCCAACTCTTTGAGACCCTGTGGACTATATAGCCTACTACGTTCCTCCGTCCATGGGATTTTCCAGGCAAGAGTACTGAAGTGGGTTGCCATTTCCTTCTCCAGAGGCTCTTCCTGATCCAGGGGTCGAACCCAGGTCTCCCGCACTGTAGGCAGATGCTTCACCGACTGAGCCACAGGGGAAGTCCATAGAGACTGTAACTTGTTCATCTGTTAACCTCCGTCAGCTCACCCTAGGACCTGCCATGTGGCAGAAGCTTGTCACCTGGTGTAGAGTAGAAGGTCAACACTTTCTTATAGTAGAAAGTCAACATGTCACTGGTCCACTGAAAAATGACTTCTGAAAAGCACATTAAAAACTCTTTCAGGACGTTTTGGTACTTTACCAATGCAATGAATTTACATTTTCTAAGCAAGTTCTCAGCCAGAGTTTTAGAATGGAGGGAGAAAGAGATGCTAATGCTTACAGTTACCAAGAACTGTGCAGAGTTGCTGAGACCAAGACCATCGCCTCAGCAAGAGGGCATCCCCCGGACCCAGCTGGGAACTCCCGTGGCGCATGGCTGATCTTCAAGGGCAGGGACGGCATCTGTCAATAGAATGCTTTTTTGCCTCTGCACCTTGAACAAAGTCCTGCACATAGGACACCATCAACAGATGCTTCTGCAAAGTGTGAGAGAATTAAATAGTAGTCTTGGATAATTTAATTCACTGCTCTGGGCTCAAAGCATGTACCCCTGAAGGGTTCCCAGTGTGATGTAAGCTCCCGTTCTCTGCACAGGGAGAGGGTGGCTGGGCAGGTGGAGGGGTCAGCCGGGCCCAGGTGGGATGCAGGTGTTAGCATGTGGATTTGCACTCTGGGCTGCGGGCTGATTGGAGGACAGCTGAGGAGCATGGGTTCGGTTCTGCTGGCTATTGGGGGTCTATGTAAGCGTGCAGCAGGTGTTTTAACAAGATGGGAGAGCCATGGAGTAGGTCTTCGGTGCTTGTGCTGCTGGTCACTCAGAAGTAGCTGGAATTCCTCTTTTCTCATGGCGTACAACACGTGATGTCTGCTGCAAACCTCTTTTAAACATCCTAGTTTTTGAATAAGCAATATATGGAACATACGGTATAAAATTCAAAGGAATATGACAAAAATAAGTATTATTATCGCCTTTGCCCATGCCTGCAATGTGGGAGGCCCGGGTTCGATTCCTGAGTCGGGAAGATCCTCTGGAGAAGGAAATGGCAATCCACTCCAGCACTCTTGCCTGGAAAATCCCATGGACGGAAGAGTCTGATAGGCTGCAGTCCCTGGGGTCGCAAAGAGTCGGGCATGACTGAGTGACCTTACTTTACTTACCCTCCCTAAAGACATCTACAGTTACCGTTACCACTTACCGTTACAGTTACCACTTAGTTTTAGATAAACACAAACGCTTCCTATTTGGGGATACAGGTAAACATTTATGGGTTTCCCAGGTGGCTCAGTGGTAAAGAATCCACCTGCCAATGCAGGAAACCCTGGAGACATGGTTTTGATTGCTGGGTCGAGAAGATCCCCTGGAGTAGGAAATGCAACCTACTCCATTATTCTTGCCTGGGAAAATCCCATGGACAGAGGAGCCTGGTGGGCCACGGTCCATGGGATTGCAAAGAGTCAGACATGACTAATCACACATGCGTGCATAGATGCATGATTATATGGGCTTCTACACTTTCTGTCAAATAACATATTATACCAAGTCATGATCTTTTCATTTAACAATGCCCATTTTCCTTTTTCTTATCTTTAAAACCCCAGCCTCTAATATAGTCTGAGACACCGACAATGTTCAACTATAATTTCATGAGCCGAAGGATGAGTGATTTCGTAATAGTCTCGAATTCATGCTGAACCTGAAACTCACCCACCAAGACATTTTCAACATGCCTTTTCTTAAACATCGTCTCCAATATGCATCTTTTTGTCTGTAAACATCCCTCTGATTTAACCTCAAAAAAATCTGAACCTTCCTTGAATATTGCCTTTTAGGCTCTCCTTCAGGAGTTATCTCTAAGTACTTAACAATTGAGTCCTGTTTGTCTTATTGCTTCACTGTTCTTACTGGTTAATATAACAGCTATAAGATGCAAATGATACTCTTTTTAAATTAATTTCTGGTGGAGTATAATTGTTTTACAGTGCTGTGTTGGTTTCTGCTGTTCAGTGAAACCAGCCAGTTATACGTTTCAGTGCCTGGGTGCTCATAGCTGTAAACCTCTTTCTGTCTCACCCTTTATTGCCTCCCTTTTTTCTTACTGCCCTGCCCACTTCCTTACTTCCTGTATTCACCAACAACGTAAAATACTGACCCTCCTCGTCCTTGTCTCAGAGTCTGCTTTTAGGGAAATCAAACCTAAGGACACTGAGGTTTAGAATGTGAATAATCTGTTTATCAATTGGCAGCCTTAAGCTGTCAACCAGAATCCATGCTCAGAAACACCAGCCCTTCCTGCTACCTGGATGGTAAATGCCTCAAAGCAGGCTAAGAAATACTCTGTTCTTAGCATGGTGGGTTTCAAATGCAAGCAGAAGTTGACGCTAACGTTTACTTCTGCAGGTCAATGCCGTTTTATGTTCTGGGGTGTCTCCTTTCTACCCCAGCACATCAGGATTTGCACTTTAGGAACCGGTAGCTAAATATATACGCTCATCCTTCCTTACTGTGAAGTTCTCACGCTTGTTTCCCTGCTGACTGTCTTCTCCTTGGTGGTCTGCAGATAGCAACTTCATCCTCGCCAACGCCCAGGTGGCCAAGGGTTTCCCCATCGTCTACTGTTCGGATGGCTTCTGTGAGCTCGCTGGATTTGCCCGAACAGAAGTCATGCAGAAGAGCTGCAGCTGCAAATTCTTATTCGGAGTTGAAACTAATGAACAACTGATGCTTCAGATAGAAAAGTCCTTGGAGGAAAAAACAGAATTCAAAGGAGAAATTATGTTCTACAAGAAGAACGGTGAGTCGACCTCCTTTGCTGGGGGCCCCGTGGACTGTGGTGAAACGTCACCTTCTTTCAACTGCCATTGGTGTGATTGCTCCATAACTCCCATTAAGGCTTAATGATCTTAGCAGCATAAACTACTTGAAAATTTAGAAAGTTTATAGTTATACAAAATCAATGAACAACTGATGCTTCAGATAGAAAAGTCCTTGGAGGAAAAAACAGAATTCAAAGGAGAAATTATGTTCTACAAGAAGAACGGTGAGTCGACCTCCTTTGCTGGGGGCCCCGTGGACTGTGGTGAAACGTCACCTTCTTTCAACTGCCATTGGTGTGATTGCTCCATAACTCCCATTAAGGCTTAATGATCTTAGCAGCATAAACTACTTGAAAATTTAGAAAGTTTATAGTTATACAAAATCAACATATTAACTGAGTTAATATATATTAAAATAGGGTGTATTACTATTATGTTGTGGTCATGCTTAAGATATATACCAGATATGATGATTGGTATTATAGGAACAGATGATCTTCTATCCAGCGGTAGTCTGCCATCTTAAGGGACACTTAAAGAATTGAGTCACTAGGGACGGAGATTCAAATGTCTGCTGGCATAAAAATTAATTTAAAGGACTTGAGTGTAGGTACTTTCCTTTCCAGTTTCCTGACCACAAAGCCTTTCTCACCATTCTTAAATTCTGGAGTAAGAATGTAAGAAACACACAGGGTTTCAGGGTGAGAGTAAATTTGCCTGCATTCAAAACTGCCACTGGGGAAATACTAAGTATTTTTATGGGTGTGGCTTTGTGACTGTCCCCTAGATGAAGAAGTACCGAGGGGTGGGTATGGCTTCTATGCCCTTCTGCGTGTGAGTAGCTGTCAGCATCCTGTGGTAGGGGGAGTGAATCCAGGAGGCGTCATGTTGGAGAAAAGCCAAATCAAAGCTGAGAGCAAACCATGCCTTTCCAGTTTCTGAAATCCTCTTTCTTTAATAGTTTTCCTTTGAGTAACATAGACCCCTGAGTTTTACTTAGCTGGGCACACGGCCTTCAAGCTAAAGAATATGTTCCTCAGCCTTCTTTGCCATTAGCTTGGCATGTGACAAGGTTCCTGCCAATGACAGGAAAGAAGAATGACTTATGCAATATCTAAGCAAACTCCCTAAAAACTGAAATTGTTTGCCCTCTAGTTTCTCTTCTTCTTTCCTGTGGTGTTGTGGACTGAATTATGTCTCTTTAACTTTCATGTATCAAAGCCATAATCCTGTAAAGCAATAATCAATCAATTAAAAAGAAATATAAGTTTTAAAAAAGCCCTAATCCCTAATGTGGCTGTAGAGGTAGGGCCTTTAAAGATATAATTAAGGTTAAGTGAGGTCATAAGGATGGGGTCTTAGTCCAACATGACTGGTGTCCTTCTATGAAGAGGAAGTGCCGAGGTCCAGCCTCAGCAGAGTCCAGGGATATCCTCAGGATGGATGATGTCGGCAAATGAAGATAGAGAAAATAAGGAAAGAATGACATGGGGTGACCAAGCTTCAGTGAGCAAGGCCCGTTTACTTTATTTTCCTCGGGGCTTTTATACCCTGAGTTATACATACAGCAAGGTAAAAAATGCAGAGTCAACTCAACATTCCATCAGTAATAACTTTTATCGATATCAGGTTCTTTCCTGCAAGAGTCTTATTTTTGTACATTATCTTCTGGCCCAGAGGCCTGTTGATATTTTATGACCTCTTTTTGATAAAGGTTGGTCAGCCAGAACAATAATTTTCCCTTAAAGTGTCTTCTTAAATTCCTAGCCTGCATCACCCTTAAAGTACAGAGTTACATTTTTATGGAGCAAAGATTCAGCTGGTTACAGCAAAGAAAGGACTTATTAACTCAAAGTCTATTGTTGCTAATGCTAAGGCTATTACTTGTTTCTTCTACATCCTGACTATATGCACTCCCAGGAGCACAATGGATAAGGGATGTGAGAACTTGGCAGCAAGCATAGGCTCAACAATGTTGCAAGAGTCTGGATAAACCTGCCAAGTAAGCTAGAATGCTAACAGGGGGTTTGAAACACTCCTTTCATGCCCAGGAGATTTATCAACTAGAGCCCTAAGTTAACTCTTTCCAGAAAAAGGTAGTCGGGGACAGCCCCCTGTTAATGTCAGAAGAGTTGGTGAAAGACGTAAATAGCAAGACAGACAGATTCTGGTTTGGGGGTAGATGCTCGAGCAGGTCCAGGGGGTCCTTTGAGTCCTGATCTTGCCTTTGCCCATCAAGCCTCTTCTTCATGACCTTTGCCATGGGCGGGATTCTCCACTCTGGCTCCCAGCAAGGAAGAGATGTCAGGAATGTGTGTATGTAGAGGAAAAGTCGTGTGGAAACCCAGCTATAAGGTAGCTGTCTACAAGCCAAGGAGAGAGGCCTCACCTTGATCTGGGAAGTCCAGCCTCTGTCTGGAACTATGAGAAAATAAAGTTTTGTTTTTAAGTCACCCCGTTTGTGGTATTTTGTTATGACAACCCCAGTAAGCTCCTACGTAAGGGTCGGGATGCTCAGGCAAGGCTGGAAAGCCAGGTTTGATTGTTTGTCAAGGATGGCATCATAGGCAAATGCAGAGCAGCGACAGGTAAGGCGGCTGCGTGTGGCCATAGGCCCACCTTTCCCGTCCTGGACAAAGACGGATCGTTCCATCTGGTTTGAATCACTCTCTTCTTAGGTCGTTTTTTTACAACATTTAAACTGTACTCTAATTCAAAGTTTCTCAGCCTTGGCACTGTCAACATTTGGGGCCAGTAATTCTTTGTCATGGGGTTTGTCCTGGGCATTGTGGATGATTAGCATCATCTCAGGCCTCTTTAACACTTAGTGTTGGGGTCATTTTTAGGAGGAGATATTGGAACCTGAACATGAAACTTCATCCCCTTTTCAAGGTTATCCCTGGAGAACGTTCCTCGAGGGTGTGAGTTTTGGATGCACAGTGGTCGTGAAGTATTGGCGAGCTCTCCTCTGGGAGGAGTAGGACATCCAATTCCCTGGCACCAGGAAGAAGGTTCAGGCCACTGTGTGCTTCTCAGGGTCAGTAGAGAAGGCCTGCATCGCAAATACGATAAAGCGGAGGCCTTCTAGCTCCCTCTAAATATACCACAATTTTTGGAGAGAGGGCCTGAGATAAAAGAAAGTGGAGGCCATCCCTGAGAATGCAGACTGGTAGGAAGTGATAAAAAACTGCCATCCAGTGAACAAACGGAAAAGGAAAAGCTTCCTCTGAAATATCTGCTGACTGCAGACTTGTCTTTCTTAAGATAGGTGCCTTGTACTAGTCTCTGCAAATCCATTTATGTTTCTTCCTTTATACGCCTTCTCACAATATCCGAATGGGGCACCTCTGAGAAAAGTTTAGGTTGAGGAGGAGAAGGTGGCAAGGCCAAAAGATGGAGACCTTTGAGGCCAGATGGGTGGGAACATGGAGCACGGGTGGGAGTGAGCCCCCAGCAGGGTTTCCTGAACCTGCTTTGTTATAAAAATACTCACTGTTCTTGGACCTCTTTGGATGCCACACTTTAAAGGACCAAGAAAGAATAAAGGTTTTACAAATTAAGGAATAATTAAGAAGGATAGCTGGTTTCACAGATAAACATAATACACAAAATTTTCTTTGGGTAACCTAGAGCCACATCTTATATGTTTATGTGCAGGAGTTAACGTTGCTCATTACTTGTCTTCCCTCTAAATTTCCTAGGTTCTACCCATGTACCAGAAATAGTGCCACTAAGACGTCTTCTCATAAAGCTGTCCCCTTTGGTTCTGCTGATATGCAAAAGGCGTCCACCGTGGCTGATCACGCGTGTGGGTGCAAAAGGCGTCCACTGTGGCTGATCACGCGTGTGGGTGTGCTGACCCGGGGAGGCCATGTTGTCAATTTGATGCTTATCCTCTCCTTGTTTTTTTTTTTAATATCAGAGATGCTTAGACCTGTGTGGTTCCCTCCTTTTCGTACACACAGCATACTTTGCGGCCTGTTCTATAACTTGCAGAATAATATCCTTTACGATGGTGGGTGCCTTGCAGAACAACACATGCTCAGTGGCAGTCACCCATTGTTTTCTACAGCATTACATCCTGTGGATCCATCATAGGACTATGGAGTAGCACATAGCAGGACATCATACACATGCATCCTGGTCAGACACAGCATTACATCGTTTGGGTCCAACATCATAGTATTACATGGCATGATGACATACGCATCCATCCTGGTCAGCCACAGCATTGCATCGTTTGGGTCCATCATCATAGTATTACATAGTAGGACATCATACGCATCCATCCTAGTCAGTCACAGCATTACATCCTGTGGACACATCATAGGACTACATAGTATTACATGGAATGACGACATATGCATCCATCCATCCTGTAATGCTGTCAGTCGCGGCATCGCATCGTCTGGGCCCATCATCACAGCATTGAGTGGTGCGACATCGCATGGCTCCATCCTCCTCTCTCACAGTTGTCCGTCACGTGGATCCATCACAGTGTCACTTGGTCAATTCAGTAAATCCCCTACCGGATATTCGTGTTCACTCTAGAATGTGATCTCTTTTCTTTGCTCTTTCTCTCTCTCTCTTTGAAGTACTGCTGTTGTCCTTTGGAAAGTTTTGGGTTTTTGTCCAAGTTATTTTTATATAAGATGTTTGTATTATACAGTCCCGCTTCTTAAAGTTTTTTCCTCATTTCCTATCATAATAATGGTTATATCAGAATCTCCAGGAGCCGCTTCTCCCTGCTCTTCTCCCGCTAGCTAGCTGGGAGGGATGCGCCATCAGTGCTTCTTGGTGCTAAGTCTGCAGGGCACGCAGCACCCACGGCCTGCTTATCTTACTGTCTGCAAGCCCCCCCTCATCTCTTCTGCAGTTATATTCACATTGTCAGAGTGTTCAGTGCAACTGCATGCTCTCTGTCACGCCTATCTTTCTTCATCCAGCCTTAATGCTACAGTGAAATATGCTTACTGATCACCATAGCTTCTGTCCTACAGTTTCTCTGATCATGTCTTGGTTATCAGAAGCTTATTCTCTGAGCCGTGTCAGGAAGAGCTCATGAAAACTGTTTCCCTGAACTCTTGCACGTTAATAACAGTATGCAGATGGTGACTGCAGCCATGAAATTAAAAGATGCTTACTCCTTGGAAGAAAAGTTATGTCCAACCTAGATAGCATTTTCAAAAGCAGAGACATTATTTTGCCGACTAAGGTCCATCTAGTCAAGGCTATGGTTTTTCCTGTGGTCATGTATGGATGTGAGAGTTGGACTGTGAAGAAGGCTGAGCGCTGAAGAATTGATGCTTTTGAACTGCGGTGTTGGAGAAGACTCTTGAGAGTCCCTTGGACTGCAAGGAGATCCAACCAGTCCATTCTGAAGGAGATCAGCCCTGGGATTTCTTTGGAAGTAATGATGCTAAAGCTGAAACTCCAGCACTTTGGCCACCTCATGCGAAGAGTTGACTCATTAGAAAAGACTCTGATGCTGGGAGGGATTGGGGGCAGGAGGAGAAGGGGACGACCGAGGATGAGATGGCTGGATGGCATCATGGACTCAATGGACGTGAATCTGAGTGAACTCCAAGTGATGGTGATGGACAGGGAGGCCTGGCGTGTTGCAATTCATGGGGTCACGAAGAGTCGGACACGACTGAGTGACTGAACTGAACTGAACTGAACTGTGGTCTTTAGTACTTGTAGACCAGTTTGCTGAAAATTAAATCTTTCGTTTGTGTTTTACTCCCTTTACCATCTCAGTTGTGTTTATTCTCACGGACTTGCATAGAGTATTGTTTTACTCTAAAACTGCTGCTAATTAAGTGAGTTGGGGTTTTGTCCTGGATGTTTGAGTAATTGTTTAATTATTTCATTTCATTTCCTGTCATTTCA
Organism: Cephalophus harveyi; assembly: GCA_006410635.1. NCBI lineage: Eukaryota > Metazoa > Chordata > Mammalia > Artiodactyla > Bovidae > Cephalophus > Cephalophus harveyi. Next base: position 210,332 of record SJYT01052873.1, on the reverse strand, counting down.
TTCTGCTTCTTCATTTTATTTTATTTTAATCTAATAGTTGTACTAGAATATATCTTGGCATAGGCTAGGGTCAGCATGCTTCTTCTGTGAAGAATCAGAGAGTAAGTATTATGCGTATTAGGAATTTTACAGTCCACACAGCCTGCCTTGCAAGTACTCATCTATGTCATCATACTCTGAAAACAGCCCTAGAAAATATGTAAATGAATACGTGTTACTATCTTCCAGTAACGATTTTATTTACAAAAATATGAAGTGGGCTGGATTTAGCCTGCATCCAGGTTACTGATACCTGGTATAGAATTTGGGGGTCAGATTCTTCTCTCTTGGTGTGTGATATGCCCTGTAGTGTTTAAGTCCCTTTTACTTGGGAAATTTTTCTGGGATTTTAATCATCACTGATCTGTCTTCTTGCTTTGATTTTCCTCTTTATGATTACTTATTATATGTGTGTTGAATCCTTGCCTGCCCTCTGTACATATTATTTTCTTTCTGTTTTTAATTTATTTTTTCTTTTTCATTGTTTTTACTTGTCCAGTATATTTTCTTTCCTTTCCTTTTGTGGTATATCTATTCACACTGCATTTCTTCTCTTTAAGTCTTCAGTTATTTGTCTTTCATTTATATCTTCTCCTGAGCTCAGTTAGCTCATATAATTTCTATAATTTTTTTGCCTACTATCTGAGTTAAGGCTTCCATCACAAACCACAAACTGGGTTTCTTAAACAACAGAAATTTATTTTTTTACAATTCTGGAGGCTAGAAGCCGCGAATCAAGGTGTTGGATGGGTTGGTTTCTTCTGAAGCCTCTTTGCTTGGCTTAGAGATGGCCGTTTCCTCCTTTCTCTGTCTTCCTGTGGTCTTCCCTCTGTGTGTCTGTGTTCCAATCTCCTCTTCTTATAAGGACACCAGTCAGATTGGAGCCCAGCTTATGACTTCATTCAAGTTAGTTATGTCTTTACAGACGCCATCTCCAAATACAGTCATGTTTTGCAATAATGGGGATCGGGGCTTCAACATACGGATTTTGAAGGCATAGAATTCATCCTCTAGTAATTTTATTCCTGAGCTTTTCTAAATCAGTGTATGCTATTCATGCATACACTGATTCAGTTATTTCCCTTAAGTCCCTTTTACTTCTGAAAATTGCTTCTTCAAATTCCCTCTTACTTTTGAAATAGTTGGGCTTTGTGTGCCTATGGGATATTTTGGGGTGTCTTGACTTTCTGTGGCAGTGAATGAAATGGCATCGCACTCCAGTCTTCTTGCCTGGAGAACTCCATGGACAGAGGAGCCTGGTGGGCTACGGTCCATGGGGTCACAAAGAGTCAGACAGGACTGAGCGACTCTCACTCGCTCACTCTGATTTTCTGCATCTGTGTTCAAATAAGTTTCTCTTCATCTCTTCTTTCATCCTGTTCTGCTGTCATGCTTGAATAAGATGTGCCCTTCTCATCTTTAAGAATATTGGAAATAGAGGTGTGCTGGGAAACACTCCTAAACCCACGGCTCCGTTGCCCCTCCCCCAGAGCTCCCGAGCCGACGCGTCCCCTTCTGGCTGCAGTTTTTGCTGCTCTCTGAGCCAGCTCTGCTCTCCTGATTGGGTCTCTTTCACAGCGTTATTTGAACCGTTTCCTTTCTTCACCCTGATGTTCCTGCTCTGACCAAATAAAGCTCGGGTTCCAACAGTTATCCTCAGTATATTAATAGTTCCGTACCTTGGTGAATTCTGTACATGCAACAAAAATTTTCTGCTGAATTTTCTGAAAGCGCTGAATGCTCAGACAACTCCAACACCGTGCTATCTTTCTGTAACCCATTTTAACTCATCTTCAAACTGGGGACTGGGAAGCTCTCTGTTAGCTTTAATTGTCTTCAGATCTGTGTGTGGAACCCTCTACTTCCAGAGGATTTCTGCTTTGGGGAGTAGATACCTCTTGACAGGTTATGAGGTCCCACACTCTAGAGCTATTACGAGCCTTCTTTTTTAGCTTCTTTTTTTCTTTCTCATAAAGCTGCTCTTCCTGCAAGAGTCAAGCTTCTTGGCTGGTGTGTCCATTATCCAGTGTTCTCAGGTTTTTAGGGACACACTGTCGTATATATATTTTGAGGATTTCTGATTTAACTATCTTAGTTGCTTTCATTTTGTGAAAGGGTTGGGGATATTTCAAAATCAACGTTTCCATTAGCACTGCTATATTTTTAAAATATCTCTTTAGATAATGTATAATTGCTTCAGGTATATAAGATCATTTTTTCAAAAGTCATTTCTTTCTCCTTGCTTTCTCTCTAAATTTCTGTTTCCATGGTTGGAATGTGAGGAGCTTATCTGAACTTGAGGCATAGTATAGAAAGGGTCCCCGTAACTCCTTATAAATTCCCTGTTTCACGCCTGGCCCATCTGTCTGATGCATGACTTCACCCTCCCTTTGCTCTTGAAACCACGGTAGATCGCTCTCCATTTTTGCCTCCCGTTTCATCATGCCACGAATCAAGGCCTTCATTATCGCTCTCTACACTCACATTGCTAAGCTTCGGAGGCTTACAGGTGCTTCAGCCCTCCCGTCCTTCACACGTGGGAACGAGTGGCGCCTCCGAGTACACATCCTTGAAACTGTCTTGTTTCCTCAACAGTAGGCATCAGGCACTCTTATGTTGGGAGACAGACAGCCCGGCAACCAGCTTCTCTCAAAGTCCCAAAGGGAAGGTAAATGGTCTCTCTGCCTTCAGTGCTTACAAAAAACTATCAAAACACTATTGGACATAAGATTGCCTACAAGGATGTATTGTACAACAGAGGGAATATAGCCAATATTTTGTAATAACTGTAAATGGAAAGTAACCTTCAAAATGTATTTAAAAAATAAAATAGTAAGAAAACTGCACAGACCCCACTTCTCCCAAGCTCAGACTGTGGACACTCACAGAGAGGAGATTAACTCAGCCTCTTCTACTTGCTCACAGTCCCTCCAGCTGAGGACGGACCGGCTGGGATGTTACGTTGTCTTCACCTTCTTCCAGACTTTAGCTTCTTGGCTAAATGTTAATGGTGGAAAATTGCATCATCTCTGTGTCATGGAGGATCATCATGTTTGAATCTACAAACCCCAACCTTAAGATGTGTATCTTAGCATATCTTCTCTGCAGAACGCTTATCTTTCAGGCCTATTTTTATATTAAGTAGACTCAACAGGGAGAGAAATGCTGCAAGAGAACAAAGATTTGAGAAGAAAATTAAAATGATACGGTTAATTTTGTAAAAATATTATCCTGATATAGTAGTTTGCTAGGGCTGTCATAGCAAAGTACCACAAAATGAGTGGCTTAAACAACAGAAGCTCGTCTAGAATTCTGAGACCAAGGGGTCAGTTGGGGTGCTTTCTCCTGAAGACGAAGAGGAGGAATCTGTCCCATGCCTCTCCCTTAGCTCCTGCTGGTTTTCTGGCGTGCTTTGGTGTTCTTTACCCTGTAGAAGCATTGCCCTGATCTCTGCTCTCATCTCCCCACACTGTTCTCCCTGCCTGGGTGGCTGTGTCCAGATTTCCCCATGTTAACATGACATCAGTCTTACTGGATTAGTGCCCATCCTAATGACTTCATCTTGTCGCCAATAATGCTGTGTCCAAATAAGGTTACATTTTGAGATATCATGGGTTAGGATTCTAACTTATTCTTTTGGGAGGGCAAAAGTCAGCCTATAACACGTGGTTATATTTACATTAAGCAGATTAGAATTTAAGCCACTTGCCTAAGATTGTGAGTAAAGAAACTAGAATGTATAAGAATCCTCTAACTCAAAATTGGGGGTACTTTTGACGTTCAGTGGGCAGGAGTTACGGATGCTAGGCATGTTGTAATGTGTCGGGTGGCCTTGCAGTTGGAGAGCTGCCCAGTGTCTGGCTTGGCTTTCTCCCCCTTTTCCTTCTTTCTTCCTTCCTGGCTTCCTTCCTTCTCTCTTTCCTCCTTTCTTCCCCCTCCTTTCTCCCTCCCCCCTCTCTTTCTTTCTTCTCTCCCTCCCTCCCTTCCTTCCTTCATTTTCTCTTTTTTTCTTTCTTTCTGAGTTTCATTGAGGTATAACTGGTAGACAAAACATTTCAAATGTTTCCTGTGTCTATCTTGATGAGTTTGGACATTTGCATATGCTTATGATATCATCACCACAATCAAGGTACTAAACATATCCATCACCTCTAAAAATTTCCTGTGTTCTTTTCTGATTTTTTGTTATTTGTTTTGTTTTTTTGTGGCAAGAACACCTAACATGAGATCTATCCTCTTAAATTATGCTACATGAAGCAAGTCTATTAGGGCCCCTATATGATGTGTCTCAAGTAGCACCTCAGACTTAAAGAAGCGGAGACTGGAGCGGCCACTGGCAGGGGCTGAGAAGAGGGGTGAGTGGAGAGTTGTTGCTCAATGGACGTGAAGTTTCAGTTAGGCAAGAAGAGTAAATCGTAAGGGGCTGCTGTACAGCATGCTGCCTGCAGTGGATAATACAGGGCTGCGCATTGCAGGACTTTCTAGGGCCCCGCCCCCCACCCCCACCCCAGGCTTCCAGGAAGCCACGGCCTGAACTAGGAACTGAACACACAGTGTGTTTGTGGAAGGCTTTAATTTTCTATTGAATTTCTAAGAATAAAACCATAGTGTAATGAGAGAAGATTGAGTTTTATCCTGTTCTGAATTCACTGTTTCAGAAGACTTTGTCACTGACTCACAATGCTTGTCACAGACGCAACACATCTGCATGCGCTTTGTACTTGGAGTCGCTGCATTCCCAGTGACTCCACGTGTTGGTCCAACTTCTTGATGACATCTTCTGCTGTAGTCAGTCACACCTGCGCATTTCATGTTGAGGTGCCTATTATTTTATCAGAGACAGCTTCACTTTTATTTCTGTTATATTACTGTTAATAAAATAGACTGTCACTTTTCTGAAAATAATGTGTATTGTCGGTAGGCAAGGTTGTTTTTTTTTATTTTTATTTTTCAGTTCTAAATAGAAAAGAGGGAAATACAAGTGTTTGATACAGAAGGGAATCTTGAGCCTGACAGAGTTGTGGAAAACTCTCTTAATTCACAGACTCATGTCACCTTCAAGATTTGTCATTCATTTCCATATACCTGCTGAAATATTGCTTGCTTAATATTTTTCTTTAAGTTGACTCTGTTATTTTTACTCAAGTTGCAAGCAAAAGAAAATGAAATCACTGTTCTCTATGGAAAACAGTGATCTCTAGCAAGCAGAAGGTAATCATAAATAAATATACTTTATTTATATTTAAGTTCAATATACCATTATTAAACATTTAACATTAATAAAAATGATACACAAAATCTAAGTAATAATTCATAATATTTTGCCATGCAGCAGACATGCTCTTTTATTTAATTTTCATAATAAGACTTGGAAGTAAACATGAATTACATCACATTTACAGATGGAGAGACTGTGAGGCAGGGAAATGACGTGGACGCAGAACCGTACGCTCACTTTGCCGCTGCCCCAGCAGCTCTCCACTGTTCACTGTCTTCACTCGCTGATGCACTTCACATTTCTCTAGTTGATGTTCACATGCTGTAGTAAAATGTCTGGAAAGATTAAGGCCAAGAAGAGAAGCGTCCCAGACAACAGCATAGGAAGACCCTGCCCTCACCTCCTTCTGTGGACACGTCAGATCACTAGCCACAAGTGGATCATTTCCCTCTGAAAAAGATCTGAAAGCGACATGAAACGTTAAAAGGGCCACACTGAGCTGGGTAGGAAATGTAGAGCCGTGATCTTGGCAAGTACCCTGACACAGTGACTCACAGCAGGGAGGGACCTCGGGGATACAGCGCTTCTCCAGGAGGGGTAAAGGGGTAGGGCTCCACATCCTGGGCCCTGGGATGCCAGCAGAGAGATGAGAGGCCCTGGGCCCTGGGATGCCACCAGAGAGATGAGACGCCCTGGGCCCTGGGACGCCAGCAGAGAGATGAGCCCAAAACGCCTGGTTAAGAAAGCTGGCAGAGGAAATGTCCAAGGGACCCAAAGCACCACGGCAAACTGAGGTTTCCTTTCTAAAGAGCCCACATACAGTCTCACACACCCCAAGACCCAGTGAGAAACGGCAGTCTGTGAAGCATTGGACTGTGTGAAGGGGACTCATCTGCTAACGTGAAAGCCTCTGCTGAAGGGCTGGGGCAGGTGAGACTCTTCCTGGAGACGGAGGCGCTGACCGATGCCAGCATCACACTCTCCACCTGCCCAGGAGCACACCTCTTGCCACTTTACGAAGCACAGCCCTGCTGCCTTGCTGAAGTCAGAGGACGTGGGCAGTTGCAGCACCACGCGGCCTCCTGGATGGGGTCCATCCGTGCATTCTCTCCCTCTCCGGCTCATCCTGAAGCCAGCAAGCTGTTCTCCTGCTGCGTCGCTAAAACCCACAGGTGTGTGCAGTCCTGACCTCCCCACTGCCTTTCTGAGGCTGGCGAGTGTGCCCCACCCACGTACTCTCCAGCTGCCCCTCTGAAGCCACTGTGTCCCCATGGGGACACCCTTTAGTCCTGGCCCTGGTGGCCGGGGCGTGGGGGCATGGAGTTACTGACTTCCACGGGGCTGTGACAACTGGGAAGACTGCGGCGAACACCACCCCAGGGAAGTGCACACACATAACCCATCTTTCTGTGAAGAAAACACTTATTTACTTGTCCTGGAGCTTTAGTTTGAGAGACGGGCTTCAGGTTCCCCCCACACCTAGGATCTCAGGAAGTGCTCCCAGGGAACTAAGCAGTGAGAGGTCACCGTGTCACACTCCCGCAGCATCAGTGAGACCTTGCAGAGAACCGCTTCCACGCTCGTCTGGGGCCCTGGCGTGTAACTTCCGCCCATGGGACACCTCCAGATGTGCTTTGGAGGCCGTAGTGACTACAGCTGTGGCCCCACACGTGCATGCTTTAAAAGCTGCTGCTTGAGGCTTTGTTTCCTAATCAACCTAAAACTAAGTGTAAGTGAGATTCCTCCCTTTGGGACACTGACATGTCTTGGCATAATCTCCACAAAGGAGACACATCAAGGCTAAATCAGAGGATTCAGACAATCACAGAGACTCGAGAGACAAAAGATCTAAGGCAAGTTTAAATAAAGCCATCTTCACAAGCCCACCCTTTTAAGACTGGGATTCGCCTGATGCATAAAAGTAACAACAGGGGGTCAGGCAGAATGAAGAAACTGAGAAGTATGTGTCAAACAGAATTATAGGCAAAATCTCAGAAAAGGGATTTCGATTCTATGAAGAGGAGTAATCTACTTGATAAAGAATTCAAAGTGCTGATCATAAAGATGCTCACAAACTCAGGAGAAGAATGAGTGAACACAGCGAGAACTTCAACAGAGAGATAGAAAATATAAGAAAGAACCAAACAGAAGTCACAAAGCTGAAGAATCCAGTAACTGAACTGGGAAACACTCGAGAACGGTCCAACAGCAGGCTGTGATGCAGAAGAGAGTCGCCCAGCAGACTAGAAGACATACATGACTATCAACAGACTTCAGCAGAAGTTTTTCAGGCCAGAATGGAGGGTGTGACATGTTCAAAGTGTGAAAGGAAAAAACTTCCAACTTAGAATACTCTGTCCATCACGTTTATCATGCAGGACTGAAGGAGAGAGACTTTCCTCATCAACCAAAAGCTAAAGGAGTTCATCACGACTAAGCCAGCCTTACAAGAAATGTTAAAGAACATTTTTAAGCTGAAAAGAAATTGGCATTAATTAATAACAAGAAGACACAAGAAGCTAAAAATCTCACAGGAAAAGGTAACTATATAGTAAAGGAAGGGAAGTAACCCCTTACAAAACTGCTATGAAGGTTAAAAGACAAGAGGAGTAAAATTAATTAAACCTATAATAATTTGTTAAGAGAATGAATAAAAAAAATTTGTAAAATGTGATATTGAAAGCATAAAACGGGGAAGGAGTGAAAAATGAAGAATTTTTGAATGCCTTATAAGTAGCTATCAACTTAAAATGGACTGTTATATACATAAGCTATTATATGTAAACCTCATGGCAATCACAAAGCAAAAACCTATAGTAAATACACAAAAGGAAATCAGAAAGGAATCTAAATATAGCACTAAGGTAAGTCACCAAATCGCATGGGAAGTGAAAACGGGAAGAAGAAATGAACAGAGAGGAAGTACAAAACAGCCAGAAAATGACTGACAAAATGGCGCTAAGTGCATACCCCGTTACTGTAAATGTAAACAAACAGAATCCTCCGGTCAAAATACACAGAGTGGCTGAAGGGGTAAGGGTAAGCCCCAGCTACAGCTGTCCACTGGAGACACTTCAGAGGTAATGAAACTCATACATTGAAAGTGAAGGTATCGGAAAAGATATTCCATAGAAATGGAAGCAAAAAAAAAGCTTGCATAGCTCTGTTCATAACGGACAGAAAGGTTAAAACAAAGTGTCACAAAAGATAAACAGGAGCAGCACACAATGATGAAGAGGCAAATCCAGCATGAAGATATAACGTTTATAAATACAAATACCCACCTAGAAGCACCAAAGGGTATAAAGCAAACAGTAACAGGACTAAAGAGAGAGAGAGACAGAAACAAAATATTAGCAGGAAACTTTAACACCCTCCGTCAGTTCAGTTCTGTTCAATCGCTCAGTCATGTCCAACTCTGCGACCCCATGAATCACAGCATGCCAGGCCTCCCTGTCCATCACCAACTCCCAGAGTTCACCCAGACTCACGTTCATCGAGTCTGTGATGCAATCCAGCCATTTCATCCTCTGTCATCCTCTTCTCCTCCTGCCCCCAATCCCTCCCAGCATCAGAGTCTTTTCCAATGAGTCAACTCTTCGCATCAGGTGGACAAAGTACTGGAGTTTCAGCTTTAGCATCATTCCTTCCAAAGAAATCCTAGGGCTGATCTCCTTCAGAATGGACTGGTTGGATCTCCTTGCAGTCCAAGGGACTCTCAAGAGTCTTCTCCAACACCACAGTTCAAAAGCATCAATTCTTCGGCGATCAGCCTTCTTCACCATCCAACTCTCGCATCCATACATGACCACTGGGAAAACCATAGCCTTGACTAGACGGACCTTAGTCAGCAAAGTAATGTCTCTACTTTTCAATATGCTATCCAGGTTGGTCATAACTTTCCTTCCAAGGAGTAAGCGTCTTTTAATTTCATAGCTGCAATCACCATCTGGAATTTACTTTAATTGGAGGATAATTACTTTACAATGTTGTGATGTTTTTTGCCATACATTGACATGAATCAGCCATGGGTACACAAGTGTCCCCTCATCCTGAACCCCCCTCCCACCACCAACCCCCTGGGTTGTCCCAGAGCACCTGCTCTGAGTGCCCTGCTTTATGCACTGAACTTGCTCTGGTCTCTGTTTCACATATGGTGATATACATGTTTCAATGCTATTCTCTCAAATCACCTCACCCTCGCCCTCTCCCACAGAGTCCATAAGTCTATTCTTCACATCCTTGTCTCTTCTGCTGCCTTGCATACAGGATTCCATGTATATGTATTAATATACTGTAGTGGAGTTCTCTTTCTGACTTATTTCACTCTGCATAATAGGCTTCAGTTTTGTCCACCTCATTAGAACTGACTCAATGTATTCCTTTACAGAGCTGAGTAATATTCCATTGTGTATATGTACCACAACTTCCTTATCCATTCATCTGCTGATGGGCATCTAGGTTGATTCCGTGTCCTAGCTATTGTAAACAGTGCTGCGATGAACACTGGGGTACACTAGAGCACCTGCTCTGAGTGCCCTGCTTTATGCACTGAACTTGCTCTGGTCTCTGTTTCACATATGGTGATATACATGTTTCAATGCTATTCTCTCAAATCACCTCACCCTCGCCCTCTCCCACAGAGTCCATAAGTCTATTCTTCACATCCTTGTCTCTTCTGCTGCCTTGCATACAGGATTCCATGTATATGTGTTAATATACTGTAGTGGAGTTCTCTTTCTGACTTACTTCACTCTGCATAATAGGCTTCAGTTTTGTCCACCTCATTAGAACTGACTCAATGTATTCCTTTACAGAGCTGAGTAATATTCCATTGTGTATATGTACCACAACTTCCTTATCCATTCATCTGCTGATGGGCATCTAGGTTGATTCCGTGTCCTAGCTATTGTAAACAGTGCTGCGATGAACACTGGGGTACACAGGTCTCTTTCAGTTCCGGTTTCCTCGGTGTGTATGCCGTGAAGTGGGATTGCTGGGTGATACAGCAGTTCTGTCTCCAGTTTTTTAAGAATCTCCACACTGTTCACCATGGTGGCTGTGCCAGTTTGCATTCCCACCAACAGTAAGAGGGTTCTCTTTTCTCCACGCCCTCTCCAGTATTTATTGTTTGTAGACTTTTTGATGCTGGCCATTCTGACTGGTGTGAGGTGTTACCTCACTGTGGTTTTGATTTTCATTTCTCGAATAAGGAGGGATGTTGAGCATCTTTTCATGTGTTTATTAGCCATCTGTATGTCTTTGGAGAAATGCAAGACATTTAATTTTGATGCTTGGAAAATTAGCAGTTTTCATATTATCTGAAGGGCCGCCAAGTAGGGACCGTGCTTCCTACAACTAAGTTAGCAGAAAACCATGTGTCCAGTTATTTTTGCTATGATCAGCCACTTTCTCCAGCCTGACTTGAGACCTCACTTGAGACTTGGCCTGCTCTGAAATATGAAGCATTTTATGATGGTTTTATGATGTTCTGATGATTCTCCAATAAGTCCGTTCACTCTCACAGAAGATTAACGTTTTGTGTTTTCCTCCCATACCTTTCACACTCAAGAGGTGACGCTCAGAAATGCAGATGCAGTTAATCATTTCAAAGAGACACTGGCCAAAGGAAAGGGCCCAGAAAGAGCCTGGCTGAGGACAGCATGCACCGCCTGATGGAAGGGTCTGCCCTGCAGTTTATCCTTCCATTTGCCTGGGCTCACGCTTTGTCCTTGTAAATGGAGGTAACCTTCCTGGTCTGCTATTCATACATCTGAGCAAGCTGAGAAAGCCTGTTCTTTTCTACACCCACGGCTAAGCCTGCATTGTTTAATGAATGAGCAGTTTTACGTCAGACGGTTTATTGAGGGGCCCTGTGCTCACCCCACCTCTTCAGCCAAGATGCTCAGAGCAAAGCGAGGTGGACATGTGGCTCAGGTCTCATTGTGTTCATCATGAAGTGCTTAGCTGGGCCTGTCCTGCTGCGACTGAGCCGTCACGATGCTGCCTAGCTCGCTAGATTCCTGGGGACCTTCGCTTCCTGGAGGTCAGCCTCCCAACTTAACACGGACACCAGCAGAAAACAGTGACAGCCCCCACTGACTGAGCGCCCACCGCCAGCCAAGCTCTGTGCTCTGCTCTCTGCCTGGGGTGTGTCTCCTGTCCTTCCTCACATCCACCCTTGGAGGCAGATCCTAGGAATACCCCCACTTCACAGTTCAAGAAACTGACTCACAGAGAAGTTAAGGGGGTCGGTCAGAATGCAGGTCCAAGCATGTCCACCCCAGCTGCCCATCCAGGACCCCCTGGCCCTCCCTCCCCTGCCCCGGCCTCTGAGCAGGGGGGCTGGACTTGCCGGCTGCTGTAAGTGCCTCCTGGGGGATAATGGCAGACCGGGAAGGCAGGGATCCACTAAGTGGGCTGGGGATAAATTAGAGTTTGAAATTAAATTATATATACTACTATATACATATTTATATATGTAGTCATTTATTTCAGTTCAGTTCAGGTCAATCTCTCAGGCATGTCCGACTCTGCAACCCCATGGACTGCAACACACCAGGCCCCCCTGTCCATCACCAACTCCCAGAGTTTACTCAGACCCATGTTCATTGAGTCAGTGATACCATCCAACCATCTCATCCTCTGTCATCCCTTGTCCTCCCACTTTCAATCTTTCCCAGCATCAGGGTCTTTTCCAATGAGTCAGCTCTTCGCATGAGGTGGCCAAAGTATTGGAGTTTCAGCTTTAGCATTAGACCTTCCTATGAACATCCAGGACTGATTTCCTTTAGGATGGACTGGTTGGATCTCCTTGCAGTCCAAGGGACTCTCAAGAGTCTTCTCCAACACCATAGTTCAAAAACATCAATTCTTCAGTGCTCAGCTTTCTTTACAGTTCAACTCTCACATCCATACATAACTACTGGAAAAGCCATAGCTTGACTAGATGGACCTTTCTTGGCAAAGTAATGTCTCTGCTTTTGAATATGCTCTCTAGGTTGGTCAAAACTTTCCTTCCAAGGAGTAAGCGTTTTTTAATTTCATGGCTGCAATCACCATCTGCAGTGATTTTGAAGCCCCAAAAATAAAGTCTGACACTGTTTCCACTGTTTCCCCACCTATTTCCCATGAAGTGATGGAACCAGATGCCATGATCTTAGTTTTCTAAATGTTGAGCTTTAAACCAACTTTTCCACTCTCTCTTTCACTTTCATCAAGAGGCTCTTTAGTTCTTCTTTGCTTTCTGCCATCAGGGTGGTGTCATCTGCATAGCTGAGGTTATTGATATTTCTCCCGGCAATCTTGATTCCAGCTTGTGCTTCATCTAGCCCAGCGTTTCTCATGATGTACTCTGCATAGAAGTTAAATAAGCAGGGTGACAATACACAGCCTTGATGTACTTTTTTCCCTATTTGAAACCATTCTGTTGTTCCATGTCCAGTTCTAACTGTTGCTCCCTGAGCTCCATACAGATTTCTCAAGAGGAAGGTCAAGTGGTCTGGTATTCCCATCTCTTTAAATATTTTCCACTATTTATTGTGACCCACACCGTCAAAGGCTTTGGCATAGTCAATAAAGTGGAAGTAGATGTTTTTCTGGAACTCTCTTGTTTTTTGATGATCCAACATATGTTGGCAATTTGATCTCTGGTTCCTCTGCCTTTTCCAAATCCAGCTTGAACATATATATGTATTTATGTATAACATATTTATATATAACACATCATTTCATGGCAGATAGATGGGGAAACAATGAAAATAGTGACAGACTTTATTTTCTTGGGCTCCAAAATCACTGCAGATGGTGACTGCAGCCATGAAATTAAAAGATGCTCACTCCTTGGAAGAAAAGCTATGATGAACCTAGTCAGCATATAAAAAGTAGAGACATTACTTTGCCAAGAAAAGTCCATCTAGTCAAAGCTGTGGTTTTTTCAGTAGTCACGTATGGATGTGAGAGTTGGACTATAAAGAAAGCTGAGCACTGAAGAATTGATGCTTTTGAACTGTGGTGTTGGAGAAGACTCTCGAGAGTCCCTTGAACAGCAAAGAGATCAAACCAGTTAATTCTAAAGGAAATCAGTCTTGAATATTCACTAGAAGGATTGATGCTGAAACTGAAATTCCAATACTTTGGCCATCTGATGTGAAGAACTGACTCATTGGAAAAGACCCTGATGCTGAGGAATATTGAAGGCAGGAGGAGAAGGGGAGAACAGAGGATGAGATGGTGGGATGGCATCACCGTCTCACTGGACATGGGTCTGAGTAACCTCTGGGAGCTGATGATGGACAGGGAGACCTGGCGTGCTGCAGTCCATGGTGCTGCAAAGAGTCAGACAGAAATGAGCAACTGAACTGACTTACTCTATATAAAACAGGGACTCCCCTGGCGGCTCAGACGGTAAAGCGTCTGCCTGCAATGCAGGAGACCCAGGTTTCATCCCTGGGTCAGGAAGATTCCCTGGAGAAAGAAATGGCAACCCATGCCAGTATTCTTGCCTGGAGAATCCCACGGAGGGAGGAGCCTGGCAGGATACAGTCCGTCACAGAAGAGTCAGACATACTGAGCAACTAACACTCACTCATATAAAACAGATGAGCAACAGCTCCTGGTTTACAGCACTGGGAGCCACCCTCATATGTTGTCATAATGTATAATGGAGAGGAACCTGAAAAAGTGCGTGCGTGTGTGTGTGTCCTCTTTCCACTCACTGTATATTCTAGCTCAGTGACCTTGCTTGTCTGAGCATCATCTTGGATTTCTCTGAAATGGATCTAGCAGTGCCAGCCTCAGAGATGACCAATAAAGGGCCAGCTGAGATAGCTACTCTTCAGCAGGCATTGTCAGGACAGGCTACATAGAATTTGCTGTTGCAAAGTGAAAATGCAGAGCCCATTTGCTACAAAAAGAAAAATTCAAAAATCTCAAAATGGCAGCACCAAGTCTTGAAACCAAATCTCTAGGGCTCTTGTGGGTGTAGGGCCTTTGAACTACACCAGTTGCAGACGTGTGAGGCAAGTTTTGAAGATTATAGCCATTCAGTAAATATCCCTTTGCCCTCTGCCATGTTCCCCCAAGTAGAACCCATCTCCCAGAATGCCAGGCCCTCAAAATCTCCCAGTTCGGTGCCTGAATCCAAAACCTGGCCCTGGAGAAACTCTGAGCCCTGCCCTCTGGGCTGATCTCCTGGTCCCCACACCCCACCAAAAAGCCATGGGCATCTCACCAGCTGAAAGGAGACCCTTGAAGGACTCTATGATGTCTCAACTCAGAGGCTGCATCTCTTCTGAGTTGTGTATGAATTACAAAACTAACATCAAAATTTGCACCATGCTAGACATGATAGGAGTCTATTTCCAAGATGAATAGTTATAAAATGTTGACTGGCTACAAGTGGATGAAAAGAGAGCTGCGTCTGTGTGTTACAGCCCCCATCAAATTTACACGGCAGTTGTTACCAGAAGCTCAGACCCCCAGAGCCCCCACCAAGACCCTTTTGCCCTGCTTAGGAAAGCACTTCTCCTGCTGCTGATTCTGCTCAGACTGTCCTGGTTCTGGGCCCAGGCTGCAGTTGTTCCCTTTCATCAGTACCGATCACCTAGTCTCCAGTGGACCCCCCCTTCAATCGTTTCTTCTCATCACTTCCAGAGATAGCTTCCTACGGGGCTAACTCGATCAGGCAGCCTTCCTATGACAGAGGCTCCGGGGGCTCCGCGTGGCTCTCAGGCAGAGTGCAGACCCTCAGGCTGCAGATGAAGCTCCTGGTGAGCTCTCTCCAGTCTGGTGTCTCTGCTCCAAACCCAGCCTTCCTCTTTTGCACCCTCCCCCCCACCACCCCCGGCAAAATCATCATTTCCACCAAGCATCCCCTACCCCGCCTCAGCCTGATTTATTACTTTAAGCTTTTTTCTTCCCCACAAATTCCATATTCTGACTTGCATCATGCCTTTGAGCTTAATGCTCTCCCTGCCAGGATGGTTCTCCACCACCTCCCCGCTCGCGGTGCCCAGCTGCTCAGTCGTGTCTGACCCTCTGTGACCCCACGGACTACAGGCTGCCCGGCTCCTCAGGCCACAGCGTTATCCAGACAAGAATACAGGAGTGGGTGCCCGTGTCCTCCTCCAGGGCATCTTTGTGACTCGAGGGTGGAATCCGCGTCTCTTGCATCTCCTGCCTTGCAGGCACGTTCTTTTCCCCCGTGCCAACTGGGAAGCCCGCTCATGTGGAGCTAATAAAATGCCCGAGACTCAGTGCCAGCCTGTCTCACCAGTGAGGCCTTCACCAGCGGTGACCGTATGATCCTCTGTTTCACATCACACTTCCATTCTTTGTGAAAGTGTGAAGTGGAAGTGAAAGTCTCTCAGTCGTGTCTGACTCTTTGAGACCCCAAGGACTATACAGTCCATGGAATTCTCCAGGCCAGAATACTGGAGTAGGTAGCTGTTCCCTTCTCCAGCGGACCTTCCCAACCCAAGAATTGAACCGGGGTCTCCTGCATTGCAGGTGGATTCTTTACCAGCTGAGCTGTGAGGGAAGCCCATTTTCTGTAGTTGGTACAAGCTGAGTGAAGCGCAGTGAACCCCATTCATCATGCAATGAACTGAATGCTTTTATTTCCCCGAGAATCCATATACTGAAGACCTAATTCCCTTTTGGTGGTATTTGGAGAAGTCTCTGTGAGTTACTGTGTCATGAAGGTGGAGCCCTCATGAGTAGGATGAGTGTCCTTGTAGAAAGGGGCCAGGAGCTCACCCATTATCTGTCAACCGTCTGAGGACAGGGTGAGAAGTTGGCGGTCTACAACCTAGAGGAGAGTTCTCACCAGAGCCCAGTGGCCCTGGGACTCTGAGCTCAGACGCCCAGCCCATCCAACCTCCAGAGCTGTGAGGGAAAAAATGCATTGCTTATAAACCAACTCTTTGCAAGCCTGTGGACTGTAGCCCATCAGGTTCCTCTGTTCATGGAATTTCCCAGGCAAGAATACTGGAGTGGGCTGCCGTGCCTTCCTCCAGGAGATCTCCCTGACCCAGGGGTTGAACCCACGTCTCTCATGTCTCCTGCAACGGCAGAGGGGTTCTTTACCGCTAGCAGCCCCTGAGAAGCCCACTGTGTCTTAGAGCTTTCCCTCACGCATCTGTCTCCCCCCATGAGACTGGGCACAGCCCTCCTTTCTGGTGCCATGTCAGTCGTGGTGTCTGTATGTCTAGAAGAGTCCTTGATACTCCAGAAGCGCTTAACAGACAACTTGCTCAGCGAATATAAATATTTCTCTTGCTGTTTCCAGTGAAGCCCAGCACTGCTCCCACCAGGAATGGCCCTGAGAGACCATGTGAGTCTGTCTCCAAGGAGCTCATTTTGCGCTTTTGTTTCAAGCTCATGGTCACCTCTCCTGCGACGTTTTCCTCAAGCCTCGGACCCCACCCTCCCCTCCTCTTTCTGTTTCTAGGCCAAAATTGTTTCCATTGCTTGGATATATATATATATATTTTTTTTTTTAATAAGTAGCTTGCACAGAGAGAGGGAGTTCTATCTACCAGGTTACTAAATCTGCATGTTTGCACAGGAAATGATCAGGTTGTCCTTGCTTCAAGAATGCAGGGCTGGAGTCTGCAGGTTTATTCACCCACGTCACTCTGATGTTAGTCTTTTCTGTCACAGCTGCCTGGGGGGTGGGCAATGCAGGCACAGAGAGGGTAAACAGAATAAGGAACCCAGGAGAGATGAGTGCCTCCCCACCCACGTGCTGGCTGGAAAAGGCGAGGGGAGTGGGATCATTCGTATCATCCTTTTAGGGTCCACATAAAAGAAATATCGGACATTTGTCTTTGTCTGACTTGCTTCACTCAGCATGACAATCTCTAGGTCACAGAAGTAAATATGGTAGAAAACAAGTCATGGTTACTAAGGGGGAGCAGCAGTTAGAAGTGGACATGGAGCAAAGGACTGGTTCCAAATAGGAGAAGGAGTCTGCCAGGGCTGTATATTGTCACCCTGCTTATTTAACTTCTATGCAGAGTACATCATGAGAAACGCTGGACTGGAAGAAACACTCTGTGGTGTTGGAGAAGACTCTTGAGAGTCCCTTGGACTGCAAGGAGATCCAACCAGTCCATTCTGAAGGAGATCAGCCCTGGGATTTCTTTGGAAGGAATGATGCTAAAGCTGAAACTCCAGTACTTTGGCCACCTTAATGGAAGAGTTGACTCATTGGAAAAGACCCTGATGCTGGGAGGGATTGGGGGCAGGAGGAGAAGGGGACAAGAGAGGGTGAGATGGCTGGATGGCATCACTGACTCGATGGACATGAGTCTGAGTGAACTCCGGGAGTTGGTGATGGACAGGGAGGCCTGGCATGCTGTGATTCATGGGGTCGCAAAGAGTCAGACACGACTGAATGACTGAACTGAACTGAACTGAAGGGAGCAGAGATAAACTGGGAGATTGGGATTGACACGTTCACATGACTACATATAAAATAGGTAACTAATAAGGACCTACTGTTGAGCATTGAGAACTCTAGTCAATATTCTGTAATAACCTATATGAAAAATAATCTAAAAGTGAGTGGATATATAGATACGTAAAGCTGGTTCCCTTTGCCGTACAGCAGAAGCGAGTCATTAGAAAGTGCAGCCATTCTAAACTGACCATTCAGTTCAGTTCAGTTCAGTTCAGTCGCTCAGTCATGTCCGACTTTTTGCGACCCCATGTGTCGCAGCACGCCAGGCTTCCTTGTCCATCACCACCTCCCGGAGTTCACTCATTACACCACTGTAAATCAACTGCACGCCAATTGTTGTTTTTTTTTTTTTAATAAAGTAAAGGCAAAGGGGTGGCAGCTGGAGAGGCGGCTGCTGAGAATGAGTGGCAGCCGGGAAACAGCGGCGGCATCCCCGTGCTTGGTGCGGGAGACAATGGGGCCCCTCTGAATGTGAAAGGAAGAAGTGTTTTTGCTCTCCCTAGAAGCCCTGGTGTGGAGATACCTCTCAAAGCTGAAAGCGCTTTCTAAGAAACAATCCAATTGTCAGTATTCAGCAAGTTGGCAGGATGTTCAAATGAATTCACATTTTCAGATGCATATTTGAATCAGAAATGCAGTAAAACTCGTCTTATTATAGAGAGCACTTTTTGCCATTTCCAACATGCTTGACTGGAAAAATTATAAGCTTCTTGTGTGAAGACGTGAGTCCTGGCTGAGTCACTGACATTCTGTACATGCCATTGGCCAAGGTGTTTCACCTCCAACATCTTATCTTGTCTGTAAGAGGTGAACAGAGATAATACTTATATCTTAAAGCTCTTAAGAGGGTCAGATAAAGAAAATAAGTGGTAGAAAATACAGCGATGATTCTTCAATTTCCTGAGCCTCAGTTTTCTCATCTGGAATATGGACATAATAGCGAGAGCATATCCTTAATAGGCTTAAGTGAAATATTGCTTGTCCAAGGCTGAGCACAGTGCCAGGCACATGAATGCTTATTGAATATCAGTGATCAGTCTTGCAACCAGCTTTATTATTGAAAATTGGAGTTCATCTTTTAATGAGGAACTCTGTTCTTTTAGTACAGAGTTTGGAGTGCCTCCCAAGTTTAGGCTGGGCACTCTGCTTTGCATGTGGAGAGTGCAAGAGAAAAAAGATATAGTTCTTGATCTTCTGTACCTTACACCCTTTTGAGAAAGAAAGATCAAATAATCACACAACCTGTTAAGTAGTTTGCAGAAAAATGACAGTCTGTTGTGGTAGGGAATAACAGGGGGATTGGACCAAAGATAGTGTACAAGGAAGATTTCATCAAGGAAGTGATATTAGAATTGAATTTTGAAGGATGTGGGGATTTACTCCACGGAGGAATGAAAGCCCCCCAGGCAAAGAGAGTTGTGTGTGCTAAGGTCCTGGGAGAGAGTGTCTCGTGTGAGAAAAGGAGAGAACACCAGGGTCCTTGGAGAGCCACATTCCCGTGGGGGCGGGGGAGGAGCGAGGAGTCAAGTCACTGTCACGCCGAGGCCACGACAGCTAGCTAATGGTCGCCACGCTCCAAGTGTTCTGAGCAGGAGGTACAGGATGAAGGTCGCATTTTCCAGAGATCACTTTAGCTGCCATGTGAGGAGGGTGGTGCACACACGTGGTGACGATCCCTCGGACCAGTGGGTGAGCAGAGTGTGACGTGAAGCCCAGTCACATCGGCGTCACTGGGAGCTGTGAGAAATGCACGTTGTTGGGCCTTGCTCAGACCTACCGAGTCAGATCTGGAGATGTGTCCAAGAGTCTGTGTTTTTAGGAGCCCCCCCAGGGGATTAAAGTTTGAGGAACCCTGCATAAGTACAGGATGTGCCCAATTAAGCTGGGAGAGTGAATGAATTCAGAAGCGATTTCACAGGTTTAGCTCCTGGAAATGACAATGTTGAGTGATGCCTTGATTTGGGGGATAAGAGAGAAGTCAATGTCAGGAATGTCTCTAAAACGGGTATTTGCAGCAGAAGTCACCTTACCTGTTTTTTGTGCTTTATTGGGTGCATATTTGAGATGAGACTACATGAGTTGGGGTTTTTCTGTCTTTGCTTTTTAATATTTACTAATATACAGGGTACTGATGAGAGGATCCAAGAGACATCATATTATAACTGACATCAAGTGGAAAAAAGGATCTTATGGCTTGGAACATCTGTACTGATGGACAATAAAACAAGCTATAACCAGAAGGCTGATTTCCTCTATGATAAGGAGAACTATTTTTCTTGAAGTCTTGACTTCCCCAGAATTCTTCAATTTCAAATCTACTAAATAATCTTTTGATATGTTATGTTCCACTATTTTTTTTAAAAAGACTCTGTTTTAGGAATACAGTAGGAATCAAACAGTGACAGAAATCTTGTTAACAATTCTAAGAAAAGATAGTATTGAACGGGGAAATGTTAACCTCAGAACGTGTTCTCAAGTTAAAAAAAAAAATCCCCTCTGCTTAAGGTTGTTTTATTGTGTAGAATATAATTTAATGGTTTTAATATATTTTAATAGTTTGGAAAGCTACCTGTTCTCTTGAATAAAAGAGATTGCCAGAGTAGAAATTTCTTGCACATTTTAGCTTCTTTCTCACATGTTTTAGCTTGCTTTGTCCTGATTCTATAGACTCTTTGACCACAATCTCATTTCACTCCTTCAGCCTTCTGATTTGAATAGATGTTGCTCTGTGATGCCACCTAGACAGCCACAAAGTAGTTTCTGCTGACGGAACTGGAAGAAAAGCCTTGTCAGGGATCTCTCTGGGTGGCTGACAGTTAAGCCTATTTTTCAGGTGAAGTATCATTAAGTCTATTCTCATTATTGAAAGAGAAAGGATATAGTTACCCTCTATTCTGGAGGAGGGTTGTCTGGATAATCTTTTAGCACCTACCACTATGACATTCATAATCTCAGTTCTGCCTGAACAAAGACGCTACCTGATTCTTGCATTAACAAATAGTGCTTCTTAAATACTGTGGCAGGTGAGACTTCCAAAGACTCAAGAGCTAGCCACCATTGTACAGTAATCTGTAGGCGTCTACACAGGGAGCTGGCCAAGGAGCGATGCAGGCCGTATCTGGTGGGGTGCTTGCTTTACAAAGCGCACTTTTTACGTGCTATTTCTTACTGCTTGAGCACTACAGCTGCAGGCTTGGGTAGCTGAGACAGAGAATGGCAAAGTCAGAATATTTCCCATTGGTTTGCCAACCTCTGAAGATGAATGTGCCACATCCGTTAGGTTGACTACCAAACGGAAACTCTTATGGTTTAGTAGAATTCCACACTGTCCTGTTTTAATTACAGATACAGGCTCAAAAATGTACTTTTTGAAAAATTTCATAAGCGCTTTTTTTAAGAGACGATACATCTGCATTTATGTATATATATAATATATACATATTATATATTATGCAAAAGCCACAAGTAATACATTAATAGAAACAAATATCTTCGTTACCCAGCCCTTAACATGTGGAAGCTCTGGGAAACAGCCGGTCCTGTACAATGCGATCAGCCTGGGTCTGTTATTTCCTTGATGTATGTTTTAGCTGGAGGATAACTGCCTTCCGGCGTGGTGTTAGCCTCCGCTGTGCAGCGGCATGAATCAGCAGCGTCCCCCTCTCTTGGGCCTTCCCCCTCCCCGCCCCACGCCCAGGCGTCGCGGAGCCCGGCTGAGCCCGGGTCACACTGCAGCCCCCCACTAGCCTGCGGTAGCGCACACCCACCGCCGCCCCGCCTGCCTCCCCGCTGGGCCGAGTCCAGCCTCTACACGTCCTCACCCCACCATCTGTCTCTTATACACATCTTCCAATTGCTTGCAATGTGATCTCCAAATATTTTCTTTTGGGTCCTAGACTAAGTAGTTCCAGAGTCCCAGACCCCCTTAACCACGCTGAGTGTAGGTTGGTATTATGCTTATTGGTACCAACAATTATTCCCCTCACCCTGCAAAGACCATAGATTTATCCCTCTAAAGCCTTGTGCAATTAGAGAGGGTTAGCTCTGTCTCTTATACACATCTCCCGCGAGCCTCCCCAGGGTCCTGGCGAGACCTCGGCGCGTGCAGGAGAGAGACGGGCCGCGTGCGGGAGAGAGACGGGCCGCGTGCAGGAGAGAAAGGGGCCGCGTGCAGGGGAGAGAAAGGGGCCGCGTGCAGGAGAGAGACGGGCCGCGTGCGGGAGAGAGACGGGCCGCGTGCGGGAGAGAAAGGGGCCGCGCGCGGGAGAGAGACGGGCCGCGCGCGGGAGAGAAAGGGGCCACGTGCAGGAGAGAAAGGGGCCGCGTGCGGGAGAGAGACGGGCCGCGCGCGGGAGAGAGACGGGCCGCGTGCGGGAGAGAGACGGGCCGCGTGCGGGAGAGAGAGGGGCCGCGTGCGGGAGAGAGACGGGCCGCGTGCGGGAGAGAGACGGGCCGCGTGCGGGAGAGAGACGGGCCGCGTGCGGGAGAGAGACGGGCCGCGTGCGGGAGAGAGACGGGCCGCGTGCGGGAGAGAGACGGGCCGCGTGCGGGAGAGAGACGGGCCGCGTGCGGGAGAGAGACGGGCCGCGTGCGGGAGAGAGACGGGCCGCGTGCGGGAGAGAGACGGGCCGCGTGCGGGAGAGAGACGGGCCGCGTGCGGGAGAGAGACGGGCCGCGTGCGGGAGAGAGACGGGCCGCGTGCGGGAGAGAGACGGGCCGCGTGCGGGAGAGAGACGGGCCGCGTGCGGGAGAGAGACGGGCCGCGTGCGGGAGAGAGACGGGCCGCGTGCGGGAGAGAGACGGGCCGCGTGCGGGAGAGAGACGGGCCGCGTGCGGGAGAGAGACGGGCCGCGTGCGGGAGAGAGACGGGCCGCGTGCGGGAGAGAGACGGGCCGCGTGCGGGAGAGAGACGGGCCGCGTGCGGGAGAGAGACGGGCCGCGTGCGGGAGAGAGACGGGCCGCGTGCGGGAGAGAGACGGGCCGCGTGCGGGAGAGAGACGGGCCGCGTGCGGGAGAGAGACGGGCCGCGTGCGGGAGAGAGACGGGCCGCGTGCGGGAGAGAGACGGGCCGCGTGCGGGAGAGAGACGGGCCGCGTGCGGGAGAGAGACGGGCCGCGTGCGGGAGAGAGACGGGCCGCGTGCGGGAGAGAGACGGGCCGCGTGCGGGAGAGAGACGGGCCGCGTGCGGGAGAGAGACGGGCCGCGTGCGGGAGAGAGACGGGCCGCGTGCGGGAGAGAGACGGGCCGCGTGCGGGAGAGAGACGGGCCGCGTGCGGGAGAGAGACGGGCCGCGTGCGGGAGAGAGACGGGCCGCGTGCGGGAGAGAGACGGGCCGCGTGCGGGAGAGAGACGGGCCGCGTGCGGGAGAGAGACGGGCCGCGTGCGGGAGAGAGACGGGCCGCGTGCGGGAGAGAGACGGGCCGCGTGCGGGAGAGAGACGGGCCGCGTGCGGGAGAGAGACGGGCCGCGTGCGGGAGAGAGACGGGCCGCGTGCGGGAGAGAGACGGGCCGCGTGCGGGAGAGAGACGGGCCGCGTGCGGGAGAGAGACGGGCCGCGTGCGGGAGAGAGACGGGCCGCGTGCGGGAGAGAGACGGGCCGCGTGCGGGAGAGAGACGGGCCGCGTGCGGGAGAGAGACGGGCCGCGTGCGGGAGAGAGACGGGCCGCGTGCGGGAGAGAGACGGGCCGCGTGCGGGAGAGAGACGGGCCGCGTGCGGGAGAGAGACGGGCCGCGTGCGGGAGAGAGACGGGCCGCGTGCGGGAGAGAGACGGGCCGCGTGCGGGAGAGAGACGGGCCGCGTGCGGGAGAGAGACGGGCCGCGTGCGGGAGAGAGACGGGCCGCGTGCGGGAGAGAGACGGGCCGCGTGCGGGAGAGAGACGGGCCGCGTGCGGGAGAGAGACGGGCCGCGTGCGGGAGAGAGACGGGCCGCGTGCGGGAGAGAGACGGGCCGCGTGCGGGAGAGAGACGGGCCGCGTGCGGGAGAGAGACGGGCCGCGTGCGGGAGAGAGACGGGCCGCGTGCGGGAGAGAGACGGGCCGCGTGCGGGAGAGAGACGGGCCGCGTGCGGGAGAGAGACGGGCCGCGTGCGGGAGAGAGACGGGCCGCGTGCGGGAGAGAGACGGGCCGCGTGCGGGAGAGAGACGGGCCGCGTGCGGGAGAGAGACGGGCCGCGTGCGGGAGAGAGACGGGCCGCGTGCGGGAGAGAGACGGGCCGCGTGCGGGAGAGAGACGGGCCGCGTGCGGGAGAGAGACGGGCCGCGTGCGGGAGAGAGACGGGCCGCGTGCGGGAGAGAGACGGGCCGCGTGCGGGAGAGAGACGGGCCGCGTGCGGGAGAGAGACGGGCCGCGTGCGGGAGAGAGACGGGCCGCGTGCGGGAGAGAGACGGGCCGCGTGCGGGAGAGAGACGGGCCGCGTGCGGGAGAGAGACGGGCCGCGTGCGGGAGAGAGACGGGCCGCGTGCGGGAGAGAGACGGGCCGCGTGCGGGAGAGAGACGGGCCGCGTGCGGGAGAGAGACGGGCCGCGTGCGGGAGAGAGACGGGCCGCGTGCGGGAGAGAGACGGGCCGCGTGCGGGAGAGAGACGGGCCGCGTGCGGGAGAGAGACGGGCCGCGTGCGGGAGAGAGACGGGCCGCGTGCGGGAGAGAGACGGGCCGCGTGCGGGAGAGAGACGGGCCGCGTGCGGGAGAGAGACGGGCCGCGTGCGGGAGAGAGACGGGCCGCGTGCGGGAGAGAGACGGGCCGCGTGCGGGAGAGAGACGGGCCGCGTGCGGGAGAGAGACGGGCCGCGTGCGGGAGAGAGACGGGCCGCGTGCGGGAGAGAGACGGGCCGCCTGCGGGAGAGAGACGGGCCGCGTGCGGGAGAGAGACGGGCCGCGTGCAGGAGAGAGACGGGCTGCACGCGCCGAGCCGTGACTCGGGCCCTCTGGCCCCGTGTCTCCGAGTCTTCGCCTGGTCGAGTTCACACCGTGGAGGAGATGCCCAGCGCCTGTGGTCACCATGCCCTCGCCCCTAAAACTGCCGTCATGCGTTTACGCTCCGGAAAACTGTCGAGAATCCTTAACGAGCCCTTTTCAGTTCCTGTTTCCTTGTTTCCAAATTCTCATCTCAAACTTTTAGCTTCCTCCCGTAGGACTTACTTTCCATCCCTTTTGCCTTACTTGCCCAGGCTTTTAAACACAGATTGTAACTCTGCGCCTAATTGCTTAAAAAGGACTTAATTAATGTGGAGTTTGTTATGTGTCCTGGCCTTTTTTAAATCAATAACATATATAAGTACAATGTTCCCTTTTTTAAAATCATAAAAGCCACATTATTTTTCTCATATGAGAACTATTCCTGTTTTTCTTTTTTTAATGTTTGGAGAAATGCCCTGGTTTTTTAGCACAAAGCCCAGGAAACAGAGACTCACGTGAAGGTGTGAAGGTGTAGTCGCTCAGTCGTGTCCGACTCTTTGCGACCCCGTGGACTGTAACCTACTAGGCTTCTCCATCCGTGAGATTCTCCAGGCAAGAATACTGGAGTGGATTGCCATTTCCTTCTCCAGGGGATCTTCCCAACCCAGGTCTCCCTCATTGGAGGCAAACGCTTTAACCTCTGAGCCACCAGGGAAGCCCACGTGACTTGAGGTCTAATTCCACCTCTGAACAATAACATTAGCCATTTTGCACAGTTTACTCACCCACCCTGAACTCAGGATCTTCATCTTTACAATAAAGTGTTCCTGGTATCATCTCTAAAGATCTTTTCTAAATCCAGCAATCTGAAAAGATTTTGTTCCAGCTTAATTCTAGGTTTGATGTTCAAGGAAGTGCTGAATAATTCTCCTGTTTCCTTAATGAAAAAAAAATCATGAAATGTTTCATATATACACAAAACACAGAGATTTTTATAACAAATACCCACCCTGAACCCCCCTAACAAATATTAACACTGAACTTTTAATTAACATGATTGGTTTCCTTGGTAGTTCAGATAGTAAAGAATTTGCCTGCAAAGCAAGAGACCTGGGTTCGATCCCTGGGTCGGAAAGATCCCCTTGAGAAGGGAATGATCACCTACTCCAACATTCTTGCCTGAAGAATTTCATGGATGGAGGAGCCTGGCAGGCTACAGTCCATGGGGTCACAAAGAGTCAGACACGATGGAGTGACTAACTCACACACAGAGCCATAGCTGTGCCTGACTTTTTTTTTTTTTTTTTTTAATGATTAAAGAATCAAGGCATTATATATTCAGGTAAACTCTTTACTTAATAGACAAAAAGCACAAAATACTTTTAGAGGTATTGACATCTTTAGAGCTCTTAACCATGAGAAGTAGATATACATCCAGTATGCAAATATAAATTGATTCTGGTTATTGGAGGCAAAAATATTAATTTATTGAAAGCATATGCTGCAACATATGGAACCAAGCAAAGGAATGAGCAGCCAGTCTTTGAAAAAAACAAGAGGCAGTGGTGTTCCAGGAGGCCTCGGAAGCAAGAATAACGGGCAAGATTCTTCTGGTCTTCACTGTTAAATAAATCTGCTTCCTTCATTTTTGATCTTGGGTCCCACTGTTCAAGATTGCAGTTACCGGAGGAGAAAGAATGACTGGTCCGGCAGGAAGGATGGCCCCTCCTTCCAGTGAAGGCGGCCCCGCGCACTGGGTGAGGGGGTTTACCAACAGGAAGGATGGCCCCTCCTTCCAGTGAAGGCGGCCCCGCGCACTGGGTGAGGGGGTTTACCACGGCGGCACGGGGAGAGGAGTCTTCATCTCCCGTGGAAGACGGAGGGGCAGGGGCTGGGCAGGGATGCTGTTCTGCTGAACATGTGAGATGTCTGCCATGCCAACAGCAGTGACCACGAGGAAGGGTGTCTCATGTCCTGATTACACGGGCGTGTGGCTGCTAAGCCCAGCTGCTGTCCTCTGAAGCACATCGCTATGTTGGCACAGACCAGACTTCGCCAGGGCTGCTACCAGCCGGTGACTGAGTGAGGCAGGGCTGCTGAGACAGGTCCGCTGCAAGGAGAGGCGGTGGTGCTCCGACGGTCGGCTTGCCTAGATGACTCCGTGGTGGCCTTGGGAACGTGCCTTGGAACTGCACTGGGATCTAAGACACTCTCACCCAGGCTTTCTTCCTTCTCTCTCGCTTTTGCTTGACCTGAGACCTGCACTGCGGTCTTCCCATCATTTGCTTCAAAGAGGACCATCAAGAACCCGCAGTTTATTTATTAATATTCAGAAGATTCATTAAGCAGCGCTTAAGAACCTCATGCCAGAGCCTTATTCCACCTTTTCCTACATTCTATATCCCTTTACCCTGTTCTATTTTTTCTTTTTGTTGTAGCATTTAAAGCCCCCTAATAAACCATACCATTGTTTGTAGTTGCCTGGCGTGCTGCGATTCATGGGGTCGCAAAGAGTCGGACACAACTAAGCGACTGAACTGAACTGAACTGAACTGTTTTTCTCTCGGAAGTAGAGTATAAGCTCTCTCAGGACACAGGACAGATATCTGTTCTGTTTGGTTTACTGATGTGTTTCTCATCACTCAAAATAGTTCCTGGCCATTGCAGGCACTCAGCAAAAATATGCTGAATGAGTGAATAACTTTATGTCCAATTGCTTGCAATGTGATCTCCAAATATTTTCTTTTGGGTCCTAGACTAAGTAGTTCCAGAGTCCCAGACCCCCTTAACCACGCTGAGTGTAGGTTGGTATTATGCTTATTGGTACCAACAATTATTCCCCTCACCCTGCAAAGACCATAGATTTATCCCTCTAAAGCCTTGTGCAATTAGAGAGGGTTAGCTTGATCCTCCAATTCTCATTTAATCCAAGTTCTTTTATACCGAACAACTGCAAGTCTAAAGAAATCTTAAATTGCTTTCCTTAAAGTCAAGTATCAAGGGAGTGAGTTTGTCTCAGCACCTTGTTCTGAGAAAGAAGTGGCTTCTGAGGAGCAATCGTGGGGCCGGGCCTGTCGGATGAGACGTCTGTCTGCCCGCTGACAGTGGTCAGGCGTGGGTGGCCTTCTTCCCCTAGGGCCCCCCTGGAGAAACGCCCCTGGCCCAGTGTTGGGTGGGCTCAGTTCTGTTTGTCGTCTGCAGAGAAGAGAAGAACGTGGGGCACGTTGTGTGTGTCCTGCCTGCAACTACAGTGGCACAAGGATCACCATTTCTAGGGAAGAGGCAGAAACACCCTGGGGAGAAGGGTCAAGAAAAGGTTTTGTGAATGAGGTCAGGACATGACGCCATGTACGTCAACAACTTAGGTTGCTAAGTCGCTTCAGTCATGTCCGACTCTGTGTGACCCCATAGACGGCAGCCCACCAGGCTTCTCCATCCTTGGGATTCTCCAGACAAGAACACTGCAGTGGGTTGCCATTTCCTTCTCCAATGCAGGAAAGTGAAAAGTGAAAGTGAAGTCGCTCAGTCATGTCCGACTCATAGCGACCCCATAGACTGCAGTCTACCAGCCTCTTCTGCCCTTGGGGTTTTCCAGGCAAGAGTACTGGAGTGGGTTGCCATTGCCTTCTCACAGTTAATGACTTAGGGAACTGCGTCTAAAGACTGGAATAACAAAGTTTTTATAACTGCATCCTCGTTGTCTCAATGAGGGGCCTAAAAACAGTACCAGAGGTGGTTTTCAGATCTCATTGTTTATTCGGTTATTGAAAAAACTTTAAAAATTAGGGTGATATGTACCTAAGTGATGGATGTATTCCAATCTAGAACTAAGTAGCTGAATTTTACTGCAAATAGAGTTTCTCCTGCTATTTTTGGGTTGAGAGGGAAATTTGCTGATTATCCAAAGTTTTATTTCCCTTTTGTCTCTTCTAATATGACATTTTAAAAAGAATATGTATCATTGTATTCTGGAGCACAGGTAGAAAGACAGATTAAACTCAACTTTTAAAGCATTGTTCATAGATTGCGATCACTCCCAGAAGAGTAAAGATACATTAGAAATCAAACTCAGGCCTGGGTTTAAAGCCTGCTGTTTGACACTACTTAGCTGTGGGACCCTGAAGAAAATGCCACACATGGCAATTTCCCCAGTTGTAAACTATGGATCAGTCTGTGAAAATGTCAGTCAGGGTGCTGGATGAGTTTACCCAGAATGCATCGAGAGCTTGTGGCTCAGTGTCCGGCACACGGTGGTTGATTATTCACCAAGTCGTGTCCGGCTCTTGTGACCCCGTGGAGTGTAGTCTACCAGGCTCCCCTGTCCATGGGGTTCTCCAGGCAAGAATCCTGGAGTGGGTTGCCATTTCCTCCTCTGGGGGATCCTCCCTACCCAGGAATCGAACCCGGGTCTCCTGCATTGCAGGCAGATTCTTTAGCGACTGAGCTATGAGGGAAGCCTGTAATAGAAGTTAATGAATGACAGCTGTCCCTAAACATCACATCGTCAGGAATCCCTTCGCTCCGTTTCTCACTGGACTGTAATCAGCTATCACGGCTCCTCCTCTAAACCTATCCCAGATGAATTTGTGGCTACCCGTATGTGAAAAATTCTTTCAGTTGTAGGTAAGAATTGCCTCTGTCTATCAGAAGCAGTTAGGCTTTCTTAAGGCAAGTAATAAATAGCTCTACTGGCCAAATCTCCATTAAATGATTTGTTGAGCAAGGTTGTTGGCAATATTGACTAAAGCACATCGTGGAGATATTTTTCAGATCTCAAGTTCCCAGGCTCCTCTTGTGTTTAATTGTTAGAGATTTTTGAGGACGCTGATACATACTCCTGGGAGAGGAAAGAGGTACTTGTATTTAAGGAGAGACAGTACTTGGAACAAAATGGAAAGATGAAGAAAAAAGAAAGAAAAACTTGGCACATTCTATGCAGCCAAGATCAGCTAATTTGTATCAGCCCCTCTTTCTTTCTTTTTTTAAACTTTTCTTTCCCTCTTTCTTTTTTTAAGTTACCCTAACTCAAAACAACTTTTCTCAGTCTGAAACAGGGTATCTGTTAGAACTGAATCATGGATAATACATGCCCAGTGATCATGGCTTCAGTAATCCAGCCCTGAGCTCTTTATTCCTGTTGCAGATCTCTAGAGCTGCCGGAATCCCACTATATATTCCTTTATGCTTATTCTAGCAACGCTGAAAACAAGGATCTGAGAAGAAAAGGAAAGGCAGCAACTGTCACCCCACACTCCACCGCTGTGCACCGTCTGTGTGTATCCGCCTAGTTTTTTTGTTTATTTGTTTTTCTCTAAAGAAGCAAGTGCTGTGCTGAGTCGCTCAGTCGTGTCTGACTCTTGCAACCTCATCAGCTGCAGCCCGCCAGGCTCCTCTGTCCATGGGATTCTCCAGGCAGGAATACTGGAGTGGGTTGCCATGCCCTCCTCCAGGGGATCTTCCCCACCCAGGGATGGAACCCGGGTCGCCTGCCTTGCAGGCGGATTCTTTACCACCTGAGCCACGAGGGAAGCCCAAAGACACAGGCTTTAAAAATTTAAAACACGCTGTTTCCTGAGATCTTCATTTTCCATTAAGTGTTGAATAAAAGGTGTCCTTAGACCCTGCCCAGCTCAGCGAGATCTCCAGCTGACTCGGTTCTTGTCCCACCAACCCCGCTCTGCCTTCCACTGCTGCACAAGGTGTCCGGGCCCCAGTGTTCTTAAGTTCCGTGCTTTAGGATCCTGGGGCATTTGGAGGAGAGCTGTCCACTCAAGGCAGATTCGCTGGGAATGGAGCACAGATCTGAAACACACACGGGCTGCACCATAGACGGAGGGTCCTCGGAAGAGGTGTTTCCTGCGGGGAAGTTGAAGGAAGGCTTCCGGCAAGTTCAAGGTGGAGGCTTTACCTGCTAATCCACCGAAGAATCCTGGCTTCCGTCACTTAGAGGAGCACGGGTGCCCGGAAGCCCTGGAGACGCTGCTGTGGGGCTTGTCTTCCTGGGACTTCTTCCCCCTTTGGAATCTGACCCTTGTCTTAGATCACCTCCTCACCCCACCATCCCATTCCTGTTTTCCTTTCCCATTCCATGAAAATAGATCCTCCACGTTGATAAAGTGTCTGGGATGCTATGCTGATTTTTTTTAAGCAAGCAAGCAGTGAAAAGCCATTGGGTGTTTTTACTCAGGACCCTGTATTTTCAGAGATTCTTGAAGCAGCCTGGGGAGAAAAACTAAGGGTAGAGAGAAGACATTTGAAGAGTGGGCGAGAGATGCTTAGGGCAAGGACGAGGCAGAAACTGCCGTGCTAAAGAATCTCACCTGCGACACTCGTCCCTCGCCCCACTCTCTGTTGCAGACCCTAGGGTCCCGCCGTTCAGCCTCCGGGAGCAGTGCCTTGTTGACACGCCTGCCGCCCTCTGGCAACGCCCTCCCCAGTATTACATTCCCTGGCTGGGTTTCTAAACATTGTCAACCCTTTGTCACACCACGGAGTTTCCAGCACTGAGACCGTGGTGATAGGGAGCGAGGCCCGCCAGGTTGGCTGTGAAACACGAGGAGCACCTCAAAATGCTGCGCCGCCCAATACTGATGCTATTCACACAGGGTGTTGTGTTATCGTAGCCCCAGTGTCAAAGACTAACGATCACACCTATTTATCATTAAAAATCCAGTCAAAACCCTGCTTGATATAAGGCTCATGCAGAGGGTCCCCGGGCTTCCCAGGAGGCTCAGCAGTAAAGACCTTGTCTGCCAACGCAGGAGACCCGGGTTCCATCTCTGGGTGGGGAAGACCCTTGGAGAAGGAAGTGGCAACCCACTCCAGTATCCTTGCCTGGAGAATCCCATGGACGGAGGAGCCTGCAGGGCTACAGTCCATGGGGTTGAGAAAGAGCCAGACGTGACTTAGCAACTAAACGACAACAGCAAAGCGCCCTGTTCCACTCGCTGCTGGTCTATCTCACTGGAGACGCAACGCGTGTTGTATCACGGCAATGCAGCTGCTAGAGAGAAGGGGGCAACTCTCAGCTCAACCTTCTTTACATTTCTGCCTCCTTGTATTAAGTTACTGAACCATGAACTCATGCTAGAAACCTTACCATTAGTCTACACTTATTGCCAAATATAATCTTTCGGGGGTATGTGGAAAGAATATACCTTCTTTCAATTATAAATATCACCAAGTCAGATTCTCTCCCACCCTTGTTTCCCAGTGAAGTAAAAGCAAGTACCAAAAATGGAGACGTGGGTTCTTCCACCAGGTTTCAACCCTATGTGATTATTTATGCAATTCCGAAAATACAGTTTACCATGTAGGGTATAAACTTTGCTTTCTCCCCATGAATTGCATTTATCTGCGGAAATTAAAGGTGTTATTAACTTAAACCTTGGCAGAGCCTCATCTGCTTTAGTGCTCACCAACCCACACGGTAATTGCTATTGCTATATACAGAGGGGGTTAACACTGGCACGATGTCTGCCCTCTAACCCTGCTTTTCAGAACTCTTCCCAGCTTTGGATTGGAGGCTGAGGGGTTTTCTTCCTCACTTCTTAACCCTAAGAGAGATTTATGGTACCAAGTCCGGGTGGCTGATGAGTGAAAGACATGAATGACCCTCGTTGTACCTGTGGGTAGGAAAGGAAGGAGCAGACCCTGGGGGACTGCTCTGAGTTATTACAGGCATGCAAGGTTGGCGATTTGTCAGAGAGTCAGCATGCAGACACTGAAGACAGCAGGGAAGGGAAAGATCAGTGAGCAAACTAAGCGAGAAGGGTGTTGCTTTGAACCTGATTGGTAGGTTTCGGCACTGGTTCTCTTTTTCTGGAAGAACAAGCAGATGCCTTATGCTTTGCTTTCTAACATGAAGATACCCAAAGCCATATTTGTAAGCAAGCTGGTGTGGTTAAACAGGATGGCAGCTGAAGGCAGAAAGGGGGAAGGGAGCGTGGAGGGAAGGAAGGAAAGAGGAGAAAATAGGCGTACGTGTCATTGACACTGTTCCTGATTCATTTGGCGTATACACAGTGGGAATGCAGACAGTAGCCTAGTTGATGCCACCCCGTTACACAACTTGTATTTAGAGCGACTCGTGTTAATGAAGGGGCTTCCCAGCTGGCTCTCATGCTAAAGAACCCGCCTGCCCATGCAGGAGTTGTAAGGGACTCGGGTTTGATCCCTGGGTGGGGAAGATCCCCTGCAGGAGGGCATGGCAATCCCCTCCAGTGTTCTTGCCTGGAGAATCCCAGGGACAGAGGAGCCTGGTGGGCTGCCGTCTGTGGAGTCGCACAGGCTCTGATATGCCTGAAGTGACTCAGCAGCAGCAGCAGCAGCAGCAGTGTGTATATGTCAGTCCCAGCCTCCCAACGGATCCGTCCTGCTCCCTACCCTCGTTGGGAACCGTAAATAAGAAGTTCACTTGTACCTTTTTTTTTTTCAGATCCCACATATAAGCGATATCAAAGATATTTGTCTCTGTCTGGCTTGCCTCACTCAGTATGATTTGATCATCTCTAGGTCCATCCACATTCCTGCAAATGGCATTACTTTGTTCTTTATTGGGGTATTAAGTATCACTTTTAAGAATATTTTCCTGAAATAAAACATACATACTGAAAAATACAAGCGTGTAGAGTCTGATGAGTTAAAAACCTGTGTTATGTAATCATCATAAAGGTCACGAAAGATGGACCAGCATCCCAGAACTTCCTGACCTGTGTTCCCTCCCAGTCTCCCAAAGGTAACCGCTAACTCGACCTGTAACAGCATAGATTAGTTTTGCTTGTTTTTGTACTTAGTTTAAATGGATTCTACTCCTCCATGTCTGGCTGTTTTTACTCAACAATATGTTAGTCTATTGCCAATTACTATATTATCACTTGTTCACATTGCTGAATAATGTTGTGTTATGAAAATGTATCTTGATACTGCCAAGCATTTTTTTAAATATATGTACTAATTTGCAACCCCTCAGCAATGTAGGAGAGTTCAAGTGACAAAATATCCTCCCCAAAATTTGGTATTTTCCATTGTTTTTTCTTTTAGCTATTCTGGTGCACAAGCATTGATTTTTAAACTGACTAAATAAACCTCTAGGAAGCTCATACCAAACAAAGATCTTCATTTAGGAACCAGTGTGTGCTGGAGGTGGGAAGTGGCAAAGTTTTATCAGTTTGAATGCTTCAACATCAATACGTTCAAAGAAGAAATACAGCTTGAATATCGTAAGCAGGAAGGGGCAAAATTTTATCAGTTTGAAGGCTTCAAAATCAATATGTTCAAAGAAGAAATACAGCTTGAATATCATAAGCAGAAAGGTCTCAGCACAGACCAGCAGTTTTCTTGAAAATACCAGTTTATTTTCAGAGAAAATCCTTTATATGGAAATGAAGAGATATCTATATGGGCTAGATATGTATGGAATCTGAGCGCTGACATTTTTGAGATTTGTAGGGAGAGTCGTGGTCTAGGAGCAAACAGTAAGGGCTTTATGAACTATACCATGAATGATGTGATTTTCGTACAGAAGCAGGGGGTGGTGGCTGATGTGTTTCTTTTTTACGGTTGCAGGGTCTCCATTTTGGTGCCTGTTGGATATTGTTCCCATAAAGAATGAGAAAGGAGATGTGGTCCTTTTTCTGGCCTCGTTCAAAGATATAACAGACACGAAAGTGAAGATTACTCCAGAAGATAAAAAAGAAGGTTTGTGCTGTTTTCAGAAAACATTGACAGATGGAATAACATTTTGAATTTGTTTACACAGAAACTCCAGTAGGGAAAAAGAGCGTTTTTAATAACAGCAACTGATAAATATTCATAACTCTTAGCAGTCTGGTATCTGGCGCTTTTCCTGAAATCACAGAGTCACGTGAATTTGCATTCTCCTGTTTGCAGCAAAGATTCACTTGACAGGAACCAGAAGGGTGTATTCTGATTTCAAGAGGATGAGGATGGAAAAATTTGTATCAGAGTACACAGATTCATACCACCTGGTTTTATCAGGGAAAAATGCAAAGTGATAGCAATAAGTGAAGTTAAAATGAGGCAATTAAAAATATACCTCTCAGTTTAAACTAATGTACAGCAGCTCAGAACTTAAAAGGGCAAGATTTCACTTTAGGTACAAAACCCAGAACTCGATTTAGTGCTTGTTAGAGTGGAACATTGCAGATGTATCTGTATCTTGCAATAATAGTCTGTGTTGACATAGACAAGGTTTTCAATGATTTTTAAAGGATTCCAGGACTTTATATTGCTCACCTTATAGCTTCTGTTTATAGTTTATGAGGAAATTCCCTGAATTTATGTAAGCAGACAAAAATTAACACTGGAAAAATTGCCCATATTATTTCATTTAAGCAGAAGTAGGGTTGTACATCTTGATGACCAGAGAAAAAGCAATTGTCATTGTAGGCGTTTCCTACAAAGTTCTTTATAAGAATCAGCTATTTGACATTTTAACAGCTATGTCTCTTTGAAAATGTATCTGTGTGTTTTATATATATTATGTCTTTTGAATGACAACACAGATTGAGAGCTATTTGGTGTCCCCATCTCCCAACATCTATCATTTGGAATGTTTGCAAATGCATGACTGTTTTCCTGTGTATTTGCATAACTAAATATTGTGGGATATTTTACATACAGGAGAGGCAAGCATTCGTATCAGTAAAGATACTTGAATATCAGAGCAAGTGTAATACCTGCCTAAGGGGAGAAAAGTGTGTCAATAGGTGCACACGGCTTTTGTTTTCAAATTTTCTTTGCTGTTATAGGAAGAAGGTAAGTGTGAACTGCATTTACTTAGAATACCTCTAATAACAACCGCAGGTTTTTTTTCCCTTACTGATGTTGAAGCGGAAACTCCAATACTACTTTGGCCACCTGATGCGAAGAGCTGACTCACTGGGAAAGACCCTGATGCTGGGAAAGACTGAGGGCAGGAGGAGAAGGGGACGACAGAGGATGAGATGGTTGGATGGCAGCACCGACTCGATGGACATGGGTTTGGGTGAACTCCGGGAGTTGGTGACGGACAGGGAGGCCTGGCGTGCTGCGGTCCATGGGGTCACAGAGAGTCGGACACGACTGAGCGACTGAACTGGACTGAACTGAACTGAAGCACCGGTTCTGCAGCTCTCTGGACACCGCGCGGTGTCCTAAAATTTAATTCAGTTCTGACACTATTTTTGCTGTTCAGTCACTCAGTCGTGTCTGACTCTTTGCAACCCCATGGACGCACGCCAGGCCTCCCTGTCCATCACCAACTCCCGGAGTTCACTCAGACTCACGTCCATCGAGTCAGTGATGCCATCCAGCCATCTCATCCTCTGCCGTCCCCTTCTCCTCCTGCCCCCAATCCCTCCCGGCATCAGAGTCTTTTCCAATGAATCAGTTCTTTGAATCAGGTGTCCAAAGTACTAGAGTTTCAGCTTCAACATCAGTCCTTCCAGTGAAGACCCAGGGCTGATCTCCTTCAGAATGGACTGGTTGGACCTCCTTGCAGTCCAAGGGACTCTCAAGAGTCTTCTCCAACACCACAGTTCAAAAGCATCAATTCTTCAGTGCTCAGCTTTCTTTATAGTCCAACCCTCACATCCATACATGACCACAGGAAAAACCATAGCCTTGACGACCTTTGTTGTCGGACCTTTGTTGGCAAAGTAGTGTCTCTGCTTTTTAATATGCTGTCTAGGTTGGTCAGAGCTTTTTTTCCAAGGAGCTAGAGTCTTTTAATTTCATAACTGCAATCACCATCTGCAGTGATTCTGGAGCCCCCCAAAATAAAGTCTGTCACCATTTCCATTGTTTCCCATCTATTTGCCGTGAAGTGATGGGACTGGACACCATGATGTTAGTTTTTTGAATGTTGAGGTTCAAGCCGGCTTTTTCACTCTTTTCTGTTGCCTTCATCAAAAGGCTCTTTAGTTTCTCTTCAATTTCTTCCCTAAGAAAGTGTCATCTGCATACCTGAGGTTATTGCTATTTCTCCCAGCAATCTTGAGTCCAGCTTGTGCTTCTTCCAGCCCAGCGTTTCTCATGATGTACTCTGCATAGAAGTTAAATAAGCAGGTGACAATATACAGCCTTGACACACTCCTTTCTCCTTTTTGATCCAGGCTGTTGTTCCATGTCTGGTTCTAACTGTTGCTTCCTGACCTGCACACTGGTTTCCAAGAGGCAGGTCAGGTGATCTGGTACTTGCAATGAACATCAGCGTCCTGAAGTATGAGGGCCCCCACCTGCACATAGATTCTGGTCACAGGTACAGGGTGCCCAGGCCCCACATGCTTCTGTCCAACTTGACTGCAATGTTGGGAAATTCACAGCCCTCCCCTTTCTTGTCAGATTTGAGAATTTGCTAAAACTGCTCCCAGAACTCAGAAAAACACTTCTGTTAGGACGAAGGCTGTGACTTAGGAAGAGCCGAGTGGGAGAGATGCTGGGGCAGGCATCGGCACGAGCCTGGGGCTGCCACCTCTCCCCTCTCCCCGCCCCCGCCCCCGGATGTGTCCCCTGGGTCTGCTGCTGTGTAACAGTTTTCATGGAAACGTCATCACCCAAGCAAGGCTGATTACTTCACTGGCCACTGGGGATCACCTTGGTGCTTAGCTCCGCTGCCCTCCCAGAAGGTCAGGGGGCGGGTTCGAGGCCTAGCCTTCTAATCTCCCGGCTTCCTGGTCATGAGCTCCCCTGTGGGACCGAATATCCACTAGTATAGAAGATGCCCAGCGCTCCAGGGATTCCTAGGGTTGCAGGGTTGTGTGTCTAGAGCAGGGATAACACCAAGTGCATTTCTTACTATGCCAGCATGAGGATTACTTGAATAACAGTAAACATATGTGTATGAACTATGTGTACTCACAGACATGTGTAGACACACAGAACTGCCTTTAGAAATAAATATATGGCTTTGGGGGGCTTCCCTGGTGGCTCAGCTGGTGAAGAATCCGCCTGCAATGCGGGAGACCTGGGTTCAATCCCTGGGTTGGAAGATCCCTTGGAGAAAGGAAAGGCTACCAACTCCAGTGTTCTGGCCTGGAGAATTCCATGGACCGTATAGACCAGGGGGTGGCAAAGAATCAGACACGACTGAGCGACTTTCACTTTCATTTTTTGCTTCAAAGAGGGCAGTTCGATCAACCTGGCTTGTCTTGATCATGGAGATCATCACTGCTGGTTTTACATAACTGAGGGCATCGTCTTTGCCCTGTGCTCCTGCTGTCTGTATGATCGGGGAGAAATCCCCCTTTGGAAAGATGGCAAAGGATAAAAGGGGTAAAAATACTTGTTAATTTGGGGTTTGAAAGAGCTCAGTACAAACATTCCTTTTCCTCAGAGAGAGAGAGAGAGACTTCAGTAGAAATCTGGTGATTTTTACCATCTTTTAAAATACCTTCCAGTTTTGACACAAACTTCATTTCAATTCTAAAAGTAGTGTGCCAACCAATAGCTTCTATATGTGTTCCTAGCATTTCTGAATTACTTTAATATGAGATCCTATTTACCTCTTCAGTTCAGTTCAGTCACTCAGTCATGTCTGACTCTTTGTGACCCATGAACTGTAGCACGTCTGGCCTCCCTGTCCATCACCAACTCCCAGAGTCCACCCAAACTCATGTGCATTGAGTTGGTGATGCCATCCAGCCATCTCATCCTCTGTCATCCCCTTCTCCTCCTGCCCTCAATCTTTCCCAGCATCAGGGTCTTTTCCAATGAGTCAACTCTTCGCATGAGGTGGCCAAAGTACTGGAGTTTCAGCCTCAGCATCAGTCCTTCTAAAGAACACCCAGGACTCCTTTAGGATGGACTGGTTGGATCTCCTTGCAGTCCAAGGGACTCTCAAGAGTCTTCTCCAACACCACAGTTCAAAAGCATCAATTCTTTGGTGCTCAGCTTTCTTCACAGTCCAACTCTCACATCCATACATGACCACTGGAAAAATCGTAGCCTTGACTAGAACGGACGTTTGTTGACAAAGTAATGTCTCTGCTTTTGAACATGCTATGCTAGTTCGGTAATAACTTTTCTTCCAAGAAGTAAGCGTCTTTTAATTTCATGGCTGCAATCACCATCTGCAGTGATTCTGGAGCTCCCAAGAATAAAGTCTGACACTGTTTCCACTGTTTCCCCATCTATTTCCCATGAAATGATGGGACCAGATGCCATGATCTTCTTGAAGCCTGGCTTGGAGAATTTTGAGCATTACTTTACTAGCATGTGAGATGAGTGCAACTGTGCGGTAGTTTGAGCATTGTTTGGCATTGCCTTTCTTTGCTTCTTACCCTATCAGTAGAAAATATTTTAATGTAAGTTAGAAGTGGATTAATAATGAGCTAAGCAATCCCACAGACATTTATTGAGCCCCATTCTGCCCTCGGGACTGAATGACTGCAGACGCCAGAATACTCATCTGAACCCCAGCATAAATCCTGCTTCCAGGCGTGTTGGCTGTTAGGCCTTAAGTGGGCTGCTTACCCTCTCAGAGACTAAGTTTCTACACCTATAAAAGGGGCAGGCATATAGAAAGTCCACAGTGACTTTCGGTTTATAGGAGGTACCGTTTGCACCACGTGGCAGATCCCAGCAGAGATTCAGCAGAAAGGACCTGCCGTCCCTGCTCTGTTCAGGTTGTATAAAAACAGGCAGCTGTCACTGAGCCCCTGCTTCATATTGCCACGTTGCTTCATTTGCTTCTCATTATAACTGTATGAAATAGGAATTGTTCCTATTTCTGTTTACCAGTGATTTAAGTAACCTGACAAGGTATGCATAGTAAAAAGTGGAAGAACCAGGATTTATACTCATGCAAACTCCAGGGTGTACATTTTTCAAGTTGGCATGTTTTTGCTTTGTTTTTTTTTTCCCTCCAAAGAGCACAAGATCTCGGGAACCACACAGATCCAGCATTGCAGTGGAGTATATTCAGTGACGGTGGAGTGGCAACAAGGGTCAGTTCTTCCCACATGAGGCCAAAAGGTGGGGTGGGGCCAGCAAGAAGCAGAGCAGAGACAAGGAGACCCTCACTGAGAAATGAACATGAAGCGCGTCTGAAGGATGAGTGGTGTTTGATAAACTGCAAGGAAGGAATGTTGATTTTATGAGATGCAATAACAGATAGCTGATCTTTGTTCAGAAGTGGACTGTAAAAGTTAGGGGGTGGAAGTTCAGCTCTAGGCAGGCATGGCTTAAAATGTAAAGATTTTATTGTTTTTTTTTAAGGAGCCTAGATGGTGTGGCGATAGAGTTCAGTTACAACAGTAGACCTTCACAGTTGGAGATGAGTGAATAGGAGGGCTTGATGAATTCCAGGATTCTGTTTTGGGGACTGTAATAGACTTAATTACTCATTACTTTGTCAACAAAGGTCCATCTCGTCAAGGCTATGGTTTTTCCAGTGGTCAGGTATGGATGTGAGAGTTGGGCTATAAAGGAAGCTGAGTGCCGATGAATTGGTGCTTTTGAACTGTGGTGTTGGAGGAGACTCTTGAGAGTCCCTTGGACTGCAAGGAGATCCAACCAGTCCATCCTAAAGGAGAGCAGTTCTGGATGCTCATTGGAAGGGCTGATGTTGAAGCTGAAACGCCAATACTTTGGCCACCTGATGTGAAGAGCTGACTCATTTGAAAAGACCCTGATGCTGGGAAAGATTAAAGGCAGGGGGAGAAGGGGATGACAGAGGATGAGATTGTTGAATGGCATCACTGATTCGATGGACATGAGTTTGGGTGGACTCTGGGACTTGATGATGGACAGGGAGGCCTGGTGTGCTGCGGTTCATGGGGTTGCAAAGAGTTGGACACGACTGAGTGCCTGAATTGAACTGATAGGCTTCATTTTGTCCCCTCCAAATTTCCGTGTTGAAGCCCTTAGCCCCCAGGAGCTGAGATGCCTGGATCGGATAGAGAGCTGCCGTCCTAGCTGCCGGCCACCTGCACACTGGCACCTCTGGTGGAGGGGTGCCTGCTGAGTGTGCCTGTGGCTCACTGCCCGTCTGCTCTGGGCCAGCCCGGCCACCCCAGGGCCCCGCAGGGCAGAGCAGTGAGGCTCGGAGCAGTGAGCCGGCCAAGCCTCCGTGCGTGAAGAGCTGGAGACAGGACGGGGCCGGGCGGGTCCTTATGCCCTGGGGTGGCCCGTGAGACAGAAGAGATACAGTCAGAAACGAGGTGGGCACAGGCTAGACTTGCTCCTTCCCCCAAACTCACACACGTGCCTGCGGTGGAAGCCGAGAGCTCCTGCCCCAACTCTTGTTACCATGCTCATTTTTTTTAACTTATTAAAAAACGTTTTTAAATTGAAGTATAGTTGATTTACAATGTTGTGTTAGTTTCAGGCATACAGCAGTGATTCAGTTTTAGATTCAGATTCTTTCAGATTCTTTTTTTCAGATTCTTTTTCAGATTCTTTCCCATTGTCGGTTATTACAAGACACTGAGTGTCGCTCCCTGTGTATACAGTAAATAGGCCCTGGTTTATTTTGTATGTAGCAGTGTGTATCGATTAATCTCAAGCCCCTAAGTTATCCCTTTCCTCCCCCACCCTTGGTAGCCATAGTTTGTTTTCTGTGTCTGTGCGTCTGTTTTGTAAATAAGTTCATTTGTATCGTTTTTTAAGATTCCACATCTAAGTGACGCCCTGTGTCTGTCTTTGTCTGCCTTCCTTTGTGTGATGACCATCTCTGGGCCCACCATGCTTCGGCATATGGCATACTTTAGTTCTTTTTTATGGCTGGGTGATACTCCCTTGTCTGTATGTACCGCATTTTCGTCCTGTGTTCAGCTGTTGATTCACACTGAGGTTGCTTCCATGCTTCGGCTATTGTGAATAAGGGTGCTATGAACATTAGGGTGCATGTGTCTTTTCTGATTAGACTTTTCATCTTTTCTAGATATATGCTCAGGAGTTTTACCATTCTCATTTCTTATTCAAAGTCCTTACTATCCCAAGTGTGGTCTGAAGACCTGATGTATTAGTATCACCTTATAGCCCATAAAAATGCAGACTCTCAAGCCTCTGAATCCGAATCCTCCGACCTCTGAGTCAGAATCTGCATTCTGGCGAGATCCCACATTACTCACAGGCACGTGGAGAAGCCGCACGCTGGGCACGTCCCTTAGAAGGGTGCCCCTGCCCGTCCAGAATGAAGGGTCTGCCTCCAGCCTCTCACCCTTCACCTTGTTCACTGTCGGCATAGCCTGTACAGCGTATGGAACATCTTTTTAAAAGTGAGCTTACACACACTATTATATATAAGGTAAATAGCCAACAGAGACCTCCTATTGGTATAAGACAGAAGGAAGTCTACTCAGCATTCTATCATACTCTGTACGAGAATACAACGTATGTTTAACTGAATCGCTTTGCTGTGCACCTGAAACTTATATGATATTATAGATAAACTATGCTTCAATAAAATCAAAGTCCTTTTTAGAAAGTTTGTATTTCAATTGTCCTCCGCTCCATTAAAATGTAAGCCTAATCAGGAAACAGATTTTGCTTCTCTTGATCAAGATAGTATCCCCAACACAGAGTGTCTGACACTTGGTAAATACTCAATAAATGATGGATGGGTGGGATGAATACATGAATGTGTAATGGATGTTCAATTTAGGAAATGTGACTAGCGAAAGAAAACAGCATAGAATTCTTTTACAAAATAATCATCATAATTATCAAACGTCTCAGGAGAACATCTGAGGAATGCGCTGAGTCAAAGGCAGTGTGATGTGTTTGGGACAAAGTCAGCTGCAAGACTCCCAAAACGGGTTCTTACTCCTGGCACGGAGTGGCCTTTTCACTTCAGGCAGAATCTCTGCTGCTGTTAATTGTGTGTTCTCGACACCTCTTTTGTTTGTCCTCCAGTTTCTGAGAATCTCAATTTGGTCACATTTTTTTAAGCTAGTGGCAGTTGCTTGTTTATAAAATATGCTCCATAAAAACAGATATTAAGCGACTGATCAGATAGTAAGTCAAAGATGATTTTATTTCAGTTTTTGATTTATTTTGAATATTTTAATTTTCAATGGGGAACATGGTGATAATGTTCCTTTCCCCTGCTGAAATATCCTGCCTGATTTTTCTGTTTGTTTGTTTGCATAAGGAAGAAACACAGACCAAAATCCAAATAAAGCACAGTGGTCTGATGAAAGAACTGTTGTAAAAATTGACACCTTTAATGAGGAGATAGATTTCTGCCTTTAGGAGAGCTACACCAACTTTTTGTCAAATGTGTGATGAACTTGGGAATGAAGAGCCCAGTAGATCCTCAAAGTGATTGAAGAGTTTCAATCGCATCTGTAAATTGTCATCTTATCTATGTTTTTTTAAGGCTGTGGATTTTGTTCACATATTTACCAATACCATTCTCTCCTAGAATCTTCTAAAGAGCATAAGCCAGAGTTCATGAACTAAGTTGCCTTTGGAGATGCAGGATGATGCGATGGGTGAAATGCTGTGGTCAGTCATAGTGGGAACCAAGCCAGACACAAGAAGCATGCCTCACCACCTCGTTCTATTTTAAAGGAAACTTTCAAATATCTGCAGCCAGTCAGAATATGCCTGTGGTCTGAATTTGTTCTATTGGTCAATAGTCTGTGATCCTTGGACAAAACTATCAAAGCAATTTATTTTTTAAAAAGATTTATATATTTCTAGCTTTATAACTTTTGGGAGGGAGACATATTTTTTTCTATTTTAGACAAATTTGACTTTTAAAAATGTTTGACAATTGAAAAACAAATTGAAGCACCAGATAAATATGTATTGGGTTGGCCAGCAAAGTTGTTTGATTTTTTCCACTACGCTGTATGGAAAAACTGAAACAAAATTTTTGGCCAACCCAGTATTAAGAGGGTAGGTAACTCCAGGCTGGCAGTTTTAAAAGCCATGTGACTTGACTTCCTGGTTAGATATACATTCTTAGTGAGGCCCCTGGGTCTGGCGGAATTCACTAGAGCTTGGCTCCCAATTCCAGGAGGATAGCTGTCCGGCTGCTGCCATGAACGGTGGCGGCATCCCTTGGGAGCGGCTGGAAACCGTGAACTCAAGCCTCTGCAGGCACCTGAGT
The DNA here is from genome assembly GCA_006410635.1 of Cephalophus harveyi. Taxonomy (NCBI): domain Eukaryota; kingdom Metazoa; phylum Chordata; class Mammalia; order Artiodactyla; family Bovidae; genus Cephalophus; species Cephalophus harveyi. Next base: position 166,651 of record SJYT01052873.1, on the reverse strand, counting down.
CTCGGGCTTCAGCACCTGGTGGAGAGGCACGCTGGGGACTGGCTGGACACAAGGCTTGCTTCAGTGGGTGCTGCTGGGGAATGTTTTCCCTTTTTTTTAATGTGAGTTAGTGTGCCAATGGCTTTGCCAGTGTGAGCAAAACAGACTATTTGGTTCCAAGAACTTAGGTGTCAGCTACCTAGAGAAGTGCTGAGAAACGCTGGTACCCCGAAGGGGAGAGACTGGGTCCCCAGTTTCAAGGGAGTTGGAGCTTCTGCCCCTCATGTTAGTGAAAGTGACCTTTCCTTCCCACCCAGCCTGGCTTCATGCAGGAAGACTAATCAGGAACCACCGTCAAGCAATCCTGCTTATCTTTAAAAAAATAATAATTTTATTTATTTCCCGATTTGGCTGTGCCAGGTCTCAGCTGCAGCATGCAAGCCCATTTGTGCCATCTGGGATCTGGTTCCCTGACTGGGATCAAACCCAGGCCCCCTGTACTGGGAGCACAGTCTCAGCCACTGGGCCACCAGGCAGTCCCAATCCTGCTTATCTTTGCAACATACATGTGTGTTCAGTCGCTCAGTCGTGTCGGACTCTTTGTGACCCCATGGACTGCAGCCCGCCAGGCTCCTCTGTCCATGGGATTCTCCAGGCAAGATTACTGGAGTGGGTTGCCCTTTCCTTCTCCAGGGATTCTTCTTGGCCAATAATTAAACCCACATCTCCTGCATCTCCTGGATTAGTAGTTGGATTTTTTGCCACTGCGCCACATAGGAAGCTCATTATCTTTACAATAGGTCTTGCCAAAATTCCATAAGGCTTTTAATGTATTTATTTGACACATTTTGTGGGGAATGATTTGATTCTTAGAGAACACAGAAGTCTCACTGGATAAATGTCTCCTGAACTGTTCATATAGTTGTTTCAATCTCTTAAAATTACACATGCTAAGTCACTCAATCATGTCCAACTCTCTGAGACCCCATGGACTGTAGCCCTCCAGGCTCCTCTGTCCGTGGGTGGGTTGCCATGCCCTCCTTCAGGGGATCTTCCCGACCCAGGGATGGAACCAACATCTCTCAAGTCTCTTGCATCCCCAAGCAGGTTCTTTACGACTAGGGCCACCTGGGAAGCCTTAAAATTGTATGGTGATTCAATTTCATTTGATCTACTTAAAAAATACACTTTTCCATTCCTGATAAAAATGTACACACACATAATTTGGCAACTGCTCCTCGGTGTGGAGAATGTAATTTTTGCCTGTGTGTACTAGCATTTTTCAAAACAGACATTCATATTAAGAGTGTTTACACATGAAAAGATGAACATGTATTAACTAGAAAGCTGCTCAAATGACTGACTATGCTGATGGGGAACTCTGGAAGTTAGGAATGGTCTCAGGAGCCTGCTGGACCGTGTCTTTTTTCCGTGTGTCCCTTCTCCCTTCTCGCCTCTGAGCTCTGTGAAGGCAGAGGCCATGTCTGGTCCACTTTTGAGCCTAGAATGTAAGCTAGGGCAGGCACACGAAAGGCTGAGCTGACTGGGCCAAAGAGATGCAGGGTCTTGTGGCTACCTGGAATCGGTCTAGGTTTTTGGAAACTTGAGGAAAAGAACACAGAAAGGGGGTTCTTGAATTGAGCAACTCGTGGTAATCTGAGATCTAGGTGTGTGTGGTGATTGTGAGAGATCATAAGCAACAAGGCAAAATAAAGTGGCAAAAAGAGGCGAGAGGGTGAGAGTATCGAAGAGGAAAACAGCAGCTGCTACTCACCATAAACAATCTTTGCGACCCCGTGGACTGTACAGTCAGAGGGACTCTCCAGGCCACGTACTGGAGTGGGCAGCCTTTCCCTTCTCCAGGGGGTCTTCCCAACCCAGGGATCAAGCCCAGGTCTCCTGCATTGCAGCCGGATTCTTTACCAGCTGAGCCACCAGGGAAGCACAACCATACTGGAGTGGGCAGCCTACCCTTTTCCAGGGGATCTTCCCGACCCCAGAATCAAACCAGGGTCTCCTGCATTGCAGGTGGATTCTGTACCAGCTGAGCCATTAGGGAAGCCCTTAGAAAAATTAAAAATAGGATCTCCAAGTATATAGATACAGAATATATTCATTAATACAACCTTAGTGCAATGATGGATAAATATGCCTATTAGAGGAAATATGAGAACAAACACACTATAATATAGAGGATATAGACACTGAGTGAGTTGATTTCTCAAGATAGTGGCTGGTGGGAACATTGCGATCACTGGGATTTCCAGTGCTTAAGACGTCTCCTCCCCATGCCGGGGATGTGGGTTCGATCCTTGGTCAGGGAGCTGAGACCTCTCATGCCTCACGGCCAAAATCCAAAACACAAAAAAAGAAGTAATACTGTAACAAATTCAATAAATACTTTACAAATGGTCCACATTTAAAAAAATCTTAGAAAAACTAAAAGAATAATGTGATCATGAGAAATATAGTCAGGTCCATTAAAAAGAAGCTGATACCCAGAAAAGAAGGGAAAATAGGGCAGAATTCTAAGTCATATTGCAGCCTAGTATTAAGAATTTGCCATTAGAATGGCTAAGAGTCATAATTTAGTTTGATTTTTCACATGTATAGTCTCTGATCTTTTTAGGGTGTCTTAGGTATGAGCTGAAAGAAATAAGTGATGGACCCCCAAAATGAAACACCAGTTGTATTTCATCTTGCAATAGAATTTCAGTGAGACCTAGAGGATATTTTGATGAGATTATAGTGAACAAATGACATATTTATGTACTTCGCAACAGAAGTGCAGAAGATCAAGTCACATCATCAGGTGATGACTTCCTGAGTAGATAGTCTGGCTTTGTGGCAAAAGGTCTAGCTAAATTAAAGTTACAGTGAAAGTTAATCCTCTTAAAGTTCTGCCATTACCTCCTGTGAAGGGATAGAACTTCAGATTAACTCAAAGCCTGGACCTACTGAGAGTAGATTTCCCTGGAAAGCTGGCTGTTAATTCTCTAGTCCAACTGCAAAGACCGGAGAAGTATGGTTGCTGCTGCTGCTGCTCAGTTGCTTCAGTCGTGTCCGACTCTGTGCGACCCCATAGATGGCAGCCCACCAGGCTCTTCATCCCTGGGATTCTCCAGGCAAGAACACTGGAGCGGGGTGCCATTTCCTTCTCCAATGCGTGCATGCATGCAAAGTCGCTTCAGTCGTGTCCGACTCTGTGCGACCCCATAGATGGCAGCCCACCAGGCTCTTCATCCCTGGGATTCTCCAGGCAAGAACACTGGAACGGGTTGCCATTTCCTTCTCCAGGAATACGGTGGTCCCCAGCAAATAGGAAGGAACTAGAGGCTATCTTGGGAGAAGGCAATGGCACCCCACTCCAGCACTCTTGCCTGGGAAATCCCGTGAACGGGGGAGCCTGACGGGCTGCAGTCCATGGGGTCATGAACAGTTGGACACAACTGAGTGACCTCAGTTTCACTTTTCACTTTCATGCATTGGAGAAGGAAATGGCACCCCACTCTAGTGTTCTTGCCTGGAGAATCCCAGGGACGGGGGAGCCTGTGGGCTGCCATCTATGGGGTCACACAGAGTCGGACACGACTGAAGCGACTCAGCAGCAGCAGCAGCAGAGGGTATCTAAAAATTCACTCAAAACAGGAAAACAGGGAAGACAGGTTCTCCGAGGCCTGATGGTACCCTCTCCTTAGTCAGGGCAGGGGAATCTCACCGGCAGCAGTGGGGCAGTATGAGAGCTGGAAAGCCGAGAGCACTTGCCTGACTGTGTGAGTGCTGCTGGCCGGCCGGCTCAGTCTGTGCAGCATGTCTAGGTGAGTAGGTGGGTGCTTTATCCGTTACCTTCATTAAAGAGATGCGTATCTTTTGCTGGTATCTGCTAGCAAATACTATCACCGTTGAGCAATCACACACCATCATTAGAGTCAAAAGACATGCCATTAATCTGTAAGGATAATAAATAATGCTGGAAAAAATCGAATGAGTCTGATGACGTAGAGGAGGATGGCAAATGAGAGCTACCATGTGGCCTAATGTCGCGGGATTGGCAACAGCTAGGATTTTATGCCGAAGAGCCTTTTGAGGTGGCATCTTGTCTCAGATGGTGAAGACAACTATAATCAATTATTGAACTTTTCCAAGGTCATAGCGATTTGAATAGAAGGGAACAGTCAGATGCAAGCCACGTATTTGCCATACATGCTGTTGAGGAAGATGTTATCATTTTTATAACAAGTAGAAAATTGGAGACCTCAAACCTCTCCTATTATCTTTCATATATTTTTGAGATGAAATTGATTCATCCATTGTGGTTTGTTGTTGAGTTCTCAAGAATCTATTATTAGAAATAAATCAGTTATATGATTAACAAGCATATAATGAGCTAGAAGTGCAGAGGAGAGATCCTCATATAGAATACCTAAGACTGAGGCACAATATTAAAAAAAAAAAAAAACATTTAAATATGGCTGTGCTGGTGGTAAAGGGAAATAGATTTTCAGAACAAAAGGAAAGCATGAGTAAGAAGAGTATGCTGGAGCTGATGAGGATAGAAAGACAAGGCCTAGGTCCTCGACGGAACAGAGATCAGACGTAAGCATGCATCTGGGACAGGGAGGGACACTGGCAATGCCACTTGCAGCAGCGGCTGAGAGGTCCCAAAGAAGAAGCTGTTGTTCGGTCGCTCGGTCACGTCCGACTCTTTGAGATCCCATGGACTGCAGCACGCCAGACCTCCCTGTCCTTCCCCGCCTCCCAGAGCTTGCTCAAACTCATGCCCATGGAGCGGTGGTGCCATCCAGCCATCCTGTCCTCTGTCAATGCATCTCCAGGTCCCTTCAGTCTTTCCCAGCCTCAGGGTCTTTTCCAACGAGTCGTAAATGTCTCAGTGCCCAGTGAGTCGGCACTTTGCATCAGGTGGACAACGGAGTGGAGCTTCGGCCTCAGCATCAGTCTTTCCAATGGACATTCAGGGTTGATCTCCTTTAGGATTGACTGGTTTGATCTCCTTGCAGTCCAAGGGACTCTCAAGAGTATTCTCCACAGTTTGAAGACATCAGTAAAGACTTGCTTACTTAACCTGGGCTTCCCTGATAGCTCAGTTGGTAAAGAATCTGCCTGCAATTTAGGAGACCCCAGTTCGAGTCCTTGGGTCAGGAAGATCCACTGGAGATGGGACAGGCTACCCACTCCAGTATTCCGGCCTGGAGAATTCCATGGACTGTATAGTCCATGGGGTCACATAGAGTCAAGTTGGACACCACTGAGTGACTTTCACTTCACTTTCACTTACTTAATCTTGGTTCCCAGGAGAGCATGACAAAAGACTGATCTTCATAGGAATTCCTAATTAGAAAGTGAAAGTGAAAGTCACTCAGTGGCCTCCGACTGGACTCTTTGCAACCCCAAGGATGATACGGTCCATGGAATTCTCCAGGCCCGATTACTGGAGTGGGTAGCTTATCCCTTCTCCAGGGGATCGTCTCAACCCAGGAACTGAACCAAGGTCTCCTGCATTGCAGGCAGATTCTTTACCAACTGAGCTATCAGGGAACCCCTCCTAATTAGTACCTTACCTTTATTTAGGTTTGGGGTCTGAATTCACAACGTCTGTTGAATATCAAGTAATCATAGCTAAAAATTTTATTTAAAATGATTCTGATCACTGGGGTCCCCAGACACATAGGAAAATTAAATGCAAAAGTTCTTATTGGGCATTTTTAATTGAAGTTCTAAAAGAATCCCCCAAGGTAAAGTCCCAAGGAACACAAGTATATGATAAAAATCATGAATGCTGTGAGATAAACTACCACAAGCAAGAATCATCACAAAAAAAATTACAAAATTGAATCTTCAAGGACTAAAACTATTGGAATTATTAGAGCAGAAAATGTCTATTTAATTTGCTTAAAGAAAATTTTTGTGATTTTTAAAAGTAGTGAAGGGACAAAGACAGTCAAAATTAACCAGATATATTTGGAAGAAAACAATAACTGTCTACTAAAGAAAACAATGCAATGTGAGCATGGTGAGTCAAGTTTTCCTTGGGGCAAAATGAGGACCATAGCCCCAGGGACAGGGTCTCACGTAGCTCTGAGAAAATGCCCGCAGGGGGAGCGGTCAGTGCTCCGTACGACCTTAGCTGGGAGAGGGGGTACGTGTCGTCAAGCTCACGTTTTGTCAGAGGTTTGCTGCTAGTCTGGAGGGGCAGGTGTCACCATGACTGATTTTAGCTTTTCTAGATATGAGGAGATGCAAGAATTGGGCTCATAAAATTTTCTCTTGCATATATCTGACTGTCTGAAGGCTTGTTATGCCAGCTTTTCCCAGAGCACAGAGTGTCTCATTTTTTATCTTTGCCCTAAACTCCTTTCAGGGTGTATTGAAGGTCAGTGGCTGTGGTGGCTTCTGACTTCATCGTTGTAGGGGCACCAGATGGCAAGTGCCAGTATTTTTGTTGGCAGAACCAAAGAGAGCTCTTATAAATGAGAAAGAGAATAATTAAAAATAGACTCAATGAGTAGGATAAACAGAAAACTGGTCAAAGAATAAGAAAGAATTAGTGAAATAGAAAAGAAAAATTAATCCATGCAATTATTAAAGACATATGAAAATGAAGTTCAAGAGAAGTAGTGATTAGAGCCAAACAATCCAGAATAACTGGCATTTTAGAAAGAGAGAATAGAATGGTAGGGAATAAAGTGTTGATGGTTTTTCAGAGTTCACATGCATCTGAGTATTCTTTTTTTTTTTTTTTTGCATCTGAGTATTCTAAGGCAATACTCAGAAAGCCCAACACATCTGAAAGGTTGGTATTAAAGTTAGCAAACCAAGACTCAGAACTGTTATGTTGTGAAACTAAAGAAGAGTGGATGTAAAGAGAATATCTTAAAAGCAGACTTAGGGAAATGACTTTATCCGCAAATAAAAGCTGGTTTTACTGACAGCTGTGCTCTCAAAGGCAACAATAAAAGCCAGAAGAGAGTCAGATGCAATTTTCAAAATGTTTATAAGAGTTAGTGACAACTAGAATGTTTCATCCGCTCGAACTCTTGAGAAAATAATAGAGATAAGATGCAGAAACTCCATTCTACACTGTAGGTACTTCACTAACCAAAACTTCACTGTTAGAAACTTCAGTGTTAAAAATGACTAAAATGGGAAAGAAACCTTAAAAAGAGCAGGGATATGTATATGACGATTCACTTTGCTGCACAGAAGATACTCACACGGCATGGCAACTATGCTCCAAAAGAGAGAGAGAGGAGCGAAAAGGGGTCTGATGAGAGCCGCGGAAAGAGGAGACGATACAACAAAAGCCGTACGCCAGTGATTCTGAAAAGCTAGCGAAATGGAAAGCCTGTTAATTTTTTAAAAATTGAGTCAGGATGAGAAATAAAACTTGAATTATTTATACTCATTAAATGTATTGAATCAGTTTTTAAAAATTTCCCCAATATGTTACACCAAATGATTTTATCATTGAGTACTCCCACATATTTAATAAACCCAATCTTAGAAAAGTTCTTTCAGAGCGGTAAAGAGTAATATAATCTTGATGTTAACACCACACAGCTTGAAAAGACTGGGGGGAAACTGACAAACTAACCTGAAATATAAAACAAAAGTTCTAAATGAAACGTATTAACAAACAGAATCCAGGAGTGAAAAAGCAACAGTGTATCCTGGGCGAACTGAACGTCTCACATCAAAGAAAGGTTCCACAGCCGCAAGACTATTAATAGGACCTCCCTGCGGTCCTGGGGTTAGGGATCCACCTGCAGTTCCTGGTTAGGGATGATTCCATGCGCCCCAGAGCCGCCCAGGCCAGGCACCGCGACTGCCAAGGTCAGGCTCTGTAAGCCCTGCTGAAGCCCCCCAGAGCCCGCGCCCCAGACAAAGAGACTCAAGCCCCCCAGAGCCCACGCCCTGGATAAAGAGACTGAAGCCCCCCAGAGCCCGCACCCCGGACAAAGAGACTGAAGCCCCCCAGAGCCGGTGCCCCAGACAAAGAAACTGAAGCCCACCCAGAGCCCACACCCTGGATAAAGAGACTGAAGCCCCCCAGAGCCCACGCCCTGGATAAAGAGACTGAAGCCCCCCAGAGCCCACGCCCTGGGCAAAGGGGAGCCACTGGGCGGGGAGCCCCCACTCGCTGCAGCAAAGGCCCAGCGCAGCGCAAAGAAATAAATATCGTCTTTAAAAGAGAAAGGCTACTAATAAAATATATCACATTCACTGGTTAAAGGAGAAAATGTGAACATCTTAATAGATTTACGAATGCCATAGTGGTATACTTATGATGGAGCTTGTGGTAAAAATACAAATAAGGCAATCTTCTACAGTATGTTCCATTTCCCCCCTCCTAAAAAAAAAAAATAGACCAATATAATAGCCAATTCAACCAGTTTGAGTATTTCCTCTATAAATTAAGATCAAGGAAAATGAACTCTGTTTAACAACAGTAGCAGTCCTGGCCAGTGGCCTAAGAAGTGAAGAAGAAGGAAAAATAGAGATTGCAATGAAAGCAATAAAATTACCATTATTTTCAAATTATATAATTGCCCACAGATAGCCCATACAAATGCATAGAGAAATAACTGCTATTTGACTTCAACAAATTGAGAATTATAAGACAAATATCTAAGTCAACTGCATTTCTATACAAATTATAAATGCAGCACTTTTAAAAAAAAATCATCTACAACAGAATATTACTCAGCCATAAAAAGGAACATATTTGAGTCCGTTCTAATGAGATGAGTGAACCTAGAGCCTATTATACAGAGTGAAGTAAGTCAGAAAAGGAGAGATAAATATCATATAATGATGCAAATATATGGAATCCAGAAAGATGGTACTGATGAATTCAGTTGCAAGGCAGCAATGGAGAAACAGACACAGTGAACAGACTTATGGACATGGGGAGAGGGGAGAGGGTGGGCTGTGTGCAGAGCAACATGGCAACTTGCATAACCATAGGCAAAGAGACAGCCAATGGAATTTGCTGTCTGGCTCAGGGAACCCAATCAGGGGCTCTGTATCAACCTAGAGGGGTGGGATGGGGCCAGAGACGGGAGTGGGGTTCAAGAGGGAGGGGCTGCCCGTAACTGTGGCTGATTCATGTTGAGGTTTGACAGGAAACAACAAAATTCTGTAAAGCAGTTAGCCTTCAATGAAAAAATAAGCTAATTCATTTTAGAATTCTATATGTAATAGCAAACAAAAGGCAGCACCTGACAAAAAGGCACATAGACTTTAGAAAGAAAATTGCTTCCTGTTGTAAGGCACTAAGGAACAGCTGAGTAAGTGGAGTGTCGTGAACTAATCAGGGGTTAATGGTAGTCATGTATAGAGGTGAGAGTTGGACGGTGAAGAAGGCTGAGCACCGAAGAATTGATGCTTTTGAACTGTGGTGTTGGAGAAGACTTGAGAGTCCCTTGGACTGCAAGGAGATCCAACCAGTCCATCCTAAAGGAGATCAGTCCTGGGATTTCTTTGGAAGGAATGATGCTGAAGCTGAAACTCCAGTACTTTGGCCACCTCATGCGCAGAGTTGACTCATTGGAAAAGACTCTGATGCTGGGAAGGATTGGGGGCAGGAGGAGAAGGGGTCGACCGAGGATGAGATGGCTGGATGGCATCACCAACTCGATGGACGTGAGTTTGAGTGAACTCCGGGAGTTGGTGATGGACAAGGAGGCCTGGCGTGCTGCAGTTCAGGGGGTCACAAAGAGTCAGACACGACTGAGCGAGTGAACTGATGCATGATAGAGCTTTGATCGTACACTAACGCAGTAATTGTGGACTGTTAGTCAGATGACCCTGGAAATACTGAGCATCTATATTTAAATAAAAATGTATTTGGACCACCACCTCACATCTGTAGTCACAAATCAATTCAAAGAGAACTCAATGCTTAAAAAAAAGAAATATAGGTAAATATCTTACTGATTTGGGTAAAGATTTTCTTCAATGTGATACCAAAAATGTGATTTGCATCTGGCTTCATTAGACTGAATGTAATGCTCAGCAGGGGAGTCTAAGCTCCTGGCTTGGGACATTCTTGTCATGCCGTCACGTCTGCTTTTCAGAGTTTAGGAGGAAACAAATAAACAAAATGCTTACTTACCATGAGGGAGCCCGGCCCTTCACTTAGACATTTATATTAAAATTTTAACAAACTTTGAGTAGAGATTGCATAACTTTTTATGTTTTCTAATTTTAAAAAAAGTTATCTATCCTAGTGACTATGAGAATCCCGGGGAAAGACATTTTTAAGTCAAGATATGGGTTTTAAAAATTTATTTATAGATACCATAGTTTTTACATCCAATCACATTTTCCTCTTTTTAATTGAGCTAGAAATCTTATAATGACATTAGATACTATTAATAAACAATATTAAGCTTTTAGCTTTTGACTTTAATTTCATTATTATGAATACTTTGCTTAAATTCTTTTTCTTGTTTTTTAAAACGCCCCATACATCTATTTTTGTAATCACCTTAAATGTTTTTTGGAATAAAAATGATATCTAACTCTTATTGTTTATCATAAGTCAGATATTTTTCTAAATGCTTTCCATATTTTCATTTATTTAATCCTTTCAACGACATTATGGTAAAAGCAATATTATCATCAATGTTTTCAAAAGTTAAATAACATGTGCAAGTTCACAAAACGACTTCGTGGCAAGGCCAGGCTAGAAACCCAAGCTTTGTTTCACTTGAGTTTGACTCATAATCTTTACACTTTCTCTGTGTCACAGTAAAAAGGAACATATCCACAATATCAGTTTAATTAAAAATGCAAGTAGTGTCCATTTGTAAGCCGTTAGAGAAAATATAGCCTGGTCACTGATGAAAAATTACATCAAAGAGTAGGGAAATAGGAAAGACAACTGGAGAAATGAGGATATATCTTTCCTAGGTTCGTTATTGAAGGAAAACTGCTTTTACACATTTGTTGATCTAGTTCCATCGTCTCTGTTCTCTGTAAATATCAGTTTTTAAATAAGTAAATTTATCCTGTAGCAATCCTCCCCTTTAGAGAATTCTTATGTTAGCTTAACCGCTTCTTGTTGAACGTAAGGAACATTTTATCAGGCTTGGATCCTTGAAGATGGAGGGAAACTAACACTGATAGGCACGCTATGAATAAAGCACTGTGCTCACCAATTATCCCATTAAATTTTCTCAGAAAAAGCACTTAAAATGTGAAAATGAATTAGTATTGCTTCATGTGCTTTAGGGCCATTAGAAACCATCTAATTCTTCTCTCCTGAATAAACTGTGTGTTCTTCGGCTTCCCACTTAGATTCTCCCTATTCCCAGCCCTTTAATCATATTTGCCATTTCCCTCTAAGCCCTCTCGAAGTTCATCCTACTCTTTCCCGTCTAGGACAGTACATACTACTGTGTATTATATCTCATTATACTGAGTTTAATGAAAAGATAGCTTTTAAGTGCCTGCCTTTTATGTATCCTACCCCATCAGTATGGCTGTTAAAAATAACTATGACTGTCATTCAAGTCATAAAACCACCATGATCCTTGATATAATGTCCGTGTTTCCATCTATATTCAGTCATTTATATCATCTTGTAATTGCAAAACCTGTAATAACTCCTTCCAGACTGAACCTCTGTCTTATAGCTTCCCATCACTTACTTCCCCAAGAATATATCAAATTTCAAGACACACAATCCCTTTTTACTCACTCTCCTTTCCTGGCTTAGTGCAACCCAAAAGCCTTAATGATGAGTATTTCTGTTTACAACATGGCTTGCAAATAAAAATGTTAGAAGTTCTAGATGCAGGGTGACGTCTACATCAGGAAACCAGCAGATTAAATGCATGCATTTCCAAAACTTGACTAAAACAACTGGGAAGAGATTTTTTTTAAGATATAAGCCCACAGGCCAAAGATAATAAGAAAGATAACAACAAGAAAATTGGTATGTGAACTGATTTAATGGATCTGAGAAGCCTAAATCCTAACCAACGGTGGAAAAAGCTAAGAAGCAATGCAAATGCCACTGGAGCACCGTCCAGTGGTCCTTCAGAAAGAAAAGCTTAAGAACAGATACCCCTGAAAGTGGCAATGATGAACACTGAGCTGTGGGGGGCTCACAGAAAGATCATGAGATAATGTGGAAGTCTTTTTAAGAAGCGGCTGGATCCAGATCTCCCCCTTTCTTATGTGCAACCAGATGACTGCTCTCCTGGAAGCAAGTCTCAGTGGGATCAACATATGTGTGGGAAAAGAAGCAAGACTGAGCAGAAGATGTTAGGTCCATGATCATCACAAAAACACCTGGCAGCTGGGATGGGCTTTTGGAATCGTCCTGAGTCGGGTGAAGGGCACGGACGCTGACCGGTCACTGTAGCAAGCTGAGCTCCACGAAGAGCGTGTGCTCATGGCAAGGTGACCCTTCTCAACCAAGGGTACACCCAGCAGCGGAGAAAACGTGTTTTTTTTTTTTTTTTTTTTTTTTTTTTGTGAAGGGGTGTTTGGAGGGCACAGCACAGTCTGCACACCGACTATGGGCCCCCACGCTCTGGCCTTGCACACCACTGCTAGAGAGGAGTCCACGCACCCAGAGAAAGGCCCTGCTTGCCACAGCTAGACTCAACACGGCCAAATAACCAGATAAAACACTTTTAACAAAGACCTAGTAAAATAGAAAACAATACGATCAGCACATCAAAGGACCGTCTAGGACTGACTGTCCCGGAACTTTCTGTGATGATGGAAATGTTGTGTATTTTCACTGTCTAGTATGGTATCCACCAACTGTAGGTGGCTATTGAATACTTGAAATGTGGCTAGTGGGACTGAGGAATTGAATTTTTTAAATCTATTTAATTTCAATTAGTTTAAATGCAGGTGTGAGAAATCACATCTCTAATTGCTGTCTTATTGAACAGCACAGATTCAGGAAATTAAACAACTAGATTCAAAAGAGTACCCTGGCAAAAAAAAAAAAAATTAGAGAGAGGAAAAAAAATGAAACTCATTAGAAGGGGGAGAATCCATCAATAAACTAACACAAATTCCTAAAACATAAATTTCCAGACTATGAAATCTTTTTTTCATTTGTTTGTTTCCAAAAAGGAAAAAAAAAGTAATATACAAGGGATCAGAAATCAGAATGACTTTAGACTTCTCCAGAGGAACGCTGGAAGCTAGAAAACAGCAGAGCAGTGGGTTATAAACGGGAGCCCTTCACTGTTGCTGGGATGCAGAATGGTGGGAACCCATGGAAGCAGCACAGAGGCTCCTCCGGGAGTAATGCGGGAACTGCCGTATGACCCAGCGTTTCCCACTGCTGGGTATTTATCTGGAAGAAAGAAGCACCTTCAGGAGATCCCAGCACACTCTGCTCACTGCCGCGCTGTTAATAATGGTCGAGACGTAGAAATAGATTAAATCTCAGTTAATGGATTAAAAAATGTGGACTATGCATAGGCTCCCCTGCACTGCAGGCAGGCCCTTTACCACCTGAGTCACCAGGGGAGCCCAGTGGAATATGAGTAAGCCTCAAAACTGATGGAGATCCTGCGACACGCGGCAACATGATGAAGCGCGCTACTATGCTGAGTGAAGTGAGACCGTCACAGAAGGACAAACACTGCCTGATTCCACTGATACGAGGCCTCTAACACAGTCACGCTCCTGGAAGCAGCAGACAGAACTGCGGTCGTCCAGGATAAGGGGAGGGGGAAGTGAGGAGTTGCTAATCAGCACCTATAAAATTTCATTTATGCAGGATGAGTAAGAGATCTGCCATGCAGCTTTGCACCTGTGGGTAACAATCCGGAATTGTATATTTTAAATTCTGTGAAGAAAGAAAATCTCATGTTTAGTGCTCTTAGCACACTAAAAAGTTTTTTTAAAAAATCTGGATGAGTATAACTTCAAATTATACCCAGCCAATTGCCAATAAAGTGAAGTGTAAATACGTATATATATATATATACTTTTTTTTTCAGACATGAAAGGTCTCTAAAGGTTTACTTCTCTCCAATGTACCTTTTCTCAAGAATCTACTTGAGACTCTGGTGTGAAAAATTAAGGCAGGAAGCCAAGAAAAAAGAAGACATGAGTTTGGGGAAATTGAGATATAATTCGAGAGAATATATGGTATTTTGAGAAAGACAGTCAAGTTCAGGAAGCCGTCCTGCCCCGATGAGAGGAGGCAGAGGGCTCTGGGAAAGGTTCTCGAGATGAGCCGGGATTCCAGTTGAGGCAAGAAACCTGCTGAGGAAAAATTTGCATAATTGTTGTGTGAAAGTAGGAAAAAACCTCAGTTAATTATTAACTCCAAAGAAAACAAAAACTCGTCCAGCCTATTTAAAGCTATTCATTGCACACCAAATGGCGCAGCTTTCACCATATTGTGAGCCCTGATTTAACCAAAGGACCAATGTAACTATGGACGTGGGTGCCTTGGGGACGTGATATAATAGTGAATGAAATTCTCATCTATTAACAGCGAGAAAGGCAGGGCCAAAGAACGCTCCAACTACCGCACAGCAGCACTCATCTTACACGCGAGTAAAGTGATGCTCAAAATCCTCCAAGCCAGGCTTCAGCAATACGTGAACCATGAACTTCCAGATGTTCAAGCTGGTTTTAGAAGAGGCAGAGGAACCAGAAATCAAACTGCCAACATCTGCTGGATCATCAAAAAAGCAAGAGAGTTCCAGAAAAACATCTACTTCTGCTTTATTGACTATGCCAAAGCCTTTGACTGTGTGGATCACAATCAACTGTGGAAAATTCTGAAAGAGATGGGAATACCAGACCACCTGACCTGCCTCTTGAGAAATATGTATGCAGGTCAGGAAGCAACAGTTAGAACTGGACATGGAACAACAGACTGGTTCCAAATAGGAAAAGGAGTACGTCAAGGCTGTATATTGTCACCCTGCTTATTTAACTTCTAGCTGTGAGTGTTCATTGGAAAAACTGATGCTGAAGCTGAAGCTCCAATACTTTGGCCACCTGATGGGAAGAGCTGACTCGTTGGAAAAGGCCCTGATGCTGGGAAAGATTGAGGGCATGAAGAGAAGGGGGCAACAGAAGATGAGATGATTGGATGGCATCACTGACTCAATGGACATGAGCTTGAGCAAGCTCATGGCCAATCAGAGCTGTATACTCCTCTGATGCAGAATTGGTCCCAAGTCAGAGGCATGACCTCACCAGAGCCTAGGAGACATCAGGAGATGCAAGCATATGTACTTTCTGGCTAGATTTGAAACTGAGATGATACAAATTCTTAGAATCTTTTTGAGAATTGAGTTAACTCAGAGACTGGACCAAAATTCATTTCTCTCCTCTTTGGTCAGTTTGGGTGGGATTTTCTGTCAACTTCTGCAAAAAAAATCCTAATTGTGTAGGGTTGACATAGTTCTAAATTAAATGGTGAATTTTTAGAAGTAAAGACAGCTTTTCAAGCTATTTTGCAGCATTTTGCACTTGGATACTACACAACTGAGTGACTGAACTGAACTGAACTGAACTGTATAACGTTAATGAACCCAGTTTGGAAATCACCTGAATCTATGCTAAACAAAAATTCTTGCTAAATGTACTGCGAAGCACATACAAGCTTAGGTTAATTTTACTGTGAATTAAACTTCTTATTTCTGTATTCGAAATCGTACATTCCAAAAATCCAAGTGCCTGTAGATAAATCTAGGGCATAACAAGAGGTAAAGTACTTCTGTCTCTATTCCCAGTACATTTCCTTAATATTTCTTTCTTCTTTTCAGAACATGAGGGCTATGTGACTGTTTTGCTATAGCAGATTCCA
The DNA here is from genome assembly GCA_006410635.1 of Cephalophus harveyi. NCBI lineage: Eukaryota > Metazoa > Chordata > Mammalia > Artiodactyla > Bovidae > Cephalophus > Cephalophus harveyi. The sequence goes on along the minus strand of SJYT01052873.1, from coordinate 150,843 downwards.
TACTATGAAATAACATGTTTTAGTGGAAGGATCACTGACTTGATAATGGAAAACTTGGCAAGTTCCAGAAGCTCAGGTAGAATTTTAATGCTCTCTCAAGCTTGGGCTTGCATTTCCTCACCCGCACTCTGAATATACAAGATTTTTATCACTTCAAATTCACCTTATTAAAACCGATGGGAACTGTGATGATCTGACATGTTTCTGCCCCATTAGTCACTTCATAGAAATCCTTCTGATTTCATCAACAGCTAATCAGAGCTTCTAGTTATATGAGATTAGTAAATATTATTCTTGATAAGGTATAGGTTAAGAGACTATGATAGAAATGTGGCTTTTGTGAATATTAATATGATGGATAACCGTGATTTCTCCCTGATTTCATGCACTATTAGAATTAGCTCAGGGGGTTTATCCTTCACTGTGCATAGGTCTGAAACCACGCAGAAACTGGCTAAGATGTTCCACAAGCCCTTCCAGCCCCAGCTTCCTGGGGAAAGACACCAGGCCCTCAACTGGAGCAAGCCCTGGGCACTTGGTCAAGATGGGCATCTCCTCTTATCCTAGATGCTTGCTCTTTGGGGACTGGGTGAGTTCTCGGCCCCAAGTTTTCCTGAAGACCATTTTTCTTTAGACCTGCCATTGGATGCTTGGGCCTCCTGAGGACGTGCTGGCCTGTGAGCTGTTCTGAAGCATCTCTGGTCTGGGAATGTGAGTGTCTGCCTTCCGCAGGGAATGCAGAGGCGCTTCACACCTTCGATCGTAGGTCATGCTGAGGAGTTTGGCTTTTAGGTTTCATTCCGTGGTGGGTACGCCCTCTCAAGGCGTGCAGTCAGAAGGGAGTCTGGGACTACGTGTGGTTGTGTGAGGCTAGCATTTCTCTGTATCACAATTTTATCTGTGCCAAGCCAACCTGCCTACTCTGTGAGACAGTCAGAAGGCCCCAGGAGTTACAGGTTAGAGCCCCGTCCGTGCCTCTGATCAGCAGTGTCTCCATAGGCCAGGCATCTTTCCTCACCTAACTGCTGCTTCTTTAGCTACAGTGCAACATAATTAGCCTAGGCAGCCCTTTACAGCTTTCTTTATTACAAGGATATGTAATTCCACACAGGAAGGCTTGTAGTATGCTGGATCACAGAGCATCTTTACAGACTTCAACCTGGTGGCCTTATTTTCTAGGTGGTCTTATCTTCAGTCTGAACTCATCAGAGAAGGGAACACTCAGTGTGTCTCCACCTGCTGTTTCACCAGCAAAAGGAAAAAAGAAATCTACTGTTCTGGCCTAAGTCCTTGAAACTGAACTGTACACTTTCTGATGCTTCCACAGATTCAGTTGGAAAAATCTAGTAAATAGCTCTGTGCCTAAGTAATGAAGCGCTTACTGATGGGTGTCATACATGAGATTGTAGATGGTCCTCTGAAGCTTGCTAGGGTCCCTATTTAACTTACAACCCTATTTATGGAGGAGAAAGACAAAAACAGAAAAAAATACAAAAATATCCATGCTGAGTTTAGTGGGAATTTGCATTTCAATGCCAATTCTTAAATGGTTTGATTCTTATAAACACTACATTTATAGAGTGTTTGATATTATGTAATGGTGAAATGAATAGAATTGGGAAATATTTGAACTTTAGTTGTACTTGGTGGTATGCTTTTTTTCTCCTTCAGTTCAGTTCAGATCAGTCGCTCAGTTGTGTCCGACTCTTTGCGACCCCATGAATCACAGCACGCCAGGCCTCCCTGTCCATCACCAACTCTCGGAGTTCACTCAGACTCATGTGCATCAAGTCGTAATGCCATCCAACCATCTCATCCTCCATCGTCCCCTTCTCCTCCTGCCCCCAATCTTTCCCAGCATCAGACTCTTTTCCAATGAGTCAGCTCTTCTGATCAGGTGGCCAAAGTATTGGAGTTTCAGTTTCAGCATCAGTCCTTCCAATGGACACCCAGGACTGGTCTCCTTTAGGATGGACTGGTTGGATCTCCTTGCAGTCCAAGGGACTCTCAAGAGTCTTCTCCAACACCACAGTTCAAAACCATCAATTCTTCGGCGCTCAGCCTTCTTCACAGTCCAACTCTCACATCCATACATGACCACAGGAAAAACCATAGCCTTGACTAGACGGACCTTTGTTGGCAAAGTAATGTTGCTGCTTTTGAGTATATGCTATCTAGGTTGGTCATAACTTTCCTTCCAAGGAGTAAGCGTCTCTTAATTTCATGGCTGCAGTCACCATCTGCAGTGATTCTGGAGCCCAAAAAAGTAAAGTCTGGCACTGTTTCCACTGTTTCCCCATCTATTTGCCATGAAGTGATGAGACCAGATGCCATGATCTTCGTTTTCTGAATGTTGAGCTTTTTTCTCCTTAAAACCCCCTAAACCTAGGATTGATTACATAAAGTTTAATTTTTAAAAGTTTTGATAACACTGGGTCATTGTACTTTCCCCTTCTCTAGCACATTAGTGCTCAGATAAGAATGTATTTTGGAAAATGCTTTGTTCAGATTTGCATTAGCATTTATCCATTCTCATTTGATCTTGATCAGGGATCAGCAATCTTTTTCTGTAAAAGTCCGATATGAAAGGCTTTGTGGACCATGTAGTCTCTATCAACACTGCTCTATTCTTTCACTATTAAAAAAAAAAAAAAACAGCTATGGACAATATGTAAATAAATGGTTGCAGCTGTGTCTCAATAAAACTTTCTTTGCAGGAACTGATGACTGGTTGGTGGGCCAAAATTTAGATTCCTGATCTAGATAATAAATGATTCCTCCCTCACTAGCTTCTTTTATACTGAAAATAGCCCTGGAATAGAGGATCTCTATACCTGGCTCCCAGTTATGAGTCTTCTGATCGCTAGATGTGGTATTCTGCAAAGTCTTATTGATATGAGTTGCGTTTCAGTCGATATATTCTGTACTTAGCGTATTAGCCGAGGGAATAAGGTTGCTGTTGCTGCGCTTTGTATCTTGTGGAATAGTTTTATTATCACAGGTGCTTTTGTAGAGTGCAGATGGTCAAAAGCACATGAAAAGTCCCTCAAAAGTGCTAATTATTAGGGGAATGCAATGGCAGCTGTGTGAGGGGCCACCTCACGCGGCTCAGAGTGGCTGTCATCACAAGATCTATGAACAACAGGAGCGGGAGGGGGCGTGCAGGAAAGGGAGCCCTCCTCCACTGTGGCAGGAGCGTAACTCGGGGCAGCCACTGTGGAGAAGAGCAGGGAGGGTCCTCGAAAAACTAACACAGTGCCGTGCGTGACCCTGCAGCCCCATCCCTGGGCACGCATCCTGAGAAAACTGAGATTTGAAAAGATGCATGCGCCCCCCCCAACGTTCACAGCCGCACTGTTTACAAAGCCAAGACATGGACACACCTGAACGTCCACTGAGAGGTGAATGGGTAAAGGCATTTACATATAAACGTATATACACACACAGAACACTCAGTGTGAAAACAGAGCGAAATGACGGCATTTTCAGCAACGTGGATGGACCTAGAGATTATCATACTTGCTGAAGTACGTCAGAAAGAGAAAGACAGATTCCATAGGATATCACTTACAGGTGGAATCTAAGATATGACAAATAAGCCGATCTATGAAACAGACAGGCTCCCAGTCACAGAGAGCAGACTTGTGGTTGCGGGGGGCAGTAAGGGCAGGGGATGGGTGGGTTGGGACTCTGGGATTAGCAGCTGTGACAACCCAAACTGTCTCCAGACATTGTCGAAAACGCCCTCAGTTGAGGGGCACTGGTAGACAGCCCCCAAGTCATCACTCTCTAATGGCCTTAACAAATAGCAGAGGGAGCATATTAACAATGAAGCTGTCTTTTAATAGTCGAATTTTGGTGTTGAAGTAAATTATTAGGCACTATTATGCCAGGCTTTCTAAAGAAGCTTGCGTTAAGACATAAAGCAAATTTCCAAGAAGGACTGTTTTTCTCTTTCTCAAGTTCTTCGGTATCATGCGAGGCTGTAATGAAGGGATTGTATTATTGACTCTTCTCTTCAACCAGAGATTGCTTGCAGAGAGGTAGTGATGAAGTTACATCTCAAAAGAGAAAGTGAATTTGTCTTTATCTTGAGACATCCATGAATTAGCTGGATCACCTTCAAATCTCCAGCACAACTTTTGTCTGGATAAATCAGATTGCTTGCTTTTCCTAAGGTCAAGAAATCTGAATTATGTATTTTGTCTACATGACTCAGTAAACAGATGCTTTAAAATCGGACGAATAGGTTGAATCTACTTGTTGATCTTGTAGACGAGGAGTTGGCACATGTTTTCATTGACTCCTTGCTTTTTCCCCCTTTACCCCTGCACTTGGATTCCTGGACATTTCTTGCTGGCTGAATTCCTCACAGGTACCCTATTCTTTTCCTTCACTGATGCAAAGAATGGCCAAGGCTTTGTTACTTTCCTTCTGTGAACCTGAGAAGAGCCCCAGGCAACAGGTACTAAGGAGTTTTAATGTCGGACACCGAGGACGGCGGGAAAGCACTGCCTGTCTCACCAGCCGCCGTCACTGTGACGGAATCGCACAGCCACAAGTTATGAGAGGCAAACCTCTCAAAATTATTTTTTCACTTCTAATGGGTTTCTACATTAGAATTCCTATACACTTGTTTCTCATGTTAAGTAATTTTTTATATAATCTATAACTCTAAAATAAGAACTAACTTTGTATGCTGCTGCTGCTGCTAAGTCACTTCAGTCGTGTCTGACTCTGTGCGACCCCAGAGATGGCAGCCCACCAGGCTCCCCCATCCCTGGGATTCTCCTATACTTTGTATAGAACTTAATTCTTTTTTGAAATCAGTTACCAACTCTTTAAAAATATTTTTGAAACTGACAGTCCTCAAGAACAAATTACCCAGAAATTTATGAGAAACTCAAAGATAAAGGCAAAGGGTTTGGAATTGGGCAGAGCTAGGTACTCATTTGGAGAAGGAAATGGCAGCCCACTCCAGTATTCTTGCCTGGAGAATCCCGTGGACAGGGAAGCCTGGTGGGCTGCAGTCCTGGGGTTGCGGGCAGCCACACACGAGTGAGCCTCTAAACAGCAACGGGCGCTCATGGCCATGCTGCCTCTGTAAGCTACAAGGATCTGGATAAGCTGTTTAAACTTACTGAGCTTTAGTTTCATTATCTTTAAAATGTGCCAGTGCCTACCTTAGAATGTCACTATGAGAACGAGAGAAAAAATAAATTAGACGTTATCAAGGGCAATATTTGCCTAAAACAGGTGGTTGTGAATCGGTCATGATCAGGATAAATGATCGTGGTTGGAGGTGACTGTGGAGGGTGGGCCCAGGCCCTGCAGAGCCGAATCCTCTGGGACTGTTCTTACTGCCCTTTCTGCGTCAGGCTGAAATACGCCCTTCTCCTCCATCGTGGGCCGGATGTCGGTGCTCTGCTGGTTGCTGTCAACTAATCGTTGCTAGGAAGTCAGGTCACCCCTTCAGGGAGCATTTGCGTCTAAAGAGAGGTGTTCTTCAATGTCAGGTATGGGAGCGGGCATCTGAATACAGAAAGTCTCCCCGTATGATCCTTCAAGTTGAGAGCTTTCTTTCTTTCTTTCTTTCTTATTACTTTAATAATTTCCCCATCTTGAGCCTCACTCCCACTTCCTTCCCAAAGATGTGAGCTTCCCACCCGACAGGGGCTGGCGGCCAGCCTCCGCCTCCTGTGGCTGGCGGTCCTTCAGCTCTGCCGTCTCCCGCCTCCTCCCCTCCAGCCAGCTCCCCTTCTCACCTGTCCACTCGACGCCAGCCCCTCTGTGCCGGCCGCCGTACTGTATTACTGTACTTTTCAAGGCCCTGTTTTTTGCTGCTCAGTCACTAAGTCGTCTTCAGTTCTTTTGCGACCCCGTGGACTGTAGCCCGGCAGGCTCCTCTGTCCATAGGATTTCCCAGGCAAGAATACTGGAGTGAGCTGCCATTTCCTTTTCTAGGGAAGCCTTCAGAGTACTGTACCATAAGATTTAAAAATGTTTTCTTTATTTTTTGTGTTTGTTTGTTATATATTGTTTGTATGAAGAGCATTATAAATCTATTACAGTAAAGTATCATCCAGTCAATTCTGTGAGTTGCGTACCCAGGCTTAGCTTGACTTACAAGCAAATTGGGAACATGATCTCAGAACAGAACTTGTTTGTACCTAGGGGACTTGTAAAGATGGAGACTAAGGCAACACTGCCCTTTGCTTCTCTTCCACCTTTCCCTGATGACTTGCTTTCTCCGCTCCAGGACCCCAAATCTAGGTGCATTAGTTAGCCTTCGCCACATAACAAATGTCTCCTAAACTTGAAACCAACAGCAGCGCATCACTTCTCCTGATTCTTTGGGTAGAGTTACTTCCCTGGTGGCTCAGACGGTAAAGCCTGTGCTTACAATGTGGGAGGCCTGGGTGCAATCCCCGGGTCGGGAAGATCCCCTGGAGAAGGAAATGGCACCCCACTTCAGTGTTCTTGCCTGGAGAATCCCATGGACACCCTCCTTCGGTGTTCTTGCCTGGAAAATCCCATGGACAGAGGAGCCTGGTAGGCTACAGTCCATGGGGTCGCAAAGAGTCGGACACGACTGAGCAACTTCACTTTCTTTCTTTCTTGCGGTTCTTCTGTTCCAAATCGTATTGGCTGGAGTCACTCATGTAGCCATTAACTTGCACCTCAGGTGGGGCTGGAAAATCCTAAAGGACTTCACACCTTTGGTGCCCTAGTGGAGGAGGATGGATGACTGCACGTTGTCTAGCTTTCCCCCTCTCTCTCTGTCTCCCGCGAGCTCCACCTTTCTCTCTCTCTGTTATTCAGAAGTTGACCCTTGCTTATTTGCATAGAGGCTGCATCCAAAGAGGACAAGTAGAAAAGCTTCATGAGTCACAGGACAAATTAAAAGGAGAGGAAACTGACCTTGTGTTTCGGTAGGAAGAGGGCGTGTGTGGGTGAGAAGGCGAGGCTTGCTGGTGGCTGCTCCGTGTCCCCCAGTGCTCTCGGGGAAACTGCTCCGTCTCACCCCATCTCCCACCTCTCCTCCTCCCGACTCCCTGGTCGTATTTCCCCGTCAGGCCCAGGACAGTCGGGGGGTTTTCAGTTTGTGAATTGTGAGTAGTTGTCATCATTCTCTTTAACGCCGTGTGTTCAGTGGCAAACACGCGGGCTTCAGAGACACGCAGAGCGCCCGCGACGCTGCAGCGGTGCCGCTGGTGGAGTGAGGCAGGGCCAGGTGTATCAGCGACCCCACCTCGTCTAGGGGTGAAGGGGACAGAGCTCAGCCGATCGGGTTAATGCGAGGTTTATGTTAACGTAGTCTATCCACAGTGAAGAGCTGAAATCCAATAGATGCTAGTTCCTCCACTTCTCCCTGTTTATACCACTCTCTCCCAGTTCTTCTATTTGTTACCTTTATCTGGGAGAGAAAATTTTTTGGAAACTTTCAAGACACTGCTTATAATAATCTTCTCCTAAGCCCTCTGACAGTTTCCCCCCAAAATGCTCCAGCTTTGTACAGCATTTTGAAGATCACTGTTTTCTTATGCTGATGACCTTTTCTTTCCTGAATTTATCACGCCACTGCTGCCTGTGAGCCCCGTCTCACGTCTTCCTCTCGCCTTGTAATTCATCCTCATTGCCTGATTCTAGGTCTACACGGAATCCTCTGTCTTCCAAAAGATTGCGTTTCTGGTGCCTAATAGTTTACAGCCTGGTGTTTTAATCTAGGTTTATCAACTCTTTTCCCATCGATTTTACTCTCCATAATGATTTTGGGAGTCTTTTAAGTCACCTTGCTCCCAACTACTCACTCCAAATTACACGCACTATAATTACAACTAAACCATTGGCACTTTGCAAAACAAACATGTTGACTTCAGTTCTTCTACAGAACACGCAAAACTTTAAAAACGTGTTTTAAGGGCCACATCATCCGTGAGAGATTCCAGATATTGCATTATTCAATGGCTTGATACATCCTCCGCAGGGGCGGTGGGGGGTACGGTGCAGGGGAAGAACAGAGAGAAACTAATAGCGTTGATTATGGACAACTGACTGATTGCAGTGTTTGAGAGGACAGAGTTGAAGACAGCACATTATCTTGCGTGATTCATGCATTATTTTGTACAATTAGAATTTTCAGCAAAGAAAATCCTAACCACTGTGTGACTAAGCATTAAAAATGAACAAATGTGAATGAGAGAATTCTGTTTCTATCATAATACTCGATATATTTAGAATAGTTAGGGACATTTTCCTTAGTGTGGTTGATAGATTTATTTATGTCCTGGATAAATATTGTCAGAACTATGTCCTGAAAGAGTAAATAATTAGAGATCAGTTCTTACCGATCCAGAAACTCTTAACATTGGAGTGTTTATGGCCAAACACCTTTTGTCTGACTTTTCTGCTTTTAAAATCCTCTAACTCCAAAAGCAAAATTCAGTTTATGTATTCCGCTTCTAGATTAATATTTTTTAAGAGTTAAAACTAATTTTTTTAACATGATCCCAATAAACTGAGACTAAAGTTTTCTTCCAATCTGTTTTCTCTTAACTGATAATACTCAACTGAAAGAAAGGAAGAAATGCATGGTCCTCTGGCAAGTTGGTGTGTTATTTCTGATTTGTATACGTACAGCTCTCTCATTAAAAGACAATTACCCCAGCCTTGGTCCAGTTATTTGAATTAATTTCTGAAAGACACCTTCATGAATTCAAAGAATCACTCATCAAAACATTTTGTTTCTATGATATTTTCTGAAAATATGTTTCTAAGAGTATTTTTAAGAAATATAAATTAAAAAAAAATACAAATATTTTCTCTTCATTTGCCTCTTCTCCTCCTCTATTATCTTCTTGGTGAATATTTTTTCTAATTTTAAAATTTGCATATTTTAATTTTCAAACATAGGCAGTGGTCACTTTTAAGATTCAAAATGGCTAGTGGCTTGGTACTGACTTAGATTATAACCACAAACATTTATGTCTTTTTAATATGCTTCAAAAATGTTTTGTTATGAAAACTTTTAATGCAGAAAAAAGGTAGAAAACATATTACAATACAATCCCATGCATTTGTTATCCAGCTGCAGCAATTTTCAACATTTAAAAGTAGATAAATATAAATTTGCTGTAATAAATGTGAACTCAAGTCACTTTGTAATTTGATTTATCTTTTAAGTTTTGAAAGAAATGTTATTGCTTTTTATGACAATTTAAGATAACCTTGGTCTTCATACCTAGACTCCACTATAATTATTAATACTTTAAAAATTCTCAGTTTATCCCAATCTCGTGCTTTATTTTCTGCTGTTTTGCTGCTTGGACTTCTCAGACTTTTATTTTAGGTATTTCTGCTTCTCAGTCCCAGACGAAAACTACCTGATCTTGTAACAATCCTCTGGCATTATTCTAGTGTCCTCTGACTCAACAAGGAGTCTATTCAAAGAAAATTGAGGTCCTGCCATTGAATTCTGAAACAATTCTCCTTTTGTCTCTTTATCCAATGCTTGGGTAAAGACTCCTCCCAGATGTTCCTCAGTTACTTAAATTCTGTACACAGAATAACTGAAGTGAATATATGGGCTACAAGGGTAAAGAAATCCAGCTACAGTTAGGAACTGACCTACCCCTTTCTCGGTTCTAAATTTGAGTAAAAGGTTTTTAAACACTTAATAGTGTGTCTTTTAGAACAAAAGATTATCCAGTATACTTCTCTACTAAGTACAAATTTTTCCTGGTTTGAAAAAAAGTATAATTAATTCTACTTTTTAAAAAGTTAACCTTTTCTTTTAAGTTGAAGCATAACTGATCTGCAATGTCATGTTAGTTTCAGGTATAGAGCAAAGGAACTCAGTTTTCTGTGCATGTATACATATGTGTATTCTTTCCCAGACCCTTTTCTATTACAGGCTACTAAAAGGCACTGAATGTGGTTCCCCGTGCTATGCAGCGGGTTCTTGCTGTTTATTTTATATTCAGCAGTGTGTATATGCTGACCCCAAACTCCTAATTTAGCTCTCCCCTCCTGCCCCCTGCTGTCCCCTTTCATATACTACTTTTTTATTTTGACTCAAGTTTCAGTTCAGTTCAGTCACTCAGTCGTGTCCGACTCTTTGCGACCCCATGAATCGCAGCACGCCAGGCCTCCCTGTCCATCACCATCTCCCGGAGGTCACTCAGACTCACGTCCATCGAGTCCATGATGCCATCCAGCCATCTCATCCTCGGTCGTCCCCTTCTCCTCCTGCCCCCAACCCCTCCCAGTATCAGAGTCTTTTCCAATGAGTCAACTCTTCGCATGAGGTGGCCAAAGTACTGGAGTTTCAGCTTTAGCATCATTCCTTCCAAAGAATCCCAGGGCTGATCTCCTTCAGAATGGACTGGTTGGATCTCCTTGCAGTCCAAGGGACTCTCAAGAGTCTTCTCCAACACCACAGTTCAAAAGCAAAACCAGTAAAGATAAACCAATATCTAGATGTAACCTGAAAATCTCTCTTTGACTTCCCATTCTGAAATAGTTGTAGAGTTGTGGGAATTTTCAGTGATAGTAGAGAGAAAGAAAGGTCCCAATTGTTTCCAATGGTTATAATTTCAGTATAATACACAAGCTAGGAAATCGGCATTAGGACGCTATGTGGGCAGAGTTCTGTGCCATTTCATCACATGGGTATATTTGTGTGGCCACTGCAGTAATCAAGATACATCGCCGTCTCACCCCTGCAGATGTCTTCTTCTTGCTGCCCTTATGGAATCAGATGAGTCCCTCCCTTCTGATTACTTCCATTCTGTTCCCCAACATTTAGAAAATGTTATGTACATGGAATAATGTAGTATATATAACTTTTTGAGATTAATGTTGTTTGCTGAATATGATGTCCTGTAGATCTATCCGAGTTATGCATATAATAATAGTTGCTCCTTTTTATTCCTCAAGAGTACTCCATGGTATGAATATACCACAATTTATTTAACCACTCACTGATTGAAGGACATCTGAGTTTTTCTGTTCTTGGTTATTACAGATAAAGCTGCTGTGAGCAACTGTGCACAGGGTTTTGTATGTACATAAGTTTTCATTTCTCTGGGATAATAGCCCGGGAATGTAACTGCTGGTTTGTATGGATAAGTCTATAGTTAGTTGTGTGTGTTTTTTTTTTTTTTCAAGAAACTGCCAAACTATTTTCCAGGGTGAGTTTATCACTTTACATTTGCATCAGCAGCATGTGAGACACTCAGGTGCTCCATTTCCTTACCAAAATTTGGTACTGCCACTGTTTTCCACTTCAGCTCTCCTGACTGGTGTGCAGTGATATCTAGTTTCACTCAGAGTTCACATTTCTTAATCAGTAGTGATGCTGAAAATCTCTCCCTGTGAGTGTCCTGATGAGTGCACACTCTGCATCAGCTTAAGGGAAATACCTTTTCATCTGCTCTGCTCATTCTCTAACTGGATTGTTTTCTTATTGTTGAGCTTGGGGAGCTCTTTTTGTATTCTGGAGATGAGTTTCTTGTTAGATAAGTGATTTGGAAATGTTTTCTCTCAGCCTGTAATTGTGATATAAATGTGCTAATTTTGAAACTTACATGTATTATTAAAATTGAGCGATAGCCACAGCAACTGTTTTGAATCCAGATTATTAAAAGATTTGAGGTTGAGGAGGACTGTTTTGTCAGTGGAATTATTTTGAATTACCAGCACATAGCAGTAATAAACAGCTGACCAAACGCAGTTGCACTGAGTATTGTTAAAACATTTTCTATAGACAACGCTTTTCCCTTTTGCCTGCATCTGGCTTGGAGGTTCTCACTGCCCTGTCTTGGCACACCAACCATCTGACAGATCCAGAGATGGGCAGCTTGTGTGACATTCATAGAGGATCAAAGTCACAATAGACTATTGCAGACTTCAGTATATGCAAAACCATAAAATACATACCCCAAAGTCTCCTAACAGACTACCCCTACATGTGTTCCAGCCAGTAGATTCCATTGTAAGTCTAAGAATCTAGAAGTTATAAACTTGTGTCTTTTGGCAGATATTTTGCCCTTTGACCCTCTTCATACCTATAAATTAGTGATGATTCTGTGTTAATTATATTTAAGATTAGTTACATGAAATGAGGTCAGTGATGTGAAGAAACAAAAAGAAAGCCTAGAACAAAATCAAAAAAGCAATTCACCAAAAATGTTAAGCTATTGCTGGGAGGTGGTGTTAATGAAAGAGTGTCATTGCCTGCTTTATATTGCTACATTTCTAAATTTTGTAAAATGCGCATGTACCATTTTTTAATATTCAAGGAATAATTGTGTATATGTTATGTGATTACAATTGAGTTAGTAAAAAAAATGCAGAAAAAAATTGGAAGGAAATGCATGAAATCACTGATACTGAAAACAACCAGGCATTCTTATTATTTTTTAAATTTTTCTGTATTTTCAACACTTTCCATAACGGGTTTACATTGACTTCATTTTCCATTTTGGAGGGGAAATTCTGTCTTCCCCACTCTCCAAAATAAAAATAAATTGCAAAAGCCATGACATTTCTAATGTCATCTCATTAAATGAGTTTTCCCTTAATTACTGATTGATATTTTCTATCAAGCTAGAGATTCCTTTCTTCTATTGCTTGGTTATTGCAATTTATTTTTAAAAAAGAAGCATATTCACGTCTCTACAAACGACCCAGTTTTGTTCCTTTTCATGATCTAGGGATGCTCCGCTATAAATATGCACCATGTCTTCTTTCCATTCATCTGCTGATGGACAGCTATGTGGACTCCATGCCCTGGCTATCGTAAACAGTGCCGCAGTGAACACCGGGCTGAATGTTTCCTCTTGAATTAAGGCTTTCTCAGGGTTATATGCCAGGAGTGGGATGGCTGGGTCATTTGGTAGTTCCAGTTTTAATTTTTTTTTTTTTACATAAATTGGGTTATTTTAATTTTTTTTAATTGGAAGAAAATTGCTTTACAGTGTCATGTTGGTTTCTGCTGTGCGTGTGTGCTAAGTCGCTCCAGTCGTGTCTGACTCTCTGCAGCCCCATGCACCCCGCCAGGCGCCTCTGTCCAGGGGGTTCTCCAGGCAAGAACACTGGAGTGAGTCACCACGTCCTCCTGCGGGGGATCCTCCCGACCCAGGGATCAAACCCACGCCTCTCAGGTCTCCTTCATTGGCAGGAAGGTTCTTTACCACTAGTGCCTCCTGGGAAGCCCAATTTCTGCTGTGCGGCAGTGCAAATCAGCCGTAATTTCACACATGTCACCTCCTGGTTTTAGTTTTTAAGGAAACCTCTACATTGCTCTCCATAGTAGCTGTATCAATTTACATTCCCACCAACAGGGCAAGAAGTTTCCTTTTCTCCACACGCTCTCCAGCATTTATTGTTTGCAGATTTTTTTTTTGATATATTGAGTTATGTTTAAAAAAACATTTACTGAGATATTAACACGGATTTTCTTCTTTATAAATCTACTAAATTATATAATGATTTCCTAAAATGAAGCCATCTTTGGCATGAATCCCAAATAAGCATGGTGTGTTTTCTCTTAATACACATCTATATTCAGTTTGGAGAAGGAAATGGCAACCCACTCCAGTGTTCTTGCCTGGAGAATCCCAGGGACAGGGGAGCCTGGTGGACTGCCGTCTATGGGGTCGCACAGAGTCGGACACGACTGAAATGACTTAGCATATTCAGTTTACTAATGTGCTGTTTAGGATTTTGCATGCATATTCAATGTGGTATATGGTTATCTTTTTGTATTATACTCACCTAATTTTGGTATCACAGTTTTCTGGGCTTGTAGATTGCATTCAGAAATTTTCAGACTTCTTTGTTCTCTGAAGCTTTAAAAGAATTTTTTATTCCTTTTGGGCTTGATGACATTGACCTTTAAAACCACCTGGTTAGCAGGGGTGATAAGCAGTATGGAGGAGAAGGCCACTTTATCTACTTGTTCCACAGTTGCTGATCTAGTCAAGACTTTTACCACTTTGGGGACATATTTTGGAAATTAACTACCCACTCCAAAGTTTTCATTTAATCTAGAAAACTATTTGATAGATTTTTGCACAAAGGAATCTCATCATTTTAATAGTCTTCTAAATTTATGGTCCTTTTAAAACTCTTTAACACTGTTGGTGTTGTCTCTATTTTGCCCTGGAACACAACTGCCAAAAGGGTTTAATTCTTTAATCTTCCTTTGCTTTTATTGATCATACATTTTCTGAACTTGTGTGTGTGTGTGTGTGTGTGTGTGTGTGTGTGTGTGTGTGTGTGTGTGATCTTAATTCCCCACCTGGAGATTGAACCTGGGCCCACAGCAGTGGAAATGCCGAGTCCTCACCACTGGACTCCCAGGGATTTCCCTACCTTTGCTTTCTGCTTCTGTAACTCTCTGCTTTGTGCATCCTTCTAGCTTACCCTGACTTGGTTTTCTCTTGCGGAGTCATAGCTATGGAAGTGACCGTACGGCCTCTTGTGTGTCTGAGAGGCTCTTGCATGTTCAGCCGTGAACCGCAGGGCACGTGGCTGCCTGGCTAGAGACTGTTTCCCCAGTGTGGTCTGCAGCTCAGAGTGGCTGATGCGGTGCGAGGAAAAGCACTGCCTTCCAGGTTCAGCTTCTCCTTTTCTTCCTGTTCTCTGCATCTCAGCCCTCCAGGACTTCTTTGAGTTTTTCCCAGTCAGTAAGCTCCTTTCTGGCCAAAGCTCTCATCTGCTTTACTTGCTCTCAGGGATGTTCTGCCCTCTGCTCCCCCATCGTATCAGCAACTCCTCCACCTTCGGATTTTAACCCTGAGTCATTCAGCAACTGATGGGTCACCCCCAGTCCCACCCTTAATGGAAGAATCTCTTCAGATCTCACTGTTAAAACATCCATCACTACTTTAGTCTTTTGTTGTGAGATATTTTTACATTCAAAACATATACATTATATAATTTTAAAATATTATTTTTAAAAAACCCATACACTCCACATCCATTTTACAAAATAGAATTTTACTACTTCCATTTAGTAAGCCGCATGGGGACCCAGCTGAAGATCTTGTTTTCCAGCCTCTTGGCAGTTTCCCTGTGCATGTGACTATGGGTAGCTTTGCAGTATACACATTTCCCCATAGGTGACATGCTCCTTCCTTTTATATGAGTCTGCTCGGTCATTCAGTCATGTCTGGCTTTTGGGGCCCCATGGACTGTAGCTCTCCAGGCTCCTCTGCATGTGGAATTTTCCAAGATTTCCAGAATTTTCCAGAGAAAGTTTGACTATGCAGGACATAAAGTCTAAACCCCAAAATTAATATATTGATAAGCCTGACAACATAAAATTGTGAAATTTTTATGCTGCATAAATATAAAATCCAAGGTCAAGTAGCAAAATGAAGCAAAGTCAGCAGCATGTGTGACAAGAAAATGGTGACTAAGATACACAAGCTCTTAAAAATAGAAGAGAGCCAAGCTAATTTCAAAATTGGCACAGATAATGTGAAGAGACTTCATAAAAACAAATGCAAATGGACGGTAAACATATACCTGAAGCTTATTCACGTTCACCACTTTAAAAATGCCCCTCCAAACAACTTCACACATTTCTCGACTGTTTCCGAGAATACTCCAGTGCTGTGCCATCTCCAACTCCAGGGATCTCCCCGACCCTGCATCTGAACCGGGGTCTCATGCGTCTCCTAACTGGCAGGCAGACTCTTTACCACTAGCTCCGCCAGGGAAGCAATCGTGCACGTTTGTGAGTATTATAAAAGCGTTGCCATGTTGCAGTCCTCGTCTGTTTACTGCTTTTGTTCCTGACGTTACGATTGTGAGATACTCCTGTGCTAACAGGCAGGCACTATTTCCCTCATTTTCCACTTATCCAAAGTCTAGTTTAATGGCATTTTAACACCCTACGTCACGACTGTATCAGCATGTATGCATTTTTCTGTTTATGGACATTTGGCTTATTTCTAGTTATGCACACAAACACGCATGCGTGTATTTCAGTGTATATTTCCTGTGTTTGTATGTATATGGAAGTCATGGACGTGGCTGTCAGGACTGTTCTGCAGGTATGAAGTGAGGCTGAAAGTGCTAGTCATTCAGTCGTGTCCCCCTCTTTGAGAGCCCATGGGCTGCAGCCCGCTGGGTTCCCCTATCCATGGAATTCTCCAGGTAAGAACACTGGAGTGGGTAGCTACTCCCACTATATATAAATATACAGGGCTTCCCAGATGGTGCTAGTGGTAAAGAACCTGCCTGCCAGTGCAGGAGGCGTAAGAGATGCAGGTTCAATCCCTGGGTTGGGAAGACCCCTGGAGAAGGTCACGGCAGCCACTCCAGCATTCGTGCCTGGAGAATCCCATGGACAGGCTGCAGTCCATAGGGTCACAAAGAGGTGGACACAACTGAAGCAGTTTCACTCACACACACACACACACACACACACACACACACATATTTTTTAATGAGTTGTTTCCTACTCTATTTATGGTGTTTTTTTCATTAAGGAGCTACCAATCCAGAATCATTTCAAGTTCAGTCCTTTGCTTGGGAGATTTTAGATCACCTATGTGGAATGATTTTTCAATCCCAGTCTTGAAGACACTTAAATTGTGAACAAAACTTTTCAAGGAAAACTTTTTTTTCTTCTGCTTAGAGCCAACACCAAGACATATTTCTTTGACATTTCCCTTTGGGGGTTCTTTTTTAGGACTATAAAATTGCTTTTGTTTGATTTGGAAAGTCTCACCAATAGTTAAACGTCTCCACGGAGGTGAGATTTGGCTTGTTGACGGTCACAGCTCTCTAACCTGGTCCACCTTGCAGTTAGCCTTGTAACTGCACTGGCGGCACGATGCCGACAGAGTGCACGAGGAGCCCACTGCATTTCCAAGCGCATTCCTATAGATGTTACCGTGAAACTCGGGCAGGCGTCCAATTTAAGTATATTTAAAGTTATACTCTGATGAATTAATAATCACATTTTCAGATGCAGTTTATGAGAGTTCTATGCAGATCAAAAAAAATGAACACATGAAGACGCAATCTTAACTTTTAGTAGTACAATGAAATGGGCTTTGTTCACTGGCATTTTGAAAAAAACGGGACCCCTTTTGATCTTCTGATCTTTGTTAATCTGTTTTTATTGATTCATGTCTATAGTAATACATCATTTCATTTTAATATTCCCTCAAAGTTTGAAGCAAAAAATGAGCAATGAAAAAACATGTAACATCAGATTAGACTTTTGCAATGAATAAAACATCTTATTTTCTGGTCACTGAAAGCATCCCAGTGTGGCCTGAGAATGGGAGGTCATTAAAGGCCTTGAAACACCTAGAGATCAGAGTCACTGTGGGCCACTTCACACCAAGCAGCCTCTGGATATGGATTTAATTCATTAACGGACCCGGGCTGCACGTGGAAGCAGAGACTCTAGACCAATCTGGCTTCCCAGCCTGGCTCCCTCCCTGAGTGGTCACGTGGTCGCCATCAGCCTTCCGGTACTCTCTTCTGTGAATGGAGGGTAATAATGCTTATCTCACTGAGGATGAGAATTCATTGAAATTTATTTATACCGAGGCTCTAGAATAAGCCCTGGCACGCGGGCCATCAATAATAGTTAGATGACTTTCTCAGTGTAGCAATGAAACCAAGTCATTTTTTTTCCCAAATAAGTTTTATGAAGAGGAATCAGACAGCCTTCCAAGCACTACAGAGATTTGATGATGAAGCTTAGAAAAATAAGTTTTCAATTTTTACATTTTGCAATTATTCTCAGTTCAGTTCAGTCGCTCAATCGTGTCTGACTCTTTGCAGCCCCTTGGACTGCAGCACACCAGGCCTCCCTGTCTATCACCAACTCCTGTAGTTTACTCAATCTCATGTCCATTGAGTTGGTGATGCCATCCAACCATCTCATCCTCTGTCGTCCCCTTCTCCTCCTGCCCTCAATCTTTCCCAGCATCAGGGTCTTTTTCAATGAGTCAGTTCTTTGCATCAGGTGGCCAAAGTATTGGAGCTTCAGCTTCAACATCAGTTCTTCCAATGAATATTCAGGACTGATTTACTTTTATGGACTGGTTGGATCTCCTTACAGTCCAAGGGAGTCTCAAGAATCTTCTCCAACACCACAGTTCAAAAGCATCAATTCTTCAGCGTTTAGATTTTTTTATGGTTCAACTTTCACATCCATACAAGACTATTGGAAAAACCATAGCTATGACAATTATTGTCATATATATACAATTTATATAGCATGAAATTGAATGTTCACCAACTGACCAAATAAAGACTAAATGTTTCTTTAAGTCGTACAATCAACTTTTTATTTCTCTTGAGCAGTAGACCTTTGGAAAGAAAATAAAATAGCTGGATACTTACCTAATTTTACTAAAATAGAGTCCAATTGAATTAAAGATTCAAATGTTAAAAATTTTTAAAAAGACACAAAAATGTTGGAAGAAAGCAGGCATAATTTTTTTTTAAATAATTTTTGTTTCCTTTTTTAATTTTTGAGTGAAGACAGTTTGACTATGCAGGACATAAAGCCTAGACACCACAAATTTATATATTGATAAGCCTGACAACATAAAATTGTGAAATTTTTATTACTGTGTAAATAAAATCCAAGGTCAAGTAACAAAATGGGAGTGTTGTCAGCAGCATATGTGACAAGAAAATGGTGACTAAGATACAAAAGCTCTTAAAAATAGATAGAAAAGTACCAAACTAATTTCAAAATTGGCAAAAATAATGTGAAGAGACTTCATAAAAATAAATGCAGATGGACAATAAATATATCCCTGAAACTTACGTTCATCATTTAAAAAATGCAAGTCCAAACAATTTCATGGCATTTTCAGCTAAAAATATCAGGCTGCTGCTGCTGAGTCACTTCAGTCGTGTCCGACTCTGCGTGACCCCATAAACGGCAGCCCACCAGGCTCCCCTGTCCCTGGGATTCTCCAGGCAAGAACGCTGGAGCGGGTTGCCATTTCCTTCTCCAATGCATGAAAAGTGAAAGGGAAGTCACTCAGTCGTGTATGACTCTGCGCAACCCCATGGACGACAGCCTACCAGGCTCCTCTGTCCATGAGATTTTCCAGGCCAGAGTACTGGAGTGGGGTGCCATCGCCTTCTCCGCAAAATATCAGGCAACACTTATTTTATATATTTCATAATTTTGATGTGTGCGGTGAAGCAGACACATCCACTCAGCACTGCTGGGAATGTAAGTTGCTGGAATTAAATTTGGAATATGCATACCAAAAATTAAAATCTACAAGCCACTATTAGCAATTTATTTACTGAATACTTTGGAACATCAATGCACAGTGCTATGCATATAAGAATTTTCTTTGCAGATTATCTACACAGATTTTTTTTTTTTAATGCTGGATAAATCTACATGTTCATGATAGGGAAATAGTAAAGAAAATAAGACCTATTATATCTTTATCACAGCACACTTTTAGCTCTAGAAAAGAATGTCAAACTCTAACGTGCACATTAGAGATGATTTACATTATTTTGATGGGGAAAAGTAATATGTAAATAGTTTTACTGTAAATTTCCATTTATGCAAAGAATAAGTATGAATGTGGTGGATATAGCACACATATTGGATATTTTTCTGGGAAAAAAATTAGAAAAAAAAGTTGAAAGTCAAATTAGGGATATCAATGTGAAACAGCAGAAAAGAAGGAGTAAGACTTTTTATTTAATGCTTTCCGAACTACTTGAAAGTTTCTCTGTGCTCTTGTATGTTTTATGTTCGTTGAAAAAATGATGTCAGCATGAAGATAAAAATATATAAATTGTAAAGAATTAAATTAAATGTCATTAGAAGTCAGCAGATAATTTGGGGTGTTGAAAACCATTGAGAAGGAACTCAATGAGAAGGAACTGCCAAAATGACATCCTTGGGGTCAAATGATACATTCATTGGTCCTTAATGAGTTTTATTTTCCCCAGACAAAGCCAAAGGACGATCAAAAGCGGGAACCCACTTTGATTCAGCCAGGAGACGAAGCAGAGCGGTCCTTTATCACATCTCTGGCCACCTGCAAAGAAGAGAAAAGAACAAACTGAAAATAAACAATGTAGGTAGTATGTGTGTACACTGTGAATGCGAGAGCTTCCCTTGGTGACAATGTTTGATTCACTAAAGAAAGGTTCCAATTACTCATTTATTGACTTGCCTAGATTTTTTTCCACTTTGACTTGCACTTTCCTATAAAGAACAAACTGGACAAGGTCAGGAGTCACAAGGCATTTCCATAATAAACGTGATTAATCATAGTGTTATCATAGCCTAGAATATTACTTCAGTCAGTACAGTATGGCACTAGGGAGGCTGCAAATGAGGCTGGTTGCATCTTATGAAGAAGTTATATTGCACATTCATCGTTTGTTGGTTAAAATTTCTCAAATTTAATTTTCATTCCATCTGTTTTGCACTTTATCTAATTTCACTGAATGCTTTCATCCAAGGGAACCATGAACAAATCAGTCATTACTCCATTTAGAAATTTACATTTTATGCAACACAGAATTGGGAATTTCACACCTAAGAACATTGGATTTGAAATGACATGCCATATACCTTATAGTTGTTTTTTTTTTTCAAGTTAACTTTTAGTAAATCATAGTAGGGCTACTTGCTGAAACCTGGTAGTCATCTGGCCAAAGCCACAGCAAATAACTGTGCTTATAAAAGGTGACTCCGCAGAGTTTTAAGTGGCCCATGTCCCGCAGGATTTGCCAGTTAATTTTATCATAGGTTCCTAGGACGAAGAGAATTCACTAGAAATCCAGAACTCTACCTGCTTGATTGTGGATACTTGATTGTGTGATTTTTCAAATCATGGTAATGTCATTAATCTACATGGTGAAATCTCCAGAACATACAACTTTGGGGATATGTCTGACTATGGGGGTCAGACATCAAGACTCAGAGCCTGACTTGCCAGTGACTTTAGAAAAATCACGTGAAACAACCAGAGCCAGCTTGGAGTTGACCTCAGGTGCTTAGGTTCTGGGAGTGAGGGACACGGGAGCTTCTTTGGCATCTTATTTTACGTGGAGAACTCAAAACTATCTAATCTGATGTGCACAGTTTGCTAAAACAGTCTTGCATCAGAGGCAGCAAGTATCCTCTTGTCTGAGTTTCATGAACAGGGAGTCCCGGGTGGCGTGCCGTCCAACATGCAAGGGCTGCAGAGCCGGCTCTGCCTCAGAGGGGTTCTCTCTGGAAGCCAAACTGTTTCCACCCATTTGTGCTCCAGGACCATCACCCACGCTGGTGTTGATCTGGAGGTACCGCTGTTAAGAGTCAGGTTCCGTTTAGTTTGTCTTGGCTGAATGTAAAGATTCTCTAGGGAAACCTGTATGTCACATTGATTTCCTGAGAATCCAGGGATACACCTGAGACATGGCTCACCACTAGATCACGAGTCTTTCTCCTGGTTCCTTGTTACACCTGCTTCTATTCACCAAGTCAGCCTTAGTGACAACATAAGCTCTAGGAAGAAACAAATGTAACCACACACACCTGGCCTTTATTCTATGCAAACCAGCCAGCAAAGCACCTAAACAAACATTAGCCTGAGATTCTGTGATGCTGAAAGAAGACACTCTACTAGCCTTTAGTCCAGAGTCATTTAAAGGTACCAAGTCTTAGTGAGCTTAAAAATGCATTCACAGAACGTGCTGTTTTTCCCCTTCTGATTCAACAAAGTACAGAACAGCACTTAAAAATCTTATTTAAAAAATCATAACTCCCACTACTTGGCTAATTTGCTAAATTGCATTTATTTAAGAATTACACACATCAAGATGGAGCATTAAAATACTACATGGTAACGAGGGATGTCTAATCAACATGGAGACTCCGACAGTGCAAGCGGTAGAGGAAATGTGGAGGCCGGACGAGCCCTGCTCACCGTCTTATTTCACGGAGAACAGAGCCAGAACGCTGCAAGATGGCAGAGAGACCAGAGAAGGGAGCAGCGACCCAGTTTACCGGCTGAACTCAGTCTTCCGGAAATTCTGAACATATTAACGTTCAAGTGACCAAAAAAAAAAAAAAAAAGATTTCTTAATATTTTTGTAGGTCCTTGCTATTTACAAATCCCCTTTGCTATTATCATATTATTTGATTCTTACAGCAAGCCAGTACTAGATACGATTTTTATTAGTTCCATTTTAATGATGGGAAAGAACAACTTAGTTGAAATATCAGAAGCAGAACCAGCAGAGGTGGGACGCAACCAGGAGTCCGCTGACTCAGCCACAGCGCTTCTGCCCCTTCTCCACTTCTCCTCTGATACAGTTCTGGGCAATAAGAACATGTGATTCAACTTGGAACAAATTAGCTCATCCGGCCCTTAGCAAGCTCTGAGAATCGCATTATTCCTAATGCCCTTCAGTCCTGGCTCTAAATTTGGAACTAGCTTTTAATTTCTGGTTTCCTTGACTGGTTATTCTATTCAGTGACATTGGGATGGTGCAGGTGCCTTCAGCTCCAAAGATCCCACGGCAGGCTTGAGCCTTGAGAGGACCGAGCTGTGGACGCCCACACGCGACTGTCGGGGCTCCGGGCTGGTCGTCGTGGAAGGCACACGCTGCGCTGCGATCATCCAGCGTGATCACTGTAGAGACTTTTTCCCGCCCCTTCGTTCATTCAGAGGCTGATTTCAGACACGTTGCAGAAATGGTTTGCGGAACAGTTAGCCTTGATGAGGCTTTGGCCTGAAGCGCTGGGCTTTAATAATACAGCCTCGGAGTCGGGACCACCGCGCATGCCCCCCGTGCGGGCTCTCGGCTCCGCGCGCAGGGACCCGAGCCTGGGCCCGCCCTGGTGCAAGCGCGGCGTCAGCCTGGGAGAGCAGGAAGCGCTGCCGGCCCAGTTTTTGCCTGTGGGCAGCATAGGCGATCGGGACGCACCTGCTCCCGGCCTTTCTGCAGCGACCCCAGCTCTGCCACTTCTGAAGCAACACAGCAGGCCGCGCCCTGCGACCAATTTCTCTTAGCGGAAGGTCGAGCATCCTGGCCCCTGCAGACTTGGCCTGCAGTGCCGGAGACCCCGGGTCAACTTCTGGGTCGGGAAGATCCGCTGGAGGAGGGTAGGCTGCCCACTCCAGTGTTCTCGGGCTTCCCTGGGGGTTCAGCTGGTAAAGAATCTGCCTGCAATGCAGGATCCCTGGGTCGGGAAGATCCCCTGGAGGAGGGCATTGCAACTCACTCCACAATTCTTGCCTGGAGAATCTTGTGGACAGAGGAGCCTGGTGGGCTGTAGTCCACGGGGTCACAGAGAGTCAGACATGACTGAGCGACTAAGCACAGTAGAGGTTAAACAACTCAAACACCATTTCTACTAAAGAATATGATTCCACATTAATAAATGATAGATAACTAAAATTGAGGATAGTTGGTTGTATTGTTCCGTAGGCAAACTTCATATATTTCATGGTTATAAATATGCCTTTTTCTCCATACTTGCTAAACGCACACTTTCCAATTGTAAGAAATTTCTTCCATTCCAAAGGTTTTTGATACAACTTTATAAATAGAGTAGTGGGAGGAGAAGGATGCCTCTTTTTTGCACTTTTTTCCAATCCTGATTGTGTCAAGATGTATGCAGAATTTGAATGAGAAACCTTTCAAACTTTAAGCTGAGATGCATTCAATTCTCAGTATCTTTTAAAATACTTTAATGTATTTTGAGTAGCCTATAAAAATGAAGTGGTGTGATTTATTTTCTGACTTTTGGAGATAACCATTACATTGCTGACCTTTGCAACAGCATCACTAATGCTTCATATAATGCACATACTTCAAATGAAAAAATATTTTGCTTCTTGAGTTTTAACAGCCTTCACTCCTGGAGCTGGCTTCTCTCTGAAACAAAGTCAGAATTTCCTTTCTATAACATGATAGAAGAAGACTTATGTGGATAAAAACTGAGATATTCTTCCATGGCTTTTGGTAAAGTGTTATTATAGCAAATATTTGGGGAAAAAATCATATTGGACTCTGTCCCGCTCTATTGTAAATACACATGCTTATCAACTTTGGGACTCTAAGTCTGTATGGCCCCTAAGTCTCTCTTTTCCTCTCCCGCATCAGCTCTGATGAGAAGCCCAGCAGATGCTACTTCCTTCTTCCTCTCTGAACTTTATGGCATAATCTACGTTTGGAACTAGTTCCAAAAGCCAAAGAATGAAGCGACGGAAGCAGGCCAACTCAGGGGGCTGAGTGGAGCGTAGACACAGTGGCAGATGGGCAGGAAAGGACCGTCAGGGAGGAGGGACGCAAATCCCCACTCAGACCCTGGGTTTCTGAAGTGCCCGGGTGGGTGGAGTGGGAACATCAACCAGAAGTAGAAGCTGGTGTTGTAAACGCCTGCCAAGGAGAGACGCAAGACAGAAGCAGCGTTCGTATTAAGGGAGCTGGAGTGTTTGGGCTCCAGAGAGTCACCGCGAAAGAGCCCATGCTCCTGGCTGCCCTGAATCTTTCTTGAATCCCCAGGTACTTTAGGGATCCCTGAACATGTCACACTAATTTGCTCTTCCCTCAATGCCTGAAAGAGAAAGACACACTGCAACCTGCAAGTAACATGCACTCCAGAACTTCTAACTGTTCGTCCAATGTAACTTTCAATTTTGAGTTTCCATTACCTGGCTTGTAATTCTCATTACTTGAGGTCAAAGCCAGGTGCGCAACTATCTGGTCATGGGCTGTCAAATTTCCCCACGCCCTATTGTTGGGCCTTCTTTTGTCTCGTCGCAATAAAGGGAATTGTTCATCAATTTGACTGCTTTCAAAGTGGAGTGCTTTTGCAGTTATAAAAACTCCAGCTATTCTTCTGCATTTAATCAGCTGCACAGTGAACATTGCTTTTCTCCTCCCATGACTTGAATAATAACTGTTAAGTAACTGTTTTTCACTTTGCCATCTTAACAAGGGCGAGCCAGTGTCAGAATAAACCCATGTCCATCGAGCTTGTGAGATTTGGGTTCCCAACTGGAAGCCTCACCAACAACCATAATGCAAGCAGTCAGTACAATCTGGTCGTATTTTGAAAGATGTGTTAACAGCTATTTACAACCAAATTTGATCATATAGCTTTATCCTTTCTAGAAAAAAAAATGGCACCTTTGCTGTTATTAGAAGAATTTCAGGTATTCTTTACATATATTCTTTACATAATGACTGTCTTCTCAAAACTGTAAGTATGTGGAATGTCCCTACCACAGTGGGAACCTAGCTGTATCTGGTGTTTATAATGTATGTAGGATTCTACTTGCAGCTTTGGATGTTTCTAGGTGACATTTTAGGTAATGATCTTTTTACTCTTCATGAACAAAAGTCTAGATTACTCACATATTAACATGGATGACCACACTCTGCATTTCCCTGTTACTTATAACAAAGCTCCTTGTCCAGTTTTCATTTATACATCTCTATTTTTTTGCATTACCAGCTTCTAAATGTCTCTTGTAAGATCTAGTATCATGATATGTGTTTCTAAATAATTCTCCCTGCTCCTTATTTCTAATGTTGTGTTTCTCCCTCCTCTCCTCTTTGTCTTTATCCACAGAATGTTTTTGTAGACAAACCAGCATTTCCGGAGTATAAAGTTTCTGATGCAAAGAAGTCCAAATTCATACTTTTGCATTTTAGCACTTTCAAAGCCGGCTGGGACTGGCTTATTCTGTTGGCGACGTTCTATGTTGCCGTGACGGTACCTTACAACGTTTGCTTCATTGGCAATGATGACCTGTCGACGACTCGGAGTACAACAGTCAGTGACATTGCGGTGGAGATTCTTTTTATTATAGGTAAGAACCAATGGCTGTTGTCCTAGATTTGCATACGGGAAGGCAGATGTGTTCCAGATTTTTGCAACATGAATTTGAGCTAAGATCCATTTGCATGGGCATAACTCAGCCTCTGATGCAAATTTTGGAGAAGCACATATTTGGATTTCTGAAAATCACCTTTTCCAGCTTTCTCATGGTTCCTTTTTGCAGAGGTCTACACTGATGTTTTTTGTTTCTATCCTTATTTCATCAAAAACGAGCTGAAAAGGACATAATAGCTGTTCTGTTCTGTGCTCTCAGCATCTGTGATGGTCTTACCTGCACAGGGTCAGAGATGAGGCTTGGCAAGCACACATCAGTGGCGTCCTGGTAATGGTCCATCCTGGGCATGTTCCTCCAAGCCCATCTGTGCCTTTTGGGAAGCTGATCATGGTTGCCACAGGTGGCCTAGTTGCAGAAGCAATGGATTACATAACCTTCCTAGTCAATCATCAGAAGCACTGAGTATCTGACTATACCTAAAGGAGAGGCCCTGAGGGATGTTTGCTAAGAATATTTATCTCTAGAGCACTAGGAATCTCAGTTGAAGCTGCATCTGCTCCGTGCTTCTCAGCCTTCTCCTAGATTTCTGTCCCTTAAGTACCATCTTGTGTAGACCACAGCCAAGCTCTTGCTTGATTATTCTAGATCATTATGAAGACTGATCCCCTGTGGAGTTTCTGAGCACCATTAGCAACCCGACTCCTGCATTTCTACCTGGCCATGGTGATGTAGGGTAACATCCTTTCTGTAAAGATGAGAGAACTGAAAATGTTTTCAAGCAGTAGGTGAACAAGGGACTGAAAAAAATGGACCCTAAAAGTTCAAAGAAAAGGAAATGAATAAGTGAAGCAAGACAAAACCTTGTTTCAATGGTTACGGTACATTTTTCTCTGTGGAACTGGTGCAGTTTGAGGTTCTCCAATGGAATGTCAGCATGAGTTTGCTCTGCAAGAGTTTTATGCCCTTGGTGTGATTTTGGCATCACAATTAACATGCACTTCCCAGGCATACCTCTCAGACCCCAGCTCCCACCCCAAAGGTGATGGCCACAGTATGTTTGGACCACTAGGTGGCAATGTTGTCTAGTTAGGTATCTTGGTAAGGCTAATAATTTAAATAAATTTATCTTTTTTTTAACCTAAACTATTGTTTATTGGAGAAGTAAAACCATAGAGGAATATTAAATCACTGTTAAATGGCAAATAACATTCTAGTTTGAAGTAGAATTGTACAAGATGTGTTTCAAGATGGCCGTGTAGGAAAAGTCTAAATTCACTTGCTCCCACGAAAACAGCAAATCCACAGCTGCATAGGGAACAATTTCCTCGAAAACAGAGCAGAAAACTAGCTGAACAGTTCCTCCATTAAAAAAAGAAAAAAAGGATAAAAGGCCCACATCAAGAAGGTAGATGAGGCAGAGATATGGTCTCTCCCAAACCACACTGCAGGTGTGGCAGCCCGCGCCTGGGAGCCAGCAAGCACATGGAGCTTCTTCCTGGAGAGTGAAGGGCTCGTGTTCACCCACAACAAGCACATGGAGCTTCTTCCTGGAGAGTGAAGGGCTCGTGCTCAGCACCAGGACCCCAGTTCTTGAGACCTCACCTGAGAGACAAGCCCCTCAAACATCTGACTTTGAAAGTCAAAGGGGCTTGCATGCAGAAGACTCAAATGGCTGTAGGGAACAGAAATGCCACTCTTGAAGGGCTCAACTGCAGACGTAGACACCCTGGGACTGAGTGTTCAAGCAGCAGTTTAAAAAGTGCCTAGAACACAGGTGCAGGAGATTTGTTAGCCAACCTAAGGTGTCTACTGAAGGCACAGAAGCCGGGGGCCTCCCGGGGCTGAGTGGCCTGAGGGCCCCACTTTTGTGCTCCTGCTAGCTAGTGCTGATGGGTGTACCCCACCCCTGCAGTTGGCCACGGCCCTATTAAAGTCACTCGTGCATGCTCCACGATTGTCTGGCTGCCAGGGGAGCTGGCGTTTCTGGGCCCCATGAGACTAAAACAACCTGAGAGGCAGCTCTTGGCAGGCCGCGACCCCTAAGGCATGGCACAGCACAGACTGAAACGCACTCCAGATCTTCCTGTGAAAAATATCCATCTGCTCGTCTAGAGCTTCGACCTGAAGGGCAGGCTTCAGGTTTACTGCACGTCTATGGACTGAAGAGGGGTTCCTTCTTTGTATTCTTCCTCGGCTGTGCTAGAGCTCAATAGTGCTTCCCAGTGAAGAGCTTAGAGACCATCTAAAGCCCTGATTTTTGCAACTGTCACCAGAGGAATACCGCCAAATAGCCTGTTCTAGAGGTCAGCAGAGTTTACAGCTGAAGTCTCAGAGGATGAGGTGTATTTTCATACTTTTAAAGCTTCTGCCTGAGGATCTGACTCCCAATCAGCCTGAAACTAGGTGCTGAGATCCTCCTTTAGGAACACTGGCACTTGGCACACTTAACAAATGAGACCTATCAAGAGAAAATCAAGATGCAGGGCAAGGTTGAGCAATACCCTACTCAAGGTATTCATCCCCTACACAAGGTGTCTCCATCAGGACTGGAAGAGGTAGCTGTTCTGACTAATGCATAGAAACAAATAGAATCAGGCAGAATGAAGAAACAGAGGAATACGTTCCAAATAAAAGAATAAGAAAAACACCCCGGGGGTGGGGAAAAAACCCTTAATGAAGTCAAAATAATAATTGATTAGGTGAAGCGTTCAAAGGAATGTCATGAAGATGCTCCCCAAACTCAGAAAGGAATGGATGAACACAGAATTTCAACAAAGAGATGAAAATATAAGACATCACATAGCTGAAGAATATGATGACTGAACTGGAAAGTATACTAGAGGAATTAAATGGTGGACCAATTGAAGCGGGAGAAAGAATCAGTGATCTGGAGACAGGGCAGCGGAACCCACTCAAGGAGAGCAGCTAAAAGAAAAAAGATGCCAGAAAGCGAAGATAGCTTCCTATGGGACGACTTCAAGCAAAATAACATTTGCATTACAGAGTCCAGAAGGAAAAGGAAAAGAAAAGGGGGTAGAAAACATTTGAAAAAATAATGACTCAAAGCTTTACTAAGCTGGGGAAGGAAATAGACGTCCAAATTCAGATCCAGAGAATTCCAAAAAGATGAACCCCAAAAGAGCCACACCAAGACATGTTATAATTAGAATGTCATAACTTAGAGAGAATCTTAAAAGCAGCAAGCATAAAACAACTTATTGTGCACTGGGACAGCCCCATAAGACTACCAGATTTTTCAGTAGAAGCTTTGCAGATCAGAAGAGAGTGGCATGATATCTTCAAAGTGCTGAAAAACTTCCAAACAAGAATAATCTATCCATCAAGACTGTCGTTCAGAATCAAAGGAAAGACAGTTTCCAGACATGCAAAAGCTAAATTTCATACCACTAAAATGGTCTTACAGGAAGTGTAAAGGGACTTCTAAGAGTATTAATTAGTAATAAAATTATGTGAAAGTAAAAATTCTATCAGTAAACGTAAATATATAGTAAAGGTATTTCTTAGTGATTTATAAAGCTTATATGAAGGTTAAAGATAAAAGTGGTTTAAAAAAGCTATAACTATAATAATTAAGGGATACACAAAATAAAAATATATAAACTGTGACATCAAAAACAGAATACATGGGGGGAGTAAAAATAGAGTTTTAGAATGTGCTCAAACTTGACTTGTTATCAACTTAAATAGACTTTTTTATTTAGGCTGTCATATGTGAACCTCATGCTAACCACAAAGCAAAAGCCTATAGTAGATACACAAATGGTAATGAATGAGAAAGGAATTTAATCATAAAGAAACCACTGAAACACAAGGAAAGAGAGCAGGGGAAGAAAAAATAACTACAAAACAGTTACAAAACTATTAACAAAACAGCATTAAGTACATAACTATTGATCATTACTTTGTACACAGACTAAATCTTCCAATCAAAAGACATAGGATGGCTGAACGGATAAATAAATAAGGCCTAATCTTCATACTACCTACAAGAGAAACTCATGTTAAATGTAATGACACACACAGACTGAGAGCAAAGGAATGGCAATGATGCTTCACACAAATGGAAACAGAAAGAAAGCTGGGATAACTATGCTTATGTCAGACAAAATAGACTTTAAAACAAAGATGATAATAAGAGACAAAGACAGGCATTACATAATGAGAAAGGGATAAATCCAGCAAGAGAATATAACACTTGTATTAATAAATATTTATGCTCTCAACATAGCAGCACCTAAATACATAAAACAAATGTTAACAGACCTACAGGGAGCAGTAGGAAGCAATGCAATAATACTAAGGGACTTTCTTTCACTTTCATCAGTGGGTAGATCATTCAGAAAGAAAATCGAGAAGGAAGCATTGGCCTTAACACATTAGACCAGATGCAATGAACACATATACCCAGAGCATTCTTTCCAGAAGTAGCAGAAGACACGCTCTCCTCCAGGGCGCGTGGGATCGTCTCCTCCAGGGCACGTGGGATAGTCTCCTCCAGGGCGCGTGGGATCGTCTCCTCCAGGGCGCGTGGGATAGTCTCCTCCAGGGCGCGTGGGATCGTCTCCTCCAGGGCGCGTGGGATAGTCTCCTCCAGGGCGCGTGGGATCGTCTCCTCCAGGGCGCGTGGGATAGTCTCCTCCAGGGCGCGTGGGATCGTCTCCAGGAGAGATCACATGTTAGGCCACATAGCAAGTCTCAATAAGGTGAAGGAGACTGAAGTCAAAGGAAGCATTTTTTCCTGAACCCATGGTATGAAACTAGAAATCAGATACAATCAGAATAAGAAGAAAACTGGAAAAACCTTAAAGGTGTGGAGATTAAACAACATGCCACTGAACAACGAGTGAGTCAATGAAACAATCAAAGGAGAAATCAAAAATGCCTTGAAACAAATGAAAAGACAACACACCCAAATCTGTTGAATGCAACAAAAATAGTTCTAAAAGGGAAGGAAATTCATAGTGATACAAGACTACCTCTAGAAACAGAAACATCTCAAATAAACAACCTAACTTTTCACCCCCAAAATACTAGAAAAAGGATAGACAAAACTTTATGTTAGAAAAAGGCAGAAAAGCAACAGAGGAGAAATAAATGAAATAGAGACTAAAAAGAAAGTGGAAAATATCAGTGAAACTAAGATCCGGTTCTTTGAAAAGATAAAATTGTCAAACCATTAGCTAGATTCACTGAGGAAATAAAAAAGGAAAGTGAAGCTCAGATGCAATCAGAAATGAAACAGGAGAAGACACAGCAGATGCCAAAGAAACGCAAAGGATCAGAAGAAACTGCTGTGAACAATTATATGCCAACAAACTGGCCCACCGAGAAAGAGTGGATACGTTTCTAGAAACATGTAGTCTTCCAAGACTGAACTGTGAAGAAACAGAAAGCCTGAATAGACAAATTAGTAGTAAGGAGATTGAATCAGAAATCAAAAACTATCCAACAAGCAGAAGTCCAGGGCCAAGTGACTTCATTGGTGAATTCTACCAGGCACTCAAAGGAGATTAAATATGTATTTTTCTCAAACTCTTCTCAAAAATCAAACTCATTTTATGAGACTATCATTACCCTGATACCAAAACAAACAAGGGTAACACACACATGCACAAGAAAATTATAGAGTAATATTCCTTATAAACATGTATGTAAAAATCCTCAACAGAGTATCAGCAAGACAAATTCAACAAAACATTATAAGAATACACATGACCGAGTGGAATTTATTTCAGGGATGTAAGAAGGATTCAGCATCTGAAAAACAATCACTATGATACACCACATTAACAAAGAGAAATGTAAATCACATGACCATCATAATAGATGCAGAAAAAGCATCTGAAAAAAGCTAACATTCATTATGATAAAGAAATACCTCTTAACAAAGTGGGAGTAGAGGAAATGTACCTCAACCTAATAAAGGCCATATATGATAATCCCACAGCTAACATTGTAGTATATTCACTGAAAGCTTTTCCTCTAAGATCAGGAACAAGACAAAAAAAAAACATTTTAACCATTATTTTTTTGACATAATGTTAGAAGTCCTAGCCGGAGCAATTAGGCAAGACATGATAGTGAAAGTCATCCAGACTGGAAATGAAGAACTAAAGTTACTTGCACTTGATACAATTTTATGTCTAGAAAAATCTTAAAGATCCCACCAAAAGAGTATCAGAACTAGTAGCTAAGTTGGGAAATTTGTGGGGGTACAAAATCAATTTACAAAAATCTGATGTATTTGTATGTACTAACAATGAACATTCAAAAAGAGAAATAAAGAAAACAATTCCCCTTACAGTTGCAAAAAAAAAAAAATCTTGGGACATTGATGAAAGAATTGAAGAAGACACAATGGATCAAAACATTCTACACTCAAGAATCAGAAGATTCAATATTGTTTAAATGTTTATATTATCTAATCTGTCTACAGATTCAATGCAACCTCTACCAAAATCTCAAGGGCCTTTTTCACAGAAATCAGTCAGTTCAGTTCAGTTCAGTCGCTCAGTCGTGTCCGACTCTTTGTGACCCCATGAATCGCAACATACCAGGCCTCCCTGTCCATCACCAACTCCCAGAGTTCACTCAAACTCATGTCCATTGAGTCGGTGATGCCATCCAACCATCTCATCCTCTGTCGTCCCCTTCTCCTCCTGCTGGCAAGGTCTTTTCCAATGAGTCAACTCTTTGCACAAGGTAGCCAAAGTATTGGAGTTTCAGCTTCAGCATCAGTCCTTCCAATGAACACCCAGGACTGATCTCCTTTAGGATGGACTGGTTGGATCTCCTTGCAGTCCAAGGGACTCTCAAGAGTTTTCTCCAACACCACAGTTCAAAAGCATCAATTCTTCGGTGCTCAGCTTTCTTCACAGTCCTTGCCATAAGGGTGGTAAATGAGCATATATTAATCATGTGGGCATAAAAACAGACACATAGATTAATGGAACAAAACTGAGAGTCCAGAAATAAACTCACACATATATGATCAATTAATTTTCAATAAAGAAAGCAAGAATATTCAATGGAGAAATGACAGCATCTTCAATAAATGGTATTAGGAAAATGGGACAGCTACATGCAAAAGAATAAAAATAGGCTACTATCTTATACCATGTACAAAAATTAACTCAAGTTGATTAAAGACTTGAATGTAAGACTTGAAACCATACAACTCTGAGGGGAAAACCATGCACAAGAAGCTCCCTGACTTCAGTCCTGGTGAGGATTTTTTGGATCAGGCACCAAAGGCAAGGGCAAGAAGGGCAAGAGTCGATGAGGAGGACTACAGCGAGCCAAAAGATTCTGCACAGTGAAGGGAACCATCAAAAAATAAAAATAAAAGGCAATCTAATGAGTGGAAGAAGATATTTGCAAATCATATTTTTGATAGGTTAATATTCCAAAATATACAGAGAATTCATTACAACTCAATAATAGAAAAACAATCTAATTAAAAATAGAGTACAGGATATGGACAGACATTTTTTTCAAAGACATACAGATGACCAACATCACTAATCACTGGGGAAATGCAAATCAAAACCACACTTGTTAAAATGACTATTATCAAATTGACAAGAATAGCAAGTGTTGGTGAGGATGTGGAGAAAAGGGAACCTCACACACTGTTGGTGGGAATGTAAATTAGTGCAGCCACTGTGGAAAGCAGTATGGAGATGCTTCAAAAAATTACATTAAAATAGAACTACTGTGAAGTGAAGTGAAGTGAAGTGAAAGTCACTCAGTCGTGTCCGACTCTGTGACCCCATGGACTATAGCCTGTCAGGCTCCTCTGTTCTCGGAATTGTCCAAGCAAGAATACTGGAGTGGGTTGCCATGCCCTCCTCCAGGGAACCTTCCCTACCCAGGGATTGAAACCACGTCTCCTGAGTCTCCTACACTGGCAGGCAGATTCTTCACCACTGAGCCACGGGGAGAGCATCCTGATATGTATCTGAAGAAACATAAGAGACTAATTCAGAAAGGTATCTGTGCCTCTGTGTTCACTGCAGCATTATCCACAATATCCAAGATGCAGAAGTAACCTAAGTTTTCATGGATGGATCAATGGATGTAAAAAGGTGTTGCCTCTATATCTATGGGTTCCACATCTGCAATTTCAACCAATTGTGGATCAAAAACATTCGAGAAAAAAATTTTTTTTAGAAATTTCCATAAAGCAGAATTTGAATTTGTCATACACCAGCCACCATTTACATCACATTTATATTGTATTTACCGTGATTAGTCTTTGCATGGCATTTACATTATGTGAGGTATAGTACTTAACCTAGAGATGATTTAAAGTCTATGGGAGCATATGTGTAGGTTATACACAAATACTGTGCCATTTTTTATGAAAAATGAGAATCCACAGATTTTAGTATCCTGGAGGTCCTGAAACCAATCAATTCCTTACAGATACCGAGTGAAGTCAAAGTCACTCAGTCATGTCCGTCCGACTCTTTGTGACCCCGTGGACTGTATAGTCCATGGAATTCTCTAGGCAAGAATACTGGAGTGGGTAGCTTTTCCTTCTCCAGGGGATCTCTCCAACCCAGGAATCGAACCCAGGTCTCCTGCATTGCAAGCAGATTCATTACAAGCTGAGCCACCAGGGAAGCCCAAGAATACTGGAGTCGGTAGCCTATCCCTTCTCCAGGGATACCAAGGGGAAACCATACACACAGTAGAATACTATTCGCCCATTAAAAAGGTATGAAATATTGCCATTTGCAAAAACATGGATGGACCTTGAGGGTATTGCTCTATGGAAAACCAAACCCATAGAGAACAGATTGGTGGTTGCCATAGACCAGTGGTCCCAACCTTTCTGGTACCTGGGACTAGTTTCCTGGAAGAAAACTTTCCATGGATGGGCAGGGGGCTGGTGCGGGGGGTAATGTGAGCCGTGTGGAGCAGCAGATGGAGCTCTGCCCAGTCAGCCGGTGCTTACCTCCTGCTGTGTGGCCTGGCTCCTAACACACTGCAGGCAGGGGCTCATCCACGGGCTTGGGGCTGCGGACCCCTGCTTGAGAACGGGGGTGTTGAGAGGTGGGCAAAGGTGAGAACATGGCCAAAAGGTGCACACTTTCAGTTATAAAGTTTAAAAGTCACGGGGATATTACTCATAGCATGGTGACTGCGGCCAATAATACTCTACTGTATGTTTGAAAGGTGCTGTGAGAGTAAATCTTAAAATGTCTCATCACAAGGAAAAAAAATTATGGGACTTTGTACCAAGGAATAATGGTAACTAGACCTATTGTGATCATCTCACAGTATTTACAAATATCCAATCATTATATTGTAGTCCTGAAACTAATACAATGTTATATGTCAACTTTACCTCAATTTAAAAAACAAAAGGAAAAAATGAAAATTGTGGACAAATGGGGTGTGTCCATATGCCAGTCCATTAGTTTAATATCCTTTTACTTTGCTAATCTTTGATGCTTTCTGCCACCCACCCAAGATGAATGTAAATCAGAACTCTAAAAAGTCTCCTCACAATCAGTTCATGAGTCAAAGTGCTCATGAACTTGGGCAATCATTCAACATATCTAAGCCTGAGTATCTGCTTAATGAATATTTATTACAGCTATTTTTCAACTCTGTTATAGAGACAAGGCTGGACCTTGAACTTTATTTCCCGCTCTTCCTGGTTCTTAGATATTGGGCATCTCTAGGCATGGAAGCCATTTCTGGTCCTCCATGCTCATTGATAGACGGTGTCTTGTTTATGCTCATGAAAACCGACACTTGTGAGAAAGATATGCTATTTTCTTCTCTTTTTCCAAGCCTGCTTTTCTCTACTAAACTCATGTAGTGCAGCTTACCCCTCTGATAGATGTCCTTAAACCTGCTGTTCTTTCTTACCACCAATTCTACTGTGTTCCAGACAGCAAGGGTTTTTTCTAGGTAAACAATACCTGTCTCTTTCTAGTTGCATGAGAAAAGAGTAGAAACCCACTCCTGTTTTTATGCAGTTTGGCTTCCACAATGGATGGACCTTGAGGGTATTGCTCTATGGAAAACCAAACCCATAGAGAACAGATTGGTGGTTGCCATAGACCAGTGGTCCCAACCTTTCTGGTACCTGGGACTAGTTTCCTGGAAGAAAACTTTCCATGGATGGGCAGGGGGCTGGTGCGGGGGGTAATGTGAGCCGTGTGGAGCAGCAGATGGAGCTCTGCCCAGTCAGCCGGTGCTTACCTCCTGCTGTGTGGCCTGGCTCCTAACACACTGCAGGCAGGGGCTCATCCACGGGCTTGGGGCTGCGGACCCCTGCTTGAGAACGGGGGTGTTGAGAGGTGGGCAAAGGTGAGAACATGGCCAAAAGGTGCACACTTTCAGTTATAAAGTTTAAAAGTCACGGGGATATTACTCATAGCATGGTGACTGCGGCCAATAATACTCTACTGTATGTTTGAAAGGTGCTGTGAGAGTAAATCTTAAAATGTCTCATCACAAGGAAAAAAAATTATGGGACTTTGTACCAAGGAATAATGGTAACTAGACCTATTGTGATCATCTCACAGTATTTACAAATATCCAATCATTATATTGTAGTCCTGAAACTAATACAATGTTATATGTCAACTTTACCTCAATTTAAAAAACAAAAGGAAAAAATGAAAATTGTGGACAAATGGGGTGTGTCCATATGCCAGTCCATTAGTTTAATATCCTTTTACTTTGCTAATCTTTGATGCTTTCTGCCACCCACCCAAGATGAATGTAAATCAGAACTCTAAAAAGTCTCCTCACAATCAGTTCATGAGTCAAAGTGCTCATGAACTTGGGCAATCATTCAACATATCTAAGCCTGAGTATCTGCTTAATGAATATTTATTACAGCTATTTTTCAACTCTGTTATAGAGACAAGGCTGGACCTTGAACTTTATTTCCCGCTCTTCCTGGTTCTTAGATATTGGGCATCTCTAGGCATGGAAGCCATTTCTGGTCCTCCATGCTCATTGATAGACGGTGTCTTGTTTATGCTCATGAAAACCGACACTTGTGAGAAAGATATGCTATTTTCTTCTCTTTTTCCAAGCCTGCTTTTCTCTACTAAACTCATGTAGTGCAGCTTACCCCTCTGATAGATGTCCTTAAACCTGCTGTTCTTTCTTACCACCAATTCTACTGTGTTCCAGACAGCAAGGGTTTTTTCTAGGTAAACAATACCTGTCTCTTTCTAGTTGCATGAGAAAAGAGTAGAAACCCACTCCTGTTTTTATGCAGTTTGGCTTCCACAAAGATGACTTTATAGTTTGGTATATGTCCTGCTGAAGCGAGCACAGACTTTATAATTTGGGACTCGCCAACAGCTTTAGTGTGACTTCTGCCTGGAATCCCTAGTTGACTGACTTATTTTTATAAGCACTAAAAACATCTCTGCTCTTTCCCTACTGTGATACTCCTGCTCTTTCTTCATTTAAATGAGCTTAAACCCATCTATATTTTATAATAAAATATCTGGAAAAATAGTTTAACCTTTCTTAAAGTACATTCCTCCAGAACCTTTATTCTAAATATTTCACAAAGGTGGCCTAAAAATGATCATTGAGAACTCAGTCAAAATACAAGGAATAGAAAGTGTTTTGCCTCTAATAATATGGTTTTATAATATGAAGGCAGTGTTTATACTGTTTAATACTAAACAAAGTGGTATGTGAGCTTCCATGGTGGCTCAGCTGTAATCTGCCTGCAATGCAGGAGACCTGGATTCCATCCCTGGGTTAGGAAGATCCCCTGGAGGAGGGCATGCAACCCACTCCAGTATTCTGGCCTGGAAAATTCCATGGACAGAGGTGCCTGGTGGGCTCCAGTCCATGGGGTCACAAAGAGTCGGACACAACTGAAGTGATTGAGCATGCATGCACACAAAGTGGTGTGTGCAATAAGTCTCACAAGCATATTTCACACATTGTTTATATTCTATTTATGCTGCTGCTGCTGCTGCTGCTAAGTCGCTTCAGTTGTGTCCGACTCTGTGCGACCCCATAGACGGCAGCTCACCAGGCTCCCCCATCCTTGGGATTCTCCAGGCAAGAACACTGGAGTGGGTTGCCATTTCCCTCTCCAATGCATGAAAGTGAAAAGTGAAAGGGAAGTTGCTCAGCCGTGTCCAACTCTTCACAACCCCATGGACTGCAGCCCACCAGGCTCCTCATCCATGGGATTTTCCAGGCAAGAGTACTGGAGTAGGGTGCCATTGCCTTCTCCACAATCTATTTATAGATCAGTGTATTAAATTTGCATCTTATAATCAATGGGTCAGAATTGTTAAAAAGTAATTCAGCAAGAGATTTGGGAAGGAAAGATTTTCATATAGCAAAAAAAAAAAAAAAATGTTTTTCAAAATATTTTTTATTTGTACCACTATGTATGCATGAGATTATTTGCTAAATGGGAAAAAATTAAATGTTCCATGAAAAATAAATATCAATGTATAATCAAAATGAAAGTTGGAAGGTGATATATTTCTTTTGGAGATTCACAGTGTACTTTAGCATTATAAATTCTCTGAGAAATTCAGTGTAAAGAAATCTTTTTAACTGCTATTAATCCATCATCTCCTAAAATTACTTTTATCTCTCAGCTAATTCTTCTCTGACCACACAGTAACCCTCTTTTGGGAAATCTGACTTAAAAATATTGTTTCCTGATAGAGTCACCATAAACAAAGTATCTGAGTGTGATTATGCTTGTCAGAATATAAATGTGAATTATGAGCTTGAATCTCTCCTATCTATTCTCTTCCTCTTCAAACAAATTGTTTGTAAGACACCCTTATGGCAGAAAGTGAAGAAGAACTAAAGAGTTTCTTGATGAAAGTGAAAGAGGAGAGTGAAAAAGTTGGCTTAAAGCTCAACATTCAGAAAACGAAGATCATGGCATCCAGTCCCATCACTTCATGGCAAATAGATGGGGAAACAGTAGAAACAGTGGCTATTTTGGGGGGCTCAAAAATCACTGCAGATGGTGATTGCAGCCATGAAATTAAAAGACACTTGCTCCTTGGAAGGAAAGTTATGACCCACCTACACAGCATATTAAAAAGCAGAGACATTACTTTGCCAACAAAAGTCCATCTAGTCAAGACTATGGTTTTTCCTGTGGTCATGTATGGATGTGAGAGTTGGACTGTGAAGAAGGCTGAGTGCTGAAGAATTGATGCTTTTGAACTGTGGTGTTGGAGAAGACTCTTGAGAGTCCCTTGGACTGCAAGGAGATCCAACCAGTCCATCCTAAAGGAGATCAGCCCTGGGTGTTCTTTGGAAGGAATGATGCTAAAGCTGAAACTCCAGTATTTTGGCCACCTCATGAGAAGAGTTGACTCATTGGAAAAGACTCTGTTGCTGAGAGGGATTGGGAGCAGGAGGAGAAGGGGACGACCAAGGATGAGATGGCTGGATGGCATCACTGACTCGATGGGCATGAGTTTGAGTGAACTCCGGCAGTTGGTGATGGACAGGGAGACCTGGCATGCTGCAGTCCATGGAGTCGCAAAGAGTCAGACACAACTGAGTGACTGAACTGAACTGAACTGAAGACACACTGATCCTTTAGAATCAATAGGGTGCAAGGTTTGGGGATCAAGTCACAAAGTGGTCACAAAATCACCTTTAGTTTGAAAACTCTCATGTATAATTTAGTTGTTGATATAAAGCCTCACAGAAACTTGAGAAGTGACCTGCTGTTAATGAATCCAATTCCTTCTTTCTTACTTTATAGATGAGTGCCCAAGGCCCCGTAACTACTGGTGGCCGACTCGGGTCTCCTGGTTGCTTAGGTCGAGTTTCCTAAGAGTTTATACTCTTGGCTCTATTTTCCAAAAAATTCCACCCAACTTGTTTTCCTTTATTAATAGCAATGAGGCAGAAAATGAGAAAAAGAATGCCAGCTTCTTTCTCTTTTTTCCATGAATGCTGAAATTAATAGTTTGAATCTGTGAGATCTTGGTTGTAGAAACTGCAGAACCCCGAGAGGCCCAACAATCACTTCCCAATTTCCTAACAACTCGTAGAGCCCAGTTCTGTGCAGGCAGCAATACGCCCAGGCCCAGGGATTAATGACAAGCATTCTGAGCGGCGGCAAGTCCCTTTCCAGTAGCCGTTTCAAGAGCAGGGGTGACTATGTGGTCAGTTCTGTCCTGTAGGATGAAAAGAGGTCATTTCTATGGGCTTCTTAGAAATCCTGTTTCCTCTGAAGAAAA
Organism: Cephalophus harveyi; assembly: GCA_006410635.1. Taxonomy (NCBI): domain Eukaryota; kingdom Metazoa; phylum Chordata; class Mammalia; order Artiodactyla; family Bovidae; genus Cephalophus; species Cephalophus harveyi. Next base: position 110,723 of record SJYT01052873.1, on the reverse strand, counting down.
GAAGAGAGACGTGTGAGGGGAAAACATTCCGGTGCCTATTTCTTCCTTTCCCTTGGGGATGTGTGGATGGAAGGATTTGTGTGGGACCAGCGCAGTTGACCTTAATTATCAGGAGAGACATAGGAAAGAAGGTGTTGTTAGCAGAACAGGAAGCTGAAGTTTTGCACCTCGAGGCTCTTTACTAGGTCACCTAATACAGTTAAGTCCTGTACATATAAATGATTTTCCTTATGAGAGCACTTTTGTTAAGTCTAATTTTTTCATAAATTCAACAAAGTTAACCTAGATACTCAACTAACACAATTGGGTACACAGTACTGCATTGTAATAGGTTTATAATACTTTTCACACAAATAATACGTTTTAAAAAATGCAAAAAATAGAAAACATTTTTAATGTTACAGTATGGTCGGAAGCACAGCAGGCGGCACACAGGGCTGGCATCGAGTGAGCAGGCAGGACGAGTTACTGCCCGGAGGAGGAAGAGGGGGTGGGAGACGGCAGAGCCGAAGGACCCTCAGCAGCAGGAGACCCCAGCTCGCCCCTGCTGCTTTCACACCGCTTCCAGACATCTGGGCTTGAAGTAAAGACGCTGAATTAGCGCATACTACGCAGTACCACACCATGGAATACACAGAAGCACAGCCACTTGTAGAGGGTGCCTGGACATGGCAGTGTATGCCAGGCGTGTGCCCTAACTTAGGTGCTTTGACGTGTGACGCACATTTGCATCTTTGAAAGTGAGCAACTTGTAGGTTTGAATGTAGGGAATGTACTGTAATGCTCCTATTATTGAACCACTATTAATTAGACATTCCATTACTGATAGATCTATCACTTTAAAAATAAAAAAACAAATTACTATGCTATTCACCACGACTCCGTGTACTGGGCAATATCTGTTTCAAAAAATAGAATGCTTTCTTCTGACCTGTCATTTTACCATGAGCCTGTCTAGGAAGTGATTTGCATGCACTTCTTTCCTGCAGTTATAACCACAAAGGCTTAGAAGCATAGGCTACACCATAAATCTATAACTCTGACCAAGTTGATCTCTCTAAGTCCTCAGAAAGCTACAGGTCAAAAGAAACGGGGTATGCAATTGTACTTTCTGCTTACTCTGCATTTAACTTTGTCATAAAAGGAAGCTGAGAGTCCTGTGAGCTAACGAGCAGTCCTACACTGCGTAGTCTCCTCTAGGTCTGAAGATCCAGCATTTTTACCCCCTGCCCACCAGCAAGACTCCCCATTCATTATGACAATGCCAAACACCCCATGCATATTAGAATGACATTTTTTTCTCAATGGTATATTTTTAAGGTTACACTCAGTGTTGATTTAGGTAGTTCTAGTTCATTGGTTCTCAGAGGGGACCGTATCATACATAGATACTATTTTAGAAATATACGGGTTTGGCTTTAATACATTAGTCATCGCTACCATCATTTGGTATTTGTTTAGTGCTGTTAGATCACAGTTTATATATCTTCAAATGAGTTTACCCCATACCCCAACCAAAAGAACAGAATTCCTGTAAATGCAGTATTTCCTATGAGTGTGCATCTGTATTTCCATAATTTCTGATTATTTCATTTCTTTCTCCTTTAGTCTGCAGTACCTGTTAGCCGCAAGTTCTGTTCACCTACATGTCATCAAGTTTTGCTGCCTCAGACTCTATTTCTTCATATCATTTAATTTTAATTATTACCTTGTGACATAATTTAGGCAGGTCTGTTTATATATAAGAAGGAAAGGGGAGAAAGAGTAAGCAAATTTTCCAAGATCTAGCTAATTACTGACCAAGCTAGAACTAAAACTCACTGGTAAGTTGGAAAAAACAGTAGCATCATTATGAGGATTGAGTTAATTATATCAAGAAACAAAATCATTCACACTTGTGTCAGTAGTGATGAGTACTACCTTGGTTTATTTTACTATCCATTATTTTCAGAAAATCAGCACTCTTTAATACTACTGAAAATCCAGTTGATCATAAGAATAAAATAGACCAGAATATTCCACATCCTTAGCTTTCAGGAGCACAGGTGCCTGGGGAATCATTTACCACTGAAGGGTGTCAGCTCCTCCTAGAGACTTGGCTCAGCACCCTTTAGAAGAGCTAAGAGCAGATCTCAAATACTTTCACCCTGCTGCTGCTGCTACTGCTGCTGCTAAGCCGCTTCAGTTGTGTCTGACTCTGTGCGGCCCTGCAGACAGCAGCCCACCAGGCTCCCCCGTCCCTGGGATTCTCTAGGCAAGAACACTGGAGTGGGTTGCCATTTCCTTCTCCAATGCGTGAAAGTGAAAAGTGAAAATGAAGTCCCTCAGTTGTGTCTGACTCTGTGCAACCCCGTGGATTGCAGCCCACCAGGCTCCTCCATCCATGGGATTTTCCAGGCAAGAGCACTGGAGTGGGGTGCCATTGCCTTCACCCTACCTCTACCTAAATCAAGCATCTTTAATCTGCAGTGTTGTGGCCTGGCATGATTTGAATGATTCCCCAACAACATTAGAGGTGATGACTCCCCTGTCTTTTCCCAGTCTTTCATCAGCCCTTCTAGGAACAAGGAATTGAGATGATCTGTATTTCGGCTCCTCTTCCTTTCTCTTGCCCAGGTCTTATGAGGCTTGAGAATGGAAGCTGGGCTTCCAGTACTACAGTCAGGAAGGAAGACCTTAGCTAAAGCCTTTATCACCAGCTCTAGAGGAACAAACTTGTCTATTCAACAACTTCAGGATTTTATTGGATCTGTGTTCAACTTCTAATAGTATTTCTAAATACATGTTTGCTTTGTGAAACTTCTCCCCAATCGCCTCTTCATGCGCACAATCTGTATAAATATGCCTTTTTCCATTTAATGTGGAACCAAGGAATAATATTCTTATCCCATTCAACTCCAGTTCACTCCTCTCCAGTAGAAACTCAAGCCTCAACAGATTTAATTGTTTCAGAATCTTGAGTGCCTTTTTCTGTTCAGTTCAGTTCAGTTGCTCAGTTGTGTCCGACTCTTTGTGACCCTATGGACTGCAGCACGCCAGGCCTCCATGTCCATCACCAAGTCCTGGAGCTTGCTCAGACTCATGTCCTTCAAGTCAGTGATGCCATCCAACCATCTCATCCTCTGTCATCCCTTTCTCCTCCCGCCTTCAATCTTTCCCAGCATCAGGGTCTTTTCCGATGAGTCAGTTCTTCGCATCAGGTGGCCAAAGAATTGGAGTCTTTTCTGTTAAGGCAAAATAAATAAATCTCAGTGGAGTTTGAAAGTATATAGACATTTTATTGCCATTTCATTGTACAGCTAACCCCAACTTCTATTAGTTTTCCTGAAAAGTGCAAAGATGTTATTTCCCCCCTTAGTTAAATGACTGAAAACTGAAAATATAGACTTTGATAGTGGAGGGAAAGACTTTGAAGAGTAAGTAAAGTTGAAATTTCATGGTGATGATGGAATTGCAGTAAATTCTGCCACTGAATGATTCGGGCATCCTGGTATTCCCAGACTGCTCATGTAGAAGTGTTGGTTAGTCAGCATCTTTCTATCTCTTAGTGTCTGAGTCCTTCCCTCTTATCCTCTCTCCCTCTGTGGGACCCATTCTTCCTGTTAATTTCTTTCTGCCTTTTAAAAATAGGGTGGCCACGGAAGTCCACACAGCCCTACATCCCCACATCTGCACAGCTACAGCCCCACAACCCAAAGCCACAAGTAGGCTGAATTACTCCATCTGGCCTTTCACACTGATTTTGAATGGAGCCACAGGGTCTCTCACTAAGAGCAACTCAAGACGACATTCATAGCGAGGCTCAGATTTCACCCTGTCTCATGAAGACATTTTAACCCAACTACCAGAGTGTTCCCAGTGCCTACATTCACAGGTAACATATTTGGAATATTAGACAAATGAAATGCATGGCACTGAACATTAACCATTGAAATGAATCAGGGCCCATTTGGCTACTTACCAGCCATTTCCTGCTGAATAAGTCTAAGCCTGAGAACATGGCAATAATTAAACCAAAAAAAAAGAAAACTACCCTGCCCCTTCATATTCCCAGAGAAATGTACCCTATCCTGTGCCTTATCTTAAAAGTGGAGAGATTTTATATGTCAGAATGCCTTGGGCAGGAGGGGGAAGACAGTGTCCTGAAAAGTAAGGTACTACTGTTTCAGTTTCATCATTGTTTTTAGGAGTTCCAAAATAAGTTGGCTTAAAGGTACGTAATTAAGTCTGAAAAACTAGCCTTGCATGTGTTTTGCAAATAGACTATATTTTCATTATTGCTCCTTTAGACGTTCCATGTCCCATGGGAAGAGGAGGTGCTGAGATAAGTCAGCTACTGATAGGTGACCACTGTGTTTTTCTTAATCATGTGAAACTACAGGCAAAATGTTTCCTCATTTGATTCATTCAAAAATAGCAACTCTTATTTTCCTTGCTGCTGCTGCTGCTAAGTCACTTCAGTCGTGTCTGACTCCACAGATGGCAGCCCACCGGGCTCTGCCATCCCTGGGATTCTCCAGGCAAGAACACTGGAGTGGGTCTTATTTTCCTTAGGCTAGAATAATAGGCTTGTGTTTGATTATTAAAAGTACTTTATTCACCATCATTTCCTATTAGCTAGGTTTTTTGGGAAATATTTTCACCGTTCTTTGCTATGAACAAAATCACCCTCAATGACAGTGTTCTAACAAACCAAAACGCTGCACTGAACTTCAAGACCTTTTCTTTTGATTAGTTTACTTTCTCCTCTTCAGTATATTGTGCTAATTATATAAACTTTAAAATAGGAATAGTGGAGAAAGACAAGTGGCCTTCAGACACACCCATTCCAATACAGCCATTCCAACAGTAAATATTTCTGGTTGCTGCTTTCTCTCCTTTTCATGTGGTTATAATCATAGTCTACACAAATTTTGGTGACTCCTTTTTAAGTCACATTTTAATATACGTGTTTCTCTGTGTTTTATGAGTATTTATAAACATTGAATAGCTGCATGATATTCCATCATGTAAACGAGCTAGTCTGTATTCATAATCATGTCTTATTTGTTACACATTTAGGAAGATTTTTATTTTCTTGCCCCTCAAATAAAATACTGCATTGAACATCTCTGTGAAAAATATACTTAGTCACTAACTACATAAATCTATATTCAACGATTACTGTTTGCCATGTACTGTTTTAGAAGTTGATGGAGCAGCGAAACAAACGGAGATCCTGTATATTCTAATAGGAAACCAGAGAGAAAACAAGCACAATAATAACATATCAGAAGTGGTGAATTGATGAAGAAAGATAGATCACAGAGTCGGGCAGGAGTAGGCTGCAACCTTAAGTGAAGTGGTCAGGAAAGTGACCTGAGAAATGACCTTTAGGGAAAGACAGAAGAGAAGCAAGGAACAATGTATGTGTTGGTGACCTTTCCAAGCAAAAGAGCGTCTAGTGCAGAAGACCCTACTCCTGTGGTCAGAAGTATTTTGAGGAATAGAGTTGTTGGGCCAAAAAATATTAATATATCAACATTAATTTAACATTTTTAAAGTTTCATTTTTAAATTACATTATCCTTATAGCAAATATTGGTAGTAAAACTCCACTTGCAATGTGATTTTTCATGCTCATATTTTTTAGAATAATAGCCATTGTGAGAAGGCTCTAGGTGCATATGGCTTTCTGAATTTTTTAAATACTATGCAGTCATTTAATAGAGTAATTCAGATATAACAATGTTATTAATATTGTATTATTGCTCTTTATTCCTTTCTTGAAAGACATTAGATATATAGGAAAAATAGAGTTGTATTTGCCAGACACACACAAAACTTATTTTACAATGTACCTGAGTTATTTTAAAATCTGAAATATTTGTGAGATGGCACATTTTTAGGAAGCTTGTCTTGGCACACATCCGAGAAGGATGCTGCCTGAGCCTCCCAGATTACTGTAAATAGACATGAGAAGGGACACGCGCTCATGAAATATGAAACAACAGTGCTTGTTTTGAGCGAGGCAAGAAAATCAAGAATGGAACATTACTAAAGTTAGAAACCCAGAAGAAAATGGTGCATTCTTGATTTAGAAACTTACTGCAAAATAATGAGGTTTTTTTTTCCATTTGTCTTACCCAAATGAGAACTCTACTGTGTCATTCTCAGCCCACTTTTCAAATATATTTTCTTGCAGTATAAAAAAAAAAAATTATGTTCTCTAAGTAAAAATGGCATTATTTATGTGGCTTATAGTTTGCATTTCAATTCATGCATTTAGCATATGCTGTTGGCATGATCTTTACTCCCATTACCCCCATTTTTTTTTAATTGGAGGATAATTGCTTTGCAATGTTGTGTTGGTCCTGCCATACAGCAGCGTGAATCATCCATAAGTATGCATAGATCCCCTCTTGAACCTGTCTCCCACGCCCCACACCCCACCCCTCTGTCGTCACACAGCTCCCTGTGTTAAGCAGCAGCTTCCCGCTAGCCAGCTATCTGACGCATGGTGATGGACATGCTTTGTCTCTACTGTCTCAGTGCACCCCATCCTCTCCTTCCCCAGCTGTGCCCACAGTCTGCTTTCTATAACTGCATCTCTATTTCTGCCTTGCAAATAGGTTCATCAGCACCATTTTTCTAGATTCCACACATGTGTTAATGTATGATATTTGTTTTTCTCTTTCTAACTTAGCTTACTCTGTATAACAGGCTCTAGGATCATCCATCTCAGTTCAACCGACTCAAATCTGTTCCTTTTTATGGCTGCATAACATTGCATTGTATTTGTGCACCGCAGCTTCTTTATCCGTTCATCTGTTGATGGACATTTAAGCTGCTTCCATGTCTTGGCTATTGTAAGTAGCACTGCAATGAAATTGGGGTATGTGCGTCTTTTTGAATTGTGGTTTTCTCAAGGCGTATGCCCAGAAATGAGACTGCTGGGTCAGATAGCACTTTCATTTCTCCTTTGTTAGCGAGTCTCCATACTGTTCTCCATAAAGACTGCATCAGTGTACAGGTGCAGCAGCAGTAGAGGAGGGCTCCGTTTTCTCGATATCCTTTCCAGCACTTATTGTTTGTAGGTTTTTTGATGATGGCCATTCTGACTGGTGTGAGGTGGTGCCTCATTGTAGCTTTGATCTGCATTTCTCAAATAATAAGCGTGTTAAGCATCTTTTCATTGGCCTCTGTGTGTCTTCTTTGGAGAAATGTCTGTTGAGGCCTCCTGCCTATCTGTTGACCGAGTTGCATGTTTTTCTGATATGGAGCTGCATGTGCTGCTTGTGTATTTTGGAGATTAGTCCTTTGTCAGTTGCTCTGTTGCAATTATTTTTTCCCCCTCAGAGGGTTGTCTTTTCATCCTGTTTATGGTTTCGTTTGTTGTACAAAAGCTTTTAAGTTTCACTGGGTCCCATTTGCTTATTTTTGTTTTTATTTTCATTACTCTAGGAAGACCCCTATCGGTTTAATATAAATATATGAATAATTTAGAAAACCAAATTCATATCTAATATTTTGTGAAATCGTTTGAAGATCTTAAATCACTGAAAACATTGTGGTCACTCATCTAACTCACTGAAGATCAGCATGATGCCACCCACGTGATCACACTTGGCAGTTCCTCAGCAGAGCACAGAAAGCCCTTCATGGTTTGGACTTCATATCTCTAACCTTTGACCTATTACCACATGCTCCTCCTTTCTGTGACCTCAGCCATACCAGACTACCGGGGTCCAGCCCCGGTTGGATACAGGGTATCCGAAGCATGGACGGCAAGGTGAGAGAGGTATATAGATATAGATTTATAGACTTAGAGATATATACAGAGATATGAAAACAGTTAAGAAAATAGAGGAGAGAAAGAGGCTGATATTCCTTGGTTTACACAAAAAGCTAATAAAGTCTCAAGATAAGAGACTTGCTCTATTCACGTAGGCCACAGGCGCCCACTTGAATAGCAGAGGGTGCCCTGCCTTGGGCTTCCTCTCTGTAGGTCTTAGAAGCCCGGGCAGAAAAGTGAACACAGAGAGCCTCTGTGTTCCAAGGGATCAACCTGAAAAAGAGAGGGAGGGAGAGGGAAAAAGAGAGAGAGAGAGAATTGACATGAGGGAGGCCAAGCTTGTGCAAAAACCCCATAACTTTATTTTCAAAAGGAGCTTATATACCCTAAGTTTTACATAATGGAAGATGCAGAGTCAGGCAGGGGCAGCAGTCCTGACCCTTATCGATAACAGGCTTTCTTTCTGCACACCTTTCCGTATACAAAAGGTCTCAGGTGAGTTCCATTACCTTCTGGCCAGGAGGCCTGTTAACACTTTATGGCTTTTTTCCTTGATAAATGTTAATCAACCAAAAAACTCATTTTCCCTTGAAGTGTTTTGCTTTAATCTGCATCACCCTCAGAGTACTAAATAAAGTTATGTCCTTATAGAACAAAGGTGCAGTGGGTTACAACAAAGTATTAACTCAAAGATCTAATGTTGCTACTTGTTTTTTCTATATACCAACTATATTAATTAATGCACTCCTGGGTACACAACAAATAAAGGATATGAAAACTTGGCAGCAAGTATTGGCTCAACAATGAAACCCTTAACCAGTTCTATTCTAATGATTTTTAACTCCTCAAAAGCCTCTACATTCCTAGAATATTTTAAGCTTCCTGTGCCTCTTGTGGTTGGGAGGCTGTAAACAATCATATGCGTAGTTGTAAAAGGTCTGGATAAACCTGTCAGGCAAGTTAGAAAGCTATCAGAGGGATTTGAATTGAAACACTCCAATTACGCCCAGGAGATTTATTCACTAGAGCTCTAAGTTAATTTTCTTTAGAGAAAGGTGGTCGAGGATGCTGCTAAGTCACTTTGGTCGTGTCTGACTCTGTGCACCCCATAGACGGCAGCCCACCAGGCTCCCCTGTCCCTGGGATTCTAGCCCCCCATTAATGTCAGAAGATATAGTACAGCAAACAGTAAACAGACAGATTTTGGTTCGGGGTAGATGCTCGAGCAGACCTAGGGGGTCCCTTTGAGCCCTGGTCCCGCCTTTGCCTGTCAGGCTCTTCCTCACGGCCTTTGTCATGGGTGGGATCTCCCACGCTGGCTCCCGGCACCGGACCACTTGCAGTCCCTCAGCAGTCTCATTCTTCACATACTCTGTGCTTTCTTCTCTTGGAGGAAAAAAAGGCAGAATAGCCACTTGGCTCCTCTTTACCCAAGCGAATCATCCTTATTCTTGAAGTATCGTCTTTGGCCTCTTCTATGAAGCCTTCCACTCTTCTTACACCTGTGATCGTGAGTCAGGGTTGGATTTCCCTCCTGCTCTATTGTCCATTCTTCAGCCCCGTATCATACTTGTCTGTCTCTCTCCCTCTACATCCATATCGGAAATAGACTATGAACTCCTGGAGGACATGAACCATCTGGTATCTTTATTTCTCTAGTTCCTCCAACTATTACCTGACCCTTAGTATGCAGTAGAACTAGTTTACATACTTCCATAGTTCAGAAAACAAAATATGAAATGTAGCTGACTGAGTTGAACAGCCTTATTTCCAAAGGCAGGCCTGTATGGCTTTCTTTGAATGGCTCCACAGGTGACTGTTTTTATTTTTTACACAGTATGGACCACTTTGGAGTTACTGATCCTTAGCAAGTTGGCACCATTAACAAAGAACACTTAAGCTTTGGTGCTGTGTCCAACTCCTTGAAAATACACCAAGAGCTTGTCAAGACCTTTCAAATGTTGAACTTGACTAAGAATGAGATGAGGCCAGTAATTCTAAAAGTTAGGTGTTGGGATTTCAGCTTCAGTATTAAAGTTTCTGAGGTTGAAGCTCTAATACTTTGGCCACCTGATAGGAAGAGCCAGCTCATTGGAAAAGACCCTGATGCTGGGAAAGATAGAAGGCAAAAGGAGAAGAGGGCAGCAGAGGATGAGATGGTTGGATGGCATTTCTGACTCAATGGTCATGAAGCTTAGCAAACTCCAGGAGAGAGTGGAGGACAGGGGAGCCTGGCATGCTCCGTGGGATCACAAAGAGTCGGACATGACTGAGCAACTAAACAGCAAGGACAGCAAGGTGTTAGGATGCCATCTCTCTCTGAATGACATCCTAGGAGGGAAATCTACGGAGAAGTGGAGACGCAAGGAGATGCAGTAACCTTGACTCAGCTGGACACACTGGCCACCAGAAAACATAAGATTGTTCCTGTCACTCAACTAGTAAGAACAATAGGGAAGCAGGTCTGGTAAAACCTGAGGCCTGATTCGGCTGATGGGAAGGGCGCTGGAGGAACTGAAGCCCTTCTCCCTGTGCTTGGGAAGCTCGGACGGAAGCAGGGGGACCTTGTCGAGGTGTGAGGACCTGAGCAGACAGGAGAAGAGCAGGGGATCCCTGCTCCACGCCACGCATGTGGCTCCAGGACTGTGGGAGAGACAGCGGTGGCATGTCCTGAGATCGGAGAAACAGCTCGTATCAGCTATGGGTCACAAGGCTGTGATAGGAGAAGACAAGCCGGGGGGAAAGCAGGAGAGACCATGAAGATGAACGCCTGGAGTGACGAGGAACCTGGCAAGAGGGCAACGGTGCATAAGCTCTGCTGGGGCCGTTCACCCGAGGCGAGCGAGGCCGGCCACCCTGAGTGTGTGTATTCGCACGTGGGACGGACAGACGACTCAGGAGGTCATTTTTGTCACCTCTCCCTTAGCTGCCTAAAAGGGTTTAGAATGGGGCCTATGCCAGGAAAAAGGAGTATCACCAGAGAGACAGATAGTACTGTACGAACCAGGCAAGTGAGACCGGGAGGGAGCCGGCAAAACCTGCTTGCTAGGCTTTCTCGGTGCCCCACCCTCCGATTCCACCTGGCCCAGGAGACCTGTTTACCAGCATTTGCTCTTCTTTCATCTTCCTGTGAATTGCGTCCTTTCTCTTTGAAGTCCCAGACCCCTGACCTCTTTCCTTTAGTCCACAATGAAACATATATCTTATTCTGCCTGTCTTTGGACTTTCCCGTGTTTTTACAGATTCCCTGTATATAGGTATGTAATTAAATTTTATTTTCGCCCACCAATCTCTTGTCTCATTTTAACTACTCAGCCGGTTAAAGAAACCAAGGAGGTAAAAGGAAAAATCTTAGCCTTCCTGCTGTCACCGATTCATAATTCTACGTCTACATTTCCAACCAAAATGAAATTTATTGATCGATGTTTGAAGAAAACCTAACATGAATAGGGTGAAGATCATACTTGTAGAAGCAGAATTCAGCATAAAGACACTTGATTCCTGGTATCTGGTTTGTTCTATAAATTTATGTTGGATGTTGGAAAGTGAGTATGACTTTAAACTGACCACAGTAGAAAAGAAATAAAGTAAGGAAAGATTATGATCTGCTTGTGTTGAATTAGATATTGGCCCGAATAAAACAGATGGTGTCTCAAAAGACAATGAAAGATGTTAAATCTGGTTTTTAATATGATTAGTACTTCGTTACTATACAAAATATTTGACTATTTAAAGCATATTTATTGGCATTAGCTCATTTAAAACTTAGATGCACCCTTTAAGTAGATAGAAGTTGCAAAACGCTACCACTGTCTTGTCTCACAGTATTTTAAGGTTGACTCTATGTGTGTGCATGCTTGCATGCTAAGTTGCTTCAGTCGTTGCCAACTCTTTATGACTCTGTGGACCATAGCCCACCAAGTTCCTCTGTCCCTGGGATTCTCCAGCAAGAACACTGGAGCAATCTCCGCGTCCTCCTCCAGGGGATCTTCCTGACCCAGGGATCAAACCCGAGTCTCCTGCATTGGCGGGTGGGTTCTTTACCACTAGCACCACCTGGGAAGATTGTATATACTATAGTAAAATAAAGAATGAAATTTGATAATAATATTTATTCCACTTTATAGATAAGGAAATGGAAGCTCAACAAGGTTAAGTCACTTTAAAAGGAAAAGAAATATGAAAGGAGACGAGAAGGAAACATTTTGAACAGTAGGTTTAAGAAAAGCATTCTTACGTTGGTAAAAAGCCCTCAGAAGAGTTTTCCAGTCACTTGTAGCCTCTTGTTTGTCAAATGGTGCTGGTTGGTCTTTTTCTGACTCTTTCTAGACTCTCTGGGTGTCTCCTGAGAGCTTGATCGTCTGAGCATGGTTGTAGTGGTAAAAGAAATTTTCATGTTTATGGGGCACATTTATGCTAAAGAAGTATTTATTTTTTTTATCTGAAGTTCAAAGTTAACCGGCTATCCCACATTTAATTTGCTGAACTTGTTAAGTGGCTGCAAGGGTGACCTCAATGAATCATATTAATGCCCTGGACTTAGCAAGCCCCCCAGGAGGTTGAAAGCTCAGGCACAGCTGCAGGAAGGGTTTCTGTGGAAATGATACTGACCAGTTTTTGATTAGACATTGAGAAAGAAATACTGCTGCTCATTATATCTACTACTGTGGGCAGGAATCCCTCAGAAGAAATGGAGTAGCCATCATGGTCAACAAAAGAGTCTGAAATGCAGTACTTGGATGCAATCTCAAAAACAACAGAATGATCTCTGTTCGTCTCCAAGGAAAACCATTCAATATCACAGTTATCCAAGTCTATGCCCCAACCAGTAATGCTGAAGAAGCTGAAGTTGAACAGTTTTATGAAGACCTACAAGACCTTTTAGAACTAACACCCAAAAAAGGTGTCCTTTTCATTATAGGGGACTGGAATGCTAAAGTAGGAAGTCAAGAAACACCTGGAGTAACAGGCAAATTTGGCCTTGGAATGCGGAATGAAGCAGGGCAAAGACTAATAGAGTTTTGCCAAGAAAATGCACTGGTCATAGCAAACACCCTCTTCCAACAACACAAGAGAAGACTCTACACGTGGACATCACCAGATGGTCAACACCGAAATCAGATTGATTATATTCTATGCAGCCAAAGATGGAGAAGCTCTATACAGTCATAATTCACACTAGACCCCCAAATATTGTCCTAGTGAGGGGAGAAGGGGTTCTGAATCAGCCCTCGGGGACGAGAAGCAGCTTTGAGTCATCCTGAGGATGCTCGTCATCAAGTGCCGGCTGCCTGTGTTTGTTGAACTCGGAGACTTGAATAATATTGTGCACTTTATCTTTATAGCCTCTTTTATGCTAACAGGCCTAGGGGTAGCAAAACAGGGCAATGTACTGCAGTCTGCTAAAAGCTTTGCCATTTGATTGCTTCATAATTCCACCATTCATCTAATTTGGAGTGCACATTCGTGCCACAAACCTGTCTGTCACCCTTAACAAGCTCTTTGGTACAGACCGGAACAATCCCCCATAATGTAAACAGCCTTCTCCTTCAGCAGAGAAAGAAAGCACACAACACATTTTTAACACTCACAGATGTAATTGCTTTGGACTTTCCCACCCATGGTATTGGATTTCTCAATTCCCAGGACTCCTCATCAACGGATAGCTTTTAAAACATTCTTGTCCCTATTCTTTCTTCAAAGCTACTTCAGGCACATTTTCTTAACACCTTCTGTGCACAAGCCACCACAGCAGACAGAGCAAGCAATGGAACTCTCTGTTAAGATCTGGGCTTTGCTTCTTCGAGAAGCCAGCGTCTGAAGGAGTAAGACACATGTGGTTTTGCCTTCAGATCTTCCACCCAGTAGCTGTGTGACCCTGACAAGCTAATCATCCTCCTCCATCCAAGTTTTCTCATTTGCAAAGTGTGGCTCCAGATATTATCTTCTATCAATTAGTAGAGATCAATAGGGTAATATATGAGTATATGTGTATACACATATATATGTGTGCATATATCATCCCATTCCATAACTTCCTACTGCACTCCCTATCCCAGTCACTCTTTACTTCATAAACATAATATCAAAGACACAACCCAAGGGAAAAAAGGGAGTGAGGGAGAGTGAGAGGAAGTCAAGGGTTTACCACCAAATACATGTGGATTTCCTTTCAGTTCTTCAAGTGCTTCCCTAAAGATCAAGACCCTTCTTCCATTAACAAAATCCCCTAATTTGTACTATGTGATAGCTGACAAAATTGAATTGAAGAAGGATAGAGAGTAGATCATACCATATTGCCATCTATCTGTGTAAAATGTCAAATGTCTCTAAGAATAGAAGCTGTGTGAAATAAAGAAAATTCTCAAAAGAGACCTACCAAGTCACATGGGAGAAAGTGAAGGGATGTCAAATCAAAGATGACAATGTAAATACTGTTTCAAAGTTAACAACCAGCTTGATTGACTTATTTCACTGTCTTGATGAGGCTGACTTTGGTTTGTTATCATAAAAAAGCAAATGGTATATTGAAAATTCTGTATCATGGGACCATTTCTTAATTATAGCCATCAAAAGTGGGCTAATAAGGGAAGAAACTCCTTCTTGAATGAATGCATTAAAAAAATGATAATAAATGATATTGAAAAAATGGGGCCCTGAACCGCATCTTTATTTTCTGGAAATATTCAATGCTGACAAAATAATGAATGAGATAAGGAAATAAGTGGATAAATGACTGTAGGAGAACAGAGTGACCAAAAGACTTAATGTGTAGTTGAGCCTTGAGGCAGGTATTTTAAGGAAACTAAGAAGATGACACCACCCTTATGGTAGAAAGTGAAGAGGAACTAAAAAGCCTCCTGATGAAAGTGAAAGAGGAGAGTGAAAAAGTTAGCTTAAAGCTCAACATTCAGAAAATGAAGATCATGGCATCTGGTCCCATCACTTCATGGGAAATAGATGGGGAAACAGTGGAAACAGTGCCAGACTTTATTTTTTGGGGCTCCAAAATCACTGCAGATGGTGATTGCAGCCATGAAATTAAAACACGCTTACTCCTTGGGAGAAAAGTTATAACCAACCTAGACAGCATATTCAAAAGCAGAGACATTACTTTGCCAACAAAGGTCTGTCTAGTCAAGGCTACGCTTTTTCCAGTGATCATGTATGGATGTAAGAGTTGGACTGTGAAGAAAGCTGAGCACTGAAGACTTGATGCTTTTGAACTGTGGTGTTGGAGAAGACTCTTGAGAGTCCCTTGGACTACAAGGAGATCCAACCAGTCCATTCTGAAGGAGATCAGCCCTGGGATTTCTTTGGAGGGAATGATGCTGAGGCTGAAACTCCAATACTTTGGAAACCTCATGCGAAGAGTGGACTCACTGGAAAAGACTCTGATGCTGGGAGGGATTGGGGGCAGGAGGAGAAGGGGATGACCGAGGATGAGATGGCTGGATGGCATCACGGTACTGTGGTGTTGGAGAAGACTCTTGAGAGTCCCTTGGACTGCAAGGAGATCCAACCAGTCCATTCTGAAGGAGATCAACCCTGGGATTTCTTTGGAAGGAATGATGCTAAAGCTGAAACTCCAGTACTTTGGCCACTTCATGCGAAGAGTTGACTCATTGGAAAAGACTCTGATGCTGGGAGGGATTGAGGGCAGGAGGAGAAGGGGACGACCGAGGATGAGATGGCTGGATGGCATCACGGACTCGATGGACGTGAGTCTGAGTGAACTCCAGGAGATGGTGATGAATGAACAGGGAGGCCTGGCGTGCTGCGATTCATGGGATCACGAGGAGTCGGACACGACCGAGTGACTGAACTGAGCTGAGGAGTACCACCATCCTTAGGAGAGGCTGGAGAGCTGGGTAAGTCTTTACCTATAATCATAAAGTCACATTTGATTTGATTGTTAAGAACCGCCAGCAGGTTGCTGCTTCTTGAGGCTGGGAAATGTTAAGTTGCTAAGTTAATGGAAGGAGAGAATTGTGGGCTTTGCTTTGTGCATTAGTTAGATTTAACAGGATATTGTGGTGAGAGCTGCAACAATACTGCAGTGGCTTGTGAGCTGTAGAAATTTATTCTCTCTCACCTAATGTTCTTGTGAGTATATTGGAGACAGGAGTTGGGACTAGTGGTTCTCTCACATAGTCAGTTACGGGCAAAGACTAACAGTGTCTCTGCCAACTTTAGTAGATGGTGAAAGCTTGTTGTTGAATCACGCAAAGACGCCAGGATTCTTGGCCCCTGGAAGAGAAGAATTCAATCTAGGGTCACAGATGAGGCTTGATCACTCAGAGCTTTTGTGTAATAAAGTTTTATTAAAGTATAAAGGAGATAGAGAAAGTTTCTGAAAAAGGCATCAGAAGGGGACAGAAAGGTACCTGCTAGTCTTCAGCTGGATGTTATACAGTCACTGCTGCTGCTAAGTCACTTCAGTCGTGTCCGACTCTGTGTGACCCCATAGACGGCAGCCCACCAGGCTCCTCCGTCCTAGTTTTATTAAAGTATAAAGGAGATAGAGAAAGTTTCTGAAAAAGGCATCAGAAGGGGACAGAAAGGTACCTGCTAGTCTTCAGCTGGATGTTATACAGTCACTGCTGCTGCTAAGTCACTTCAGTCGTGTCCGACTCTGTGTGACCCCATAGACGGCAGCCCACCAGGCTCCTCCGTCCCTGGGATTCTCCAGGCAAGAACACTGGAGTGGGTTGCCATTTCCTTCTCCAATGCATGAAAGTGAAAAGTTAAAGTGAAGTCACTCAGTTGTGTCCGACTCGTCGCAACCCCATGGACTGCAGCCTACTAGGCTCCTCCACCCATGGGGTTTTCCAGGCAAGAGTACTGGAGTGAGGTGCCATTGCCTTTTTAATTAAAGAAAGGAATGTCTTAAAACTCAGAATGGCACCAGGGCCCTCACCCATAAGATGCATTTTGGGATAATCTTGGCACCAAATGGTTCATCCTTGACCATAAAATGATTAACTTGAATCTTGAAGAAGGGCAGATCACCATACATATAGTTTCATTTACATAGATTAGGGGAACAATATCTGAGTACAGCATACTGATTTGTCAAGTAGGTTCTGGGCCAAGAGGCAGAACCAACTTGAAGACAGAGTTTGGGGTAAATGCATAGTACATTAGCATAGCTTAAGATAAACATTTCTATAAGAAAAAGGCCTTGGTTAACTTCAGGTGAAACCAGGTGTCATTATGGCAACACAAAAAATATCGCTCATTTGTTTCCTCCTGCCGCTTAAGAGAGAGAAAAACGTCTGACACTGGCAGGCTATTTCCTCTGTCTGGAGACCCCTGGCTTTCCTGCCTGTTACCCTCTCAAGGCTTCTAGGGTCACTTCATTCTTTATTCCAGCCAGAACAGAAATGCAAGAGCGTGAAGAAGTTAACATGCACAATTTTATGGACAAAGCGTAAAACCGACACACAACACTCCTGTTTGCAAAAGGTTAGCTCTGCGACCACAGTAGTTGCAAAGGAGGCTGGGAGTGCAGTCCTGCTGTTAATCATTCTATTAATTAATAGAATAGGTTCTGTTACTATTATTGTGGAAAAGGGGGAATATGAATTTAGGTGAAGCGATGTAATCTACATTATATCCTCGAGTTGCTTTACAGGGCTTTTAGGTTGAGGGAAAGAGACAGACAGAAAAAAGGCAAGATAATATTTTAAATATTAGAGGGAATAACATACTTTAAGGGTGTGTCATGTTCCTTTGGGTATAATTCTGACTCTGTGAGTGATCTTTACTCACTGAGTTTAGATCCTAATATCAACATGATATACAAATTTTCTACCTGAAAAATTCGTAAATATTCTATTTCTCCAGTCATTTATGAAAAACTTTGGTTTCACATTTTTTAATGCATTTTGAATCTTGTGTATTACAAGACACCAGGCCAGTTCTTCCCAAGTGGTGAAGACTGTTGATAAGCAAAGATAATACTTATCAGATAATAATTGCTCATGAAAAGTGCCACATGAAAGAAAAGTAGGAGGAATTTTGAACTCTGATGGAGGGTGACATTTGACCAGATCAACCCCTATCTTGCACATCTTTATTAAGATAATACAAATGAATTTTTATCATCAAGAGATGTATTTCCATGACAGATTGAAAATCTGAACTTGCCAAAAGCATGAAAAGTCTGATAACAATTGAAATATACAGAATGCATAACCAATACCAATCCGAAACCAAGTTCTGTTTGAATCTCCCAATAGCAAAAATGCATGCCTGCTTCCATTTAAATTTACGTTCAGAGTAGCGTGAGTACTGATGGACAGTCCAAGGCTAAAGAAGCACAAAGCATTCGCATGGGCAACGGAAATCACCAAAACCACTCAAAACCTAGTAACACGCTGTTGACCGCCAGATACTGCATTTGCATTACTCAGTTGATTGATGCCTCAAAAAAAAACAATATTTTTTTTACAGTTTGTGGCAGTGTTCAGTCCTGAGTAACTTGAATTTTGTAGCACCTTCTTACTCTTGCCCCAGTAAAGACATGGTTTTGTTGATATTGCTAGAAAAAAGCAATAAACCTATCTCAGTATAATCAAAGAATAATTGAGGACAAGACCTTTCCTGAGTATATGAATAGATTATTTTTTTTAAATAGATGTTTTGTAAAACTGTATTTATTTTTGCACCAACAAACACTGCCCTATAAGTAGAAAACAAGTAGAAATAAGTAATTTAAGTAGAAAATATTGCAAGTAGAAAAACCTAAAGTTCATGAGTTTTTGAGAGTTGTTTCATTCTCTGTGGAATATCACTGAGAAACTTCACAGACTATGTTTTCATTATATAAACAGATATGGGAGCAATTTCTTCCCTTCCCTCCAGAAATACCATATAATAAGTTTAAAGGATAGACTTTGTAAGAACATAAAAAAAGCTTTCAGTGTGAAATACAACAAATAAAATGACTGGGGAATTCATCTGTCTTAAGGCTCCAGCTCTAATGGGTGGCCCCTTTGATGCTGTGTATCTCCAAATCACAGTGAAGCCCCTGGGGAGCATCTTCTCTCCTGACTCTGTGAGCCGTGTGCATCCGGACCGAGCTGCCGCTGGAAGCCCCCCTGCCGCCCTCCGGTACGGCTCCCTCCAGCTGAGCGCCAGTGTGATCCTTCAGAGCTTCAGTTCTGCTCGCCTTGTGATTTCCTGTCTTGGCTTTGTGCGCCTGCTGCCGTGATGAGTTCTTGGCCCCTCAAGGCCTGGTGATCTGATGCGAAGCACTGACTCATTAGAAAAGACCCTGATGCTGGGAAAGATCAAAAGCAGGAGGAGAAGGGGACAACAGAGGATGAGATGGTTGGATGGCATCACTGACTCAATGGACATGGGTTTGGGTAAACTCTGGGAGTTACTGATGGACAGGGAGGCCTGGCATGCTGCAGTCCATGGGGTCACAAAGAGTTGGACACAACTGAGCACCTGAAATGAACTGAAAGGCCTGGTGATAGTGACTTGATTTATTAGGTCAATAAATATTTATTATATATTTATTTATAATAAATGTTAGGTCAGTAAATATTTATTAGGTCAATTTATTAAAAGCCAATAATTAGAGAGGCGAGAGTCAGTAGAAAGGAAGCGTGCTTTAATCAGAGCAGCCACGGACGACCGCAGTGGTCCAGTGGTTGGGTCCGTCTTGCGATGCAGGGGACACCTGTTTGGTCCCTGGTCCAGGGAGACCCCGCTCGCCTTGGAGCATCTGAGCCCAGGTGCCAGAGCTCCTAAGCCTGTGCCTGAGCTGCTGAGGCTTCTGTGCCGTAGTGCCGGTGCTCTGCAACAAGAAGTCTCTGAGCTGCAGCTCGGTAACAGGCCCCCGGTCGCTGCAACCAGAGAGAGCCTTGCGCAGCAGGAAAGACCCAGTGCAACTAGAAATAGCCAAATAAATACAATTATTTAAAAAAAAAGAATAGTCAGCAATCTGAGGAGAAGGTGGACTTATGTCTTGAGACCAACTCTGAAGATTCTGCTCCGCCAAGACAGGTTTTTAAATGGAAAAGGGGAAGGATCTCAGTGAATCGTGGAGGCAGGACGTTGGGCTCCGCATCCTTCTCCGTTGCGTGTCGAGTGGACGTCTCTCCCTTCACATGCCATCTTCCCTTCGTGATCTGCCTGCAGGATCGCTCAGGGGCTGTTGCGGGTAGAGAGCTAGCTACTCTGTAACTACATTCTTCTCTCTTCTTTTTGTCTAGGAAAAGCATCAGCAGGCTAGGCAAGGCATGGTGAACGCCCAGAAGAGCCTAAGTCAGGATCTAGGTTAAGTTGCCTAGTGATCTCATTCCTATAATTACATCCTTTTAAAGTTAGTGAAGTGAAGTGAAGTCACTCAGTCGTGTCCGACTCTTTGCGACCCATGGACTATAGCCCACCAAGCTCCTCCATCTATGGGATTCTCCAGGCAAGAATACTGGAGTGGGTCGCCATTTCCTTCTCCAGGGGATCTTCCCAACCCAGGGATCGAACCCAGGTCTCCCACATTGCAGGCAGACGCTTTAACCTCTGAGCCACCTTTAAAGTTAGAGGGGAAGAGAAAAGGGCAAACGGGAAAGGGGAAAGGCATGGCTTTCAACTGGGCTACATTCTCAAGCAGCCTTGAGGGAGATTTAGTAAAACAGACACCATTCTGCTTTGCAACTTTCCCTCTGATTTCAGCGACCTGGAATATAATACAACTAGAGCCCAGAATTACTCTGCTCCCCAGCTTTGGCTAACGTTTTACTCAAACGTTACTGAAATCAGATGGATGTGGCTTGAGAATATTGATCTTTTTGTGATTTTACTCTTCACAGTGACTAAAAATAGACTGAATTACGGAAACCACAAGTGGAAAAGCAATTCTAGCATAGCGCAAATGTAACTTCTACTGATGGCATTCCTAAAAATAATTCTGAAATTATAATGTGCTTAAGTGAGGGTTTGTATTTCTCATCATCATTCATGGTTCCATTATTTCAAACACTTCAAATTTAGGGTCTGAAATTCAAATATTTCAAATAAAAATCCATCTAGCTTTTTCAAATGTAAGTTCAGATTAGTTAGTGACTAATCAACTTGTGCTTTAAAAGTCAAATATATTACTCATATTTTGAATGCTATTGAGAGTCCTAAAATAGAGTGTGGACATATCTATTTCTGACTCTGCTGATTCTAACAGATAGGTGGTTCATTGGAACAAAATATAGAGGCCAGAAACAGATTTATACATATATGATCTCCTGATTTATGACCAAAATGTCACTGAAATGCTTTGGAGAAATAATAACATTTTCTAAAATGGTGCTGGGTCAGTTGTTCATCCACTGGGAAAATGTAACTCTTGACTCCTGCATTCACACCATACACAAAGTCAGTTGCAAATGGATCACTGATGAAATGCACAAGTTAAAAAATAAAGCTTCTAGAAGACATCATTGTAGAATATCTTCATTACCTTGGCATAGGCACAAATTACTTAAACAGACACAATGCATAATCAGAATATATGTTAGCAATTCCTACAAATCAGTAAAAAGAATGAAGCAAAATTCAATATACAAAAGTCCTATACAGACATTTCATGAAGGAGAATACCCAGATGTGTAATAAATTGTGCTTAATATCATTAGGAAAATGAAAATAATTTCATCACCACTAGAACCCTTTAAATAAAAGACAAATTGGCAAGCTTGCGGGAAGATGTGAGCAGCTTAAAATGCCATGCACTGTCTGTAGAAATGTGAGTCAGTGCAGTCTCTTTGTTAAACTCTTTGCCAGCATAACTGAAACTATTTAATTACTTTATGACTCAGCAATTTGATTCATGGTATCAACAGACACACCTATTCCTATACAAGGAAAAGTATAAATACTATATGTGTACATATATACATATATAACATACATACATATTTATTTATGTATTTATAAGAGCATTAACTATAATAGTCCAAATTAGAAGCAACTCAAATCAAATTTTCAGCACCAGCAAAACTAAGAAGCAAATTTCTGTATAGTTATACAATGAAAGTCTATTTAGAAAGAAGTGAATGGGGTACCATGGTACCAAATTGATGAAAATCACGTAAGCAATGTCTAGTGAAAGAATTTGTACACAAGAGTACACACCACCTGATTCCTATTATACAGAGTTCCCAACTAATTAAGCAAAACTAATCTATGATAATTGGGGCAATAGTGACTTTGGGTGGTTAATGACCGGACCCTGAACGCTTCTGGGTTTCTGTCCTAGTTATATCTCTATCCACGATAATGACAAGGATGGTCAACTTTAAGGAAATTCATAACGTCATCCATTTAAGACCAGTGTGAAAGTGAAAGTGAAGTTGCTCAGTCATATCCGACAGTTTGCGACCCGTGTACTTTACAGTATATATGTAATACTCAAAATAAGACACTTTTAAAATAAGTTGAACAATTTTACATATGGTAACCTAGTCAAAATGCTTTTTATGTCTCTAAAACTTACCTAAATTTCAAAAATTAGTTTTTGAATATCACCAGAAGACTCCCCTCCCTAGCCTGGAAAGAGAGGAGGGGCTCTCCTAAGTGTTTTGAGGGGGCGCACGACGGACTCTAAGCATAAATCCCAGTTCCATCACGTTCTGCTGAGTAACCTTGGGCAAGTTAATTCCGAGTCTGTAACACATCACTGGACTTCCCAGGTGGTGCTGGTGGTAAAGAGCCCGCCTGCCAGTGCAGAAGACGCAAGAGATGTGGGTCCATCCCTGGGTCAGGAAGACCCCCCGGAGAAGGGCATGGCACCCACTCCAGTACTCTTGCCTGGAGAGTCCCGGCCAGGAGACAGTGAAGGACGGGGAAGCCCGGCGTGCTGCAGGTCATGGGGTCTGAGTCAGACACAACCTGACCGAATAACAACAATGAACACCCTATCATTAAACACAGAATCCACTTCATAGTGACCATCTGAGGATCAAAATAGTTAATGCATGTATAGCGCTTAAGCCCTATTACATAGCAAGAATTTAATAGATTACCTGTGACCTATTGTTATTTTGCTGTTATTTTATTGTCATTGTAATATCATTGTATTATGTGTATCAGATCTATAAAGTGACAATAAAAATAACAGTATGAATATGCCCGGCAGCCTTAGATGAGTCGCCCATGGTCCTCATCACTCAGCTTTGAAGCTTATGGAATGGCAGGATCACTGCAGGCAGCAGTGGCAGCAAACTCAGCTCACACCTGCACAGCGGCCTGCCTCCTGGGACCCTGATTCCAAATTCTTCCTGCGAGCAACTCCTCTCCTATACAGCCTTTCAGGAGGGTCTGTCAGGATGGGCCAGGGTTTGCTGTGATAACAGGCGATGTCCAACTCTCAGGGGGATGTGGCACAAAGATGCTTGAGCCCTGTGGTTGCTCTGAATGCCAGGCTTATAGACGCTCCATCTTATCACATAACCATCAGGGCATGGAGAAGAAAATGTGAGGAACTGCCTACTGGCTCCCAAAACTTTGCCTGGAAGTGTTTCAGGCTATTCCTGCCCTCACAGTTTTAGCCGTAGTGCGTCATAGAGACGTGCTTTATCCCTTCAGGTGGTGGGAACTGTAATCATTCCAGGAGGTGGAGAGCCAGAAAGATTTGGTGAATAGCCACGAATACTAAGGGTATTCTTTTCCTCAAATACAAAAATGAACATGAAAGTCCTAAGTAAAATGCAAAATGTTGCATAACTGTGGAAACTCTTACTATTTAATCCAAAATTTTTCTCTCTAATGAGGAGACATATGTTGGATTTCACACTGGGGCAAACATTAATTGTATTAACACATTTTTTGTTATCTATGTTAGTGTTCATTAACTCTAAGTTTTGTTACTTGGATAACCAATATTTACCTCTTATGAAATTAGTATATTTTAACTATTTTTTTAAATTTAATGACTGGATATTATAGATGTTATAGTCCTTATGTTTTCTATTAGAGTTAAATTTGGAAACTTTGCCAGTTGAAAGCTATAACTATAAACAGGATAAGTATGCCAAAAGACTTTCTATAATTAAGTAGTTTATATGTGAATCATGGTTTTTCAGCAGGTTTATGTTTAAATCTTTAAGCTATTTTTACTAAAAATGACCCAGTAATTCCAAAGTTTGATATCTAATTTAGAGTTACATGGCATATGAAAAAGTAAATAACTTACAGGAAGCCAAAATTGGTAGTTTTTACACATACTTAATGTGTATGTCATGTGAAAGTGTTTTGAGATAGTAACTTTATACAATAAAATGAAAGCAATGTACAAATTCAGTGCACTAAAATAATCAGTTATAGGTAATAAGCGGCAGTTATCATAGAGGTCTGCAGAGAACGTGTGCTGCGTCCTTTGACCTGCCAGCATACTCACAGATGGGGCTTCCTTGTGGATTGACATCATATAATAACAAGAGTCCAAGGTCCTCATTGTAGGCCTGCCTCTTTGGGATGCCTTTTCCGCCTTCAAGTGCCATGACCGCTGCATGGGGCAAAGAACACGAGTCTTCAGTCTCAGCATTTTCATAGTATTTAAGCATGTTGCCAAACTGAACGGCGTAGCTATGCTCTGGATCTTCCAACGAAGAATGTTGCTGTTGTTGTTGTTTAGACTCTAAGTCATGTCCAACTCTTCACAACCCCCTGGACTGTAGCCAGCCAGGACCTTCTGTCCATGGGCTTTTCCAAGCATGAATCCTGGAGTGGTTTGCCATTTCTTTCTCAAGGGGATCTTTCTGACTCAGGGATCAAACCTGCCTCTCTTGCTTTGGCAGGCAGATTCTTTACCACTGAGCTACTCCATAAGCCCCCCAGTAAAGACTAGAAACAGCCAATTGGGGGCAATCTGTTCAAAACCCCCAACATTTGGGGCTTTAAGTGGGCAAAATGCCCCAGCCAATAGTAATGTAAGAGGTTTTTTGTTTTTTAAAGATTCCCCAACCATTTACTAAGGCTGTATTACTAAAAGAAAATGTTCTACATGCATTACCACCCAATAGACAAGATCTGTTAAACGTGAAGGCATGAAGTGTAGATGAGGCTGTGAAGTTACGAGAACTCTGCAAACACTGCCGGTGGGAGTGTCTGCTGCTGTCTTCCCACGGGACAGGCTACATCTGGGGACTGACTTCTGTCTTTCTGGGTTGGGAAGGGAGCAGGGATGCCACCGAAAGTGTATGTCACTTTTAAGCAAATAGGAGGAGGGCAGGGAGCTCTTTGGTTTCTGCTTCTTCTCAATGGCCTTCAGCTCAAAATAATTCTTATGCCAAAGTGGCATATTTGAGGATGGCATATTCTGCTACACTTTCAAGACCTTACTTCAAAAATGATAACAGTCAGCTTACATGAGGGTTTTTTTTTTTTTTNCAGGGATGCCACCGAAAGTGTATGTCACTTTTAAGCAAATAGGAGGAGGGCAGGGAGCTCTTTGGTTTCTGCTTCTTCTCAATGGCCTTCAGCTCAAAATAATTCTTATGCCAAAGTGGCATATTTGAGGATGGCATATTCTGCTACACTTTCAAGACCTTACTTCAAAAATGATAACAGTCAGCTTACATGAGGGTTTTTTTTTTTTTTTCTTCATTGTATTAAAGACTTTGAAACTTATTTTTAAAATAAAAATCAAAGGTGCAGCTCACTATGCAAAATGAATAAAAATTCAATCTGGAAAGAGGAAAGAGAAAGAAAGAAAGGGAGGGAAGTAACAGCCCAAACTGGGTCTCCATGAGACTTTGCTGTGAAAACCAAAAACTAGAGAAAAATATAGAACTGGGAAGAGGAAATTGTATCAAGAAGAGACAATTAACAGAGAAACCAAACCTGAAAAAGAGACATGTACCCCAGTGTTCATTGCAGCACTATTTACAATAGCTGGAACACGGAAACAACCTAGATGTCCATGGACAGATGAATGGATAAAGAAGTTGTGGTACATATACACAGTGGAATATTACTCAGCCATAGAAAGGAATGCCTTTGAGTCAGTCCTAATGAGGTAGATGAACCTAGAGCCTATTATACAGAGTGAAGTAAGTCAGAAAGAGAAAGATAAATATTGTATTCTAACACATATAATATGGAATCTAGAAAAATGGTAGTAAAGAATTTATTTACAGGGCAGCAATGGAGAAGCAGACACAGAGAATAGACTTATGACATAGGGAGAGGGGAGGAGAGGGGGAGATGTATGCAGAGAGTAACATGGAAACTTACATTACCACATGTAAAACAGATAGCCAACAGGAATCTGCTGTAGGTCTCAGGAAACTCAAACAGGGGCTCTGTATCAACTTAGAGGGGGGGGATG
>SJYT01052873.1:8996-84317 GCA_006410635.1 Cephalophus harveyi | reverse complement strand
GTCAAGAGGGAGGGGATATGTGTATACCTGTGGCTGATTCATGTTGAGCTTTGACAGGAAACAACAAAGTTCTATAAAGCAGTTATCCTTCAATTAAAAAAATTAATAAATTAAAAAAAAGAGACAATTGAAAGAAAAGGAGCTGTCTGGGGCACAGAAAGAGCTTGATGACGGATGTTGAATATTTGTAAACAGGGCTTGGAGAGGACAGCATATTCTGTGCCTCATGAAGGATGGATCAAGCGAAGACAGCGCTCTCAAAAGGCAGAAGGCTCAGCATCGCTGGAAGCGAAAGTGCCTGGTTGATTGCATCTTTATGAAGTGTGTTGTGGACAGGGTTATTCCATTCAAACAGAGGTTAGGTGAGAAGGTCTTCCCTTCTGGGTTGTTGTGGACAGGGTTATTCCATTCAAACAGAGGTTAGGTGAGAAGGTCTTCCCTTCTGGGTGAGTCCATCTGATACGGATGTTGGGGGCTAAAAATGATGTAAACGTCCACCACAGCCCTGGTACAAAACGGAAGCCAGTGAGAGCATCAACCACTCCTGACCCACCTGGCTGCCTTCCTTCAGCTCGACCTTTTCTTCTGCAGGTGGCTGTTCTTAAACGTTGCTTCTCACTGTGTCTGCTGCCCTTTCTTTCCCCCACACTTCTCATTAAGATAAGCAAGAGGGACGAAGGCTAACAAGATGAGCAAGGATCCAGTCATATGAGAATCTCATCCACTCATCCTGGTGATCAGTTACAGCTCTTTCTAGAATTACAAGTCCCTCAAGCCTCTTCGTTAATCGGCTTGCAGTTATTCATTTTTCCCACACCTTCTAGCCCAAATTTGCTCTGACACCCTACTGTGTGCAAAAGAGTGTCTCACAAGCAATGAAAAAAAGACAGGGTATCTTTAGAATATTAGTCGGCAGCTGATTTAGTTAAATCTCTCCCCACCCACGCTGTACTACATTGATTAACTTGTAAAGAAATGGCTAAATGAAGATATTAATTATTTGTATTTGGTGCATATGCCCTCATGAGCATCATTATATTTTAATTCACTTTTTAATGAGTAAGCCGATATTATTTTTTAATGATTTCCCATCTGGCATGCATGCTAATAAAGAAAAGAAATCTACTAATTTATGCCATATCAAATTTAACCTTTTTTGGGGTACTTCTAATTACATAGTTCTGGAGGAAATCAAACTGGAAAAGCTAGGTTTAATCTTCTTGCCTTTTAGTTCTCATATACAACCATTTAGTGAGAGAGAGAAATGAAACGCTCGTTTTGGGCATGTCAACAATATAAGGACAGTTATCTCTCTTTTATTTCTCTTTATTTTCACTCAGGCTTGTGTAAAACCTGAATACAGCAAGGCAAACTGGTTATCCTGCAAAATAATTCAGGGCCATCCAAATCCTCAGAGAATTCAATTATGTTCTGTCTCATTTTGATGGGGTGGATTATGATCCATTTTTTTGGAAATTCTGTAAATCACATGCATGTACGGTAATTCCCTATTTACTTATTTACTTCACATGATGCAAGCATGTGAGTCCCAAGAGATTATACATATACACATACATGAGGCATTAACACTTCTAGGTGCTAAATCTGTATGAGTCAATTTGTTTCAATTTTGGGAATAATTTTCTTGATTCAAATTGTGCATATTATGTGTATCTATGCACAGTTGTGCATGTTGTTAATAAATGAAATCAGCAAAAAAAAATAAATGTAAAGATTTGGATATTAAAGAATTTTCACATATTTTTCAACATACAGTTGAAAGTTTTCAACAAAAATTATATTGCAATATAATGAAAAACCTTATACATAGGCTTTCTTAGATGTCTCAGAATGAAAACCTTACTGCCATTTAGGTAGGCTGTGGATTGTCTGGAGTAGACCACGCTCTTAGTGCAGCATCTGAGTGAGTCACTGATTTAATTCACTGAAGATGTGAACTTTGTGGGAGGCGAGACACTCCAGGGGAAGCACAGTAGGTCAATCTCCACTTTGTGGCCACGGTTCTTGGGCCTTGAACAGGGGACACCGGTTCTGGAAGGTTTTTCCTCCCTCATCATCACTTAACCTTATTCTGTTTCCCTCTTTGATAAACAGCTTGTACTCGCCATCTTGCTCTTCCATTTAAGGGAATATTTACATTGCCACTACATCCTTATCAGTGGGGAGAATACAGAGTGTCTCCTCCATTCTCCCTGGACAAGTGCTTAATCCTTGTATTTCTAGAATCAAAGACAGTTCATTCCCCTGCATTCAATTCTGTGACCTGGTTTAATATCCTTTTACCTGGGTGCTTCCAATGCTGGATTGAATCTAAGGGCTACAATCGGAAACACATTTCCTTGCACTGAACTATTGTTATTGCCTCTAAAATGTATTTGAAAGTGATGGTGTTGTTCAGTTGCTCAGATGTGCCTAACTCTTTGTACCCCATGAACTGCAGCGTACCAGGCTTCCCTGTCCTTCACCATCTTCTGGAGCTTGCTCAAACTCAAGTCCATTGAGTCAGTGATGCCATCCAATCGTCTCATCCTCTGCCATCCCCTTCTCCTCCCGCCTTCTGTCTTTCCCAGCATCAGGGTCTTTTCCAATGAGTTGGCTCTTTACATCAGGTGGCCAAGTATTGGAGCTTCACCCTCAGCCTCTGAAAGTGTAGTGAATCTTTAAGATAATGGAAAGAAAATGGAATTGCCTGTCAAATGATGTCCTGTTTTTCTCTTGCTTACTATCTTCATGACTTTAAACAATTTTCTTAAGTTTTCCAAGTCATTGGTAAAATGTCAGGGATAGTACACCAGAAAGAGTTGGCATGGGAAACACACAGACTAATATACATGAAAATATGTCTTGCAAATCACAGTACAACAGAACTATGTCTGTTCTTACGTGTATGACAAAAGTAGGTTTAAAAAATAATCAGCTACCTAGAAATAATTCTGTAATAGCCTAAATGGGAAAATAATTTAAAAAGAATAGATACATGTATATGCATAATTGACCCACTTTTCTATATACCTGAAACTAACACAACACTGTAAATCAACTATGCTCCAATATAAAATAAAATTTTTAAAAATAAAAAAGATATGTTGTGAATCAACTATACTTCAATAAAATTTTTAAAAAGAGTTTAAAAATAATAAATAAAAATAATACTCATCACTCAAGAAACCTGCAATCTTTGTATAATATCATTGTCCTAGAAAGAATGTAATATATATCTAGGTTTTTCCCTCAAAATAAACCTAGTAGTATTCAAGTACTTCAAATATATATTTGCATCCTTTTGCTATTAATGCTCTTTGTGTATAAAAGTCTTATCATGATTTCTTTTTAAATTTAAAATGATAATATCTTCTTTTCATCCAATTAAATTGAACTGAGTAGCAGGTTATTTTTTAAAAAGATTTCTAAATGGATATTCTGTAACGACTCATCCAAGAAAACACGTTTTCTATTCAGAAGTCTGCACTTCTATTTTATTCTTTAGTCAACCACATAATTAACCATACAGGCTTTGAAAATGTTTGCTGTATCAATCAACCAAAGTCATCAGGCATTTCTTCATTCCTCCATTTAGGGGAGTGCCCCAGGTATGTGGATGGTGGCAGTGGGCTTTCTATAAAATTTTTGATAGAACCCGGTGTTCGGTTAGTAAATACACATGACATTTTTTTCTTCAGTTTGATAATGAACTTATTGACTCAGCTTAGCCTGTGTTTTGGAAACCGAAGCTAAGTGAAGGGCTTGGTAAACAACTCTTTGGGTTTCTCCCTCATAAGACGGCAATCTAAATGCCTAGCCTGAGCTTTCTTATAAAAACCATGAAGCTGAAATCTCTGCTTTATTTCAGCAGTTGGTGGTCTAAACTGTTCAATTCCTCTGCCAACGCACAAACCCAGGAGTTTAGAAAGTTAGAAAGGAAGAATGAAACGTTCACGTGTGGCTCTGACAGCTCGCAGCCCCGCCCCGAACTCCCAGCCCCGCCCCGAACTCCCAGCCCCGCCCCAACTCTCAGCCCCGCCCCAAACTTGAACTCGCAGCCCCGCCCTGAACTCCCAGCCCCATCCTGGTGGCCGTGTCTCGGGGCGCATCGGTGCTTCGTGTGAAGGCATTTTCACTCTGGTGTAAACCACCTTGGGATTGTGCTCAACCTTCGTGAGAGGCTCAGCAACTAGCTTCAGCCGTTCATTCTCTAACGTAATTCTCAGTGTTAACAGGGGGAGTATGTTTAATAGCTTTATTCCTTGACAAAAGTATAACTTTTTCATAAGTCAGACCATTCACAATAGTCTAGAATATTAATGCTTTCTTTTTGAGTCACCTAGAACCTCCTTCCAGAGCTATGACTGGTCTCTGTTAAGACATCAAAACCCAAAGCACACAATTAGAACTCAAGAGACTTGGCCTGGGACTTGCTCTTTCCCTAACTAGCTGTGCGCCTTAATTTGTGCTTTAGTTTCCTTGTCTGTGTGATCCTGGAGAGATCACTTGACTTCTTTTCTGCCTCAGTTTTCTCATCTGTGAAAGGGGTTAACAGAAGTGCTTACCTGTTAGCATCATTATAAGAAGTCAATGATGCGATAGTTCTGAAGGTCCTGGAGCGGCACTGGGCTCATATTAAGAACCTGTATGTTATCTTGTAATAATGTAATACTAATCTGCTTTGTCATAATTCCTACATTATCCCATCACACAGGCTATAATGAAAACCAGATGACTCAGTAAATTTTATACTAGTGTGCATTGCTAGGTAGTCAATTACCACAAACATATCATCTGAAAACAATGCCCATTCTTTGTCTCATAGCTCCTATAGGTCAGAAGTCCAGCTCTAGCTTAGCTGAAGTCTCTGCTCAGGGCCTCACAAGGTTGAAATTGAGGTGTCATCTTTTGTTCTTTCCTGGATCTCAGGATTCTCTTCCAGTCCCAGGAGGCTGTTGAACGCATGTCATTTTTTATGGTTGTGGAACAGTATCTACTGTTCCTTGGTAGATGTCTAGGAGGGGTCTCTCCCAGCCATTAGATGCTGCCTGCCATTCCCAGCCAGGTAGTCCATCCCAGAATGTGACAGTTGCTTTCTTCCAGGCCAGGAAGAGCGTGCCTCCCTGCTTTCCAATTCCTTAACACCAGAGGAAGAAAACTCTGCTTTAAAGGGCTCACCTGATTAGGGTAGGGCACGCAGATCCCCTCCCTTTAGCCCTATGATGTAATGTGATCATGCCTTGATATCTCATCATCCTCACAGGATACACCCTAACTCAGGGAAGAGATGGGAGGTGGTGGTAGCTGAGGGGAGAGGAGAAAGGGGAGGGAAACAGACTTCTGCCTTCAAATGTGACAAGAAGTGAAAAGTAAAAGTGATATACAAATATGAAATGCACGTTGCTGTAATTTCATTATTGTTATCATTACAATCATGATAGCAATAAGTTTTCAACCTCATGCAACACTATTCCACTTATTTTTAATGGCTTAAATTAGCTATAAAGAGCACTCTAAATCATTTTGAAATTATGTAGTTCGTAACTCCTTAAATTCCTCCTCCTTTTAGGGTGTTTGCGTCCCACATTCTGCCCTTTGAGCTTTGTCCCTAAATCATGATGCTCCCCGTGAAGCCACTCCTCAGAGAAATGAACCTCTGTTGGAGCCACCAGTTCATAAAGAGCTCAGCCCTCATCGCCTTTACAGGGACACCCCAATCCTGAAATTCCCCACAGGTTAGTTGTACTTCAGTTCAGTTCAGTTCAGTCACTCAGTCGTGTCCGACTCTTCGCGACCCCATGAATCACAGCACGCCAGACCTCCCTGTTCATCACCATCTCCCGGAGTTCACTCAGACTCACGTCCATCGAGTCAGTGATGCCATCCAGCCATCTCATCCTCGGTCGTCCCCTTCTCCTCCTGCCCCCAATCCCTCCCAGCATCAGAGTCTTTTCTAATGAGTCAACTCTTCGCATGAAGTGGCCAAAGTACTGGAGTTTCAGCTTCAGCATCATTCCTTCCAAAGAAATCCCAGGGTTGATCTCCTTCAGAATGGACGGGTTGGATCTCCTTGCAGTCCAAGGGATTCTCAAGAGTCTTCTCCAACACCACAGTTCAAAAGCATCAATTCTTCAGTGCTCAGCCTTCTTCACAGTCCAACTCTCACATCCATACATGACCACAGGAAAAACCATAGCCTTGACTAGACGGAACTTAGTCGGCAAAGTAATGTCTCTGCTTTTGAAAATGCTATCTAGGTTGGACATAACTTTTCTTCCAAGGAGTAAGCGTCTTTTAATTTCATGGCTGCAGTCACCATCTGCAGTGATTTTGGAGCCCCCCAAAATAAAGTCTGACACTGTTTCCAATGTTTCCCCATCTATTTCCCATGAAGTGTCCAACTCTGTGTGACCCCATAGACGGAAGTCCACCAGGCTCCCCCATCCCTGGGATTCTCCAGGCAAGAACGCTGGAGTGGGTTGCCATTTCCTTCTCCAATGCATGAAAGTGAAAAGTGAAAGGGAAGTCCCTCAGTCATGTCCGACTCTTCGCGACCCCATGGACTGCAGCCCACCAGGTTCCTCCATCCATGAGACTTTCCAGGCAAGAGTACTGAAGTGGGCTATTTTCCCCTAAATATTTATTTACTTATTTGGCTGCATCGGGTCTTAGTTGTGGCACGTGTGCTTTTCTCTAATTGGGGCACATGGATCCAGTTTCTCCTCAGCATACGTGACTCTATTAACAGTTCCCCGACAGGGATCAAACCTGTGTCCCCTCCATTGGAAGGCAGATCCTCAACCACTGGACCACCAAGGAAGTCCCTTGGGGGGCTCTTTTTGTTGTGAGAAGACCTCAGACGTGTCCAGGAGCCACCACAGGCAACAAGAGGCGTATCTCCTTGTGGTTATTTGATCAGGTGAAGGGCTCACCTTCACAGCCACAGACAATCTGGTTTGGCAGCTAACTAGTCCTACAGGCTGGTATTGGAGGAGGCGGCCCTAAGGAAGCCTGAAGCCCAGAAGGCTGGAGGTCCCGATATTCTGACCCGATCCTTACTGAGATCGGATGCTGCCACAAAGAAAAAAGGGGCTACTCGGGATTTCCAGGGCAACCCCCAGATTCAGACAGACAGGGGGCAAGCCCCAATCTGAGAGCTGCCCTTTGCTGGGCCAGCACTTTCCTGATGGGCTTCCCAGTGCGGTGCTGGCAGCTGTGGGGCAGGAGTGGGAAAGAAAGCCTTCTGCTTTTGAGGTAGACGTCTTCTGATGGAGACGGGGTGAAAAGAGACACAGAGAGAGGGAGAAACAGACATGCGCATAGACAGAGAGAAAGCCTGGGGTGTGGGAAGAGAGAGCGAGAAGAGTCAGGGAAAAAGGAAGACAGAAAAAGACAAGATAGTGAAGGCCCCGGGTTACGAATGGGTAGAGAGGCTCACTTGTTCATTCACTCAGTCACACGTATTTACTGAAGCTTACTGTTCTAGGTGTGGGGAAACCTAAGGATGGACGGAGACAGACTCAACAAGGAGAGAGACAAAGTGAGGAGGCGGGGGGTGGAGAGAGGGAGCCCCAGGCTCATCTTAGCTCCCACTCACTGCAGGACAGACCTGCTCCACCTCTGTGACTGTAGCCATGTTACACACCCTCTCTGAGCCTTAGTTTGCTCACTTGTTAAATGACTGTAAAATTAGTACCTACCTTATAAAATGACTCTGACAGTTAAATATGAACAGGGCAAGTGAAGCAACGGGAGTCTTACCTGGGGGCCTGGAGGTGCTTTCATAGAAGAAACCACACTCCTGCAACCTTTGTGCGCCCTTCTCCCAGGTCCACTTAGCACAGATGAAAGGGGTCTCAACAGACTAGGATGGACTTGTGAGTCAGAAGACTGAGAACTCAAGTTATCCACATAGTCCAAGGGGAAGTCGGGGGTGGACATGTTGCCACTGACAGTCAGGAAATGTCCCTCTGGGGGCTAGATCCACACCTATTAGCTTTTGAGCCTCACAGCAGCCTGGGGAAGTCAGAAGTATTTTTATCATCCAAATCATTTGCTTGACAACTCACCACTTTTTGTCCACACTGGTCTTCTGTCCTTGCAGTCGCATTGTGCCTTCCCACCACAGGACATTAGCACATGCTCTGGCCCCTTGCAGACCATCCCCACCCCCAGGACACTCTTCTGCTGGCTTGCTTGCACTCACCCTTCACTCAAGGGCTTCTTCCTCAGGGAGATGCTCCCCAGTCTTCCCAACTGGGCCACACTCTCATTACGTGCACCCCATTTCCCTACTGACTGCGCTCAGTCCAGTTTTGAATGGCACATTTATTCTTGCGAGTCTATTTTAGCCCATAGCTGCCTAAGGAGGTAGGGGCTTTGTCTGACTTCATCACCTCTTCCCTAGCACTCAGTAGAACACCTGACACATAGTAGGTGCTCAGTAAAGGATGAATCCAAACTTACAGAGAGGAAGTTGAGGTCCGGAGAAGGGAGACTGCTTCCCCAAGTAAGTGGAAGAACCTGGCTTTGGACTCAGAACTGTCCGGCTCCAAAGCCAGTGTCCTTAAAATTTTTCTGCTGGGTGTGTCCTTGCAGACACAGGCCTGGGGTGTCCAGGCTCAGGGGAGGAGCCTAGCCCATCCTCTGTTCTTGTCCATGCCCGC
The DNA here is from genome assembly GCA_006410635.1 of Cephalophus harveyi. Taxonomy (NCBI): domain Eukaryota; kingdom Metazoa; phylum Chordata; class Mammalia; order Artiodactyla; family Bovidae; genus Cephalophus; species Cephalophus harveyi. Next base: position 75,648 of record SJYT01052873.1, on the reverse strand, counting down.
TGGTCTTGGAGAAGGGGAAGTCTGGCTGGGTGGAGTGGTGGCAGCCGCCCAACATGTGAGTAAAGGCTGAGCGTTGACAGAGGTACAGGCGCCCTGGCCTTGCTTAGTGGCTAATGGAGGGGCGGATCCACGCACCACACCTGCCCTCCTTCCTCCCGCAGCCAGATACTTGTTGACTCAGGGCCCTCCTGGGGCTGCACCTGGGCCCAGTGACAGACAGCAAGTTGGGGAGAGCAAGTGGGAGGTGTGAGTAGTGGTTCGCAGGCAAGTAGTGGGGTCCCTGTGGTCAGAGGAAGGCTGCCCTTGTCCCCAAAGTCGCCATCTCCTCTGCCCTCTGGGGACACCTCGTAGGTGGAACTGTGTGGTCCTCCTCTGTGCCTTTGTCTGCCCGAGTCCTCAAAGCCCCTCCTCTCCACGCTCTGCTTGGACCACCGAGGTCATGGGTGGTGCTGTGGCTGCTGGCTGCACTGTGGTGTTGGCTGCAGCCTTGCCCACGGGACTGCAGAGGCTGCTGACTTCGCTTGGGTCTCAGGCGCCAGGGTGTCCTGAGCTGCCTGTGCGCTGCTCCACTCCGTGTTCACGCTTTGGAGGTGTCCCAAGGTGGGTGTTGGAGGTGAACCCAGAGGCAGCCCCTGAGCCCTGAAAGGGTAGAGGAGTGAGCCATGTCATATGGCTTCAAAGAAATGGCTCGCTCAGGCCAGGGCTCTGCCAGCTTTCCTCATCCCGGACCCCACCTGGCCCGGTCTGGTTCCCTGGGCCATTCAGAGAGCTCAGGAGAGGGCAAAGGATGGCCCCCAGGTGCCGAGGAGCAGGACTTCATTTCTGGGCCATAGGAGCTGTCCAGCATTGCTAGCTCCTCTTTGCTTACTGGAGGCAGGGCCAGATGTGGAGAGGTTTGGCAGATGTGGGGAGCAGGGTTGCACATGGGGAGTGCTGGGCATTCATGGAAAAGCCTCTCCAGGTAAAGGTCTCACACATACCATATTTCTGGCCCCTGACAACTCTGCTCAGAGCAGCTTCTCATGGGGAAACTGAGGTCAAGTTCCCAGGGATAGGGATGCTGGACTGGGAGGCATCTCCTTCTCTCTCCAGCCCGCTGCCCCTCCGAGCCCCAGTGGGGAGGGCCAGGACTGAGAACAGAAGCAGGCTGGGGGAGAGAAGTAGGTGCTGGAGCCGACGTGCGGGGATGGCCAGATGTGGGAGGAAGGCCCCAGTCCTCTTAGCTCTCAAAGAAGAGAGGAGAGCAGGCAGTGGCCAGGGTTCCCTCCATGCGGGCAGAGAATCCGCCAGGTAAGTCCAAAAGTTAGGGGAGACTCAGGTTAGACAGGCCATCTGGAGCAAATAAACCATCAAGTCCTCCTCTTGCTGGCCCTGGGAGGGGGCTGTGGGGAGAGGGCCGGCTGTGCAGTGGTCCCCAGGCCAGTCTCCCTGGCCTGCTGCAGTGAGAGTCCAAGGATGGGGGCCTGCTACTCTGGCTGAACGAAAGTCGAGGCAAGTCTGGAGGGCAGAAAATTGAGGAGGTGGCTGAGGGCAGGGATTGATGGGCTTGGGACCAGGGCTGGAAAGAGGTCATTTCTCATTGAGTCAGCTGAACAGGGGTGCCCCAGCTGGGAGTGTCTGGTCAGCCAGGCTGATCTCAGCTACCCTGATAGAGATAGGCCTGGGTCCTTAGGATCCCCCAACATGACTGGATTTGCAGAGAATGGACAGGCAGGGCCCCAGAGGCACTATGCTGTCAGCTGTCCCCTCCCCTGCTCCCCCTGGTTCTACCCAAACTCTCCTCCATCCAGCTAGGTCACCTGGAACCTGAGGCTTCCATCATGGGGTGGCAGTGTCAGCAAGGGAATGGGGTGGCGGGAGGAAGAAAGGACAGTAGAAGCAGGCGCAGGCCTGGGATACGGCCTTCCCAAGTCTCCAGTCACCTTGCAGGTAGATGGTGGGCTCACTGGCAGAGCTTGGTGGGAGCCTGGGGAAAGGTTGACAGCCAACACTCTCACCACCAAGCTTAGTCTAAGAGTTTCCCAGGTGTCAGGCATTCACAAAATGCCTTCAATACTTTTTGTATTATCTGTTTAAACTTTTTTTTAACATATTTAGTCCTAGTCATTTATTTAGTGCATTTTGGTGCATCAGAGCTCACCTTTCAATTCAACAAAGATATATTATGAAGGAATGGGGTTCCCTGGTGGCTCATATGGTAAGGGATCTACCTGCAGGAGACCTGGGCTTGATGCCTGGTCAGGAAGATCCCCTGGAGAAGGGCATGGCTACCCACTCCAGTATTCTTGCCTCGAGGATTACATGGATAGAGGAGCCTGGCGGGCTGTGGTCCCTAGGGTTGCCAAGAGTCAGACATGACTGAAGCGACTTAGCCCGCATGCATATTATGAAGGAAAGTCTATATTACTACCAAAAAATGAAAATCAGAATCACTTATCAAGGAAATGATACAAATAAATACTTAATGTCTAGCTAGATACTGTTGCTTCTTAAAAGGTCTGGGTCTAAGGCTGGCTTTGGTTTTGTTAAACAGCGTGCTTGTCAAGAGTGGAACGATATTGAAGAGGTCTTAAGGTCTGAGGTTTTCTCCGTGACTGAGCAAAAGTTTGGAAAATGGAGAAAGGAAATCTTTTTTTTTTTCAGCAAATGATTTACTATTATTCAACACAGCCTCTGTACATTACCTAAAAGCATCTCAGGGAACGCTGGTTGTTTATGAAAGCCTTTTTAGCTGCAGCGCAGAGGTCATTGTCTCTTCTAGACGTCATTGTTGATGACGCTAGCCTCTCTCTTCTTACCTTTAGCTCTTCTTTAGGCTCTTAGCGGCTCCTACCTGGAGCTGGTTATCTTCCCTTCATTCAATTTGTTGGGATCCTACTTGGGCCAGACCCGGTGCTAGGCACAGGATCAAGTTCAAGATGAGCAGCGGAGGCATAGAGGAGTTTATATTATCCATGTGGGGTGGGGATCGGGGGAGGACAGAGATACATTGTGGAAACGGTAATGGAGCAAAGTGCAAACCAGAGGGAGAGAACCCAGGAAGGCTTCACAGAGAAGAGGGCACACAGATGGGTCCCCAAAGATGAGCAGGAGTTTTCTGGGTGGAAAAGACAGGGAGGAACACCTCAGCTGGAGGGATCTGCAAGCTGAGCATTCTCCAAAGCATGCAGGGTGTGGGGGAGCATTGTATAGTTTAGTTAGGGGTCCTGGGGAAGCAGGAGAGACAGGGCAAGAATGAAAGATCAGGACGAGCCTTGAAAACCAGGAGTGTGAACACTATCTTGGGGGTGAAGGGAGGTCAGTGATGGTCAGACAGGGGTTGGAAAGTCCACTCTGCTTCTTGTGTGGAGAAGGAGTCAGAAGGCTTGAGAAGAGCCAGGAGTTGGTGGCAAAGGTCCAGGTGTGGTCAGAGTGGATAGGGACTTGGGGGTGCTGAATGAGAAGAGGCCGTCTATGATTTTTAGGCCTGTGTCTCTTACTAGGAGATGGGCTGACTATTAATGTCATCATTTTATAGAAGAGGGAATGGAGACACAGAGTAGTCAAGTAACTTTCCAGAGTCACGCAGCTAGTGAGCGCGGAGCTGGGGTTGAGCTCAGGTAGTCTGGTCCCAGAGCCTGCCGTCTTCTCTCCTACTCTCTCCTGGCCTTGCTGACCAGAATATGCTCTGACTTTCTGCCAGGGGTAGGGCCTTGTACGTCCCAGGAAGGCAGGATAAGTCCCACATCTCAGTATCCTTCCCAGGGCTCAGTACAGGCTAGACCCCTGTACTGGTCAATTGCCTATCCATTGCTGGCCCTGCGGAAGGAGTAGGACACTCGAGCCACTTGCCTTCTTGCTCGAAAGTCAGTTGTATCAGCACTGCCTAGTTAATTTAGTCTGTTCTCCAGGGTTCTTTGTGTGAGCTCTGCTCGCCACTTCCAAGTGCTGGGGGGCACACTGCTTGTCACTGTCTCAGGGTTTCTGCCATGCCATTCATCTTTTCCATCAGACTGGAGACCCTGAGAGCAAGGACGGAGCTCCCCATCAACTTGGGGCTCCTTGAGGCCTGGGACTTTCTACCCACACAGGTAACTCCCCCATCCTTTATGATAACTCCTTGGTACCCTGGCCCCAGCTCACCCACAGTGGGCACCAAGTGGGAGCAGGGAGAGGTGCAAACCGTGATGATCATCAATAGTGGAGGTGACTGTTCTGGGGATTTCTATCGCAGAGGGACTAAGTCTCAGAACTGCTGTTAGGCCAGCAGGATATAGGATATATCCAACTCTAGGATATAGGTCACCCCCTTGGCAGAAGAACTGATTTATGGTGCCCTGGACAGCCTAATGTCATCAAATTACCCCACACAATGGAGAGAGGCTGGGCTGCCTTCAGGCAGTCACCAAAGGACGCTGAGCCTGGGGCGGCTTGGGGCAGTCCGGCCACCTCCCGAATCCCAGACCTCCTTTGGAGTCTGTCTGGGGGCGACTGGGGCAGACTGTGGGCACACCCAGGCGTGCCACCATCCACTGGAGGTATAAGTAGGCAGCCTCTGTGACAGCGCTGCATCCCGGCTCCAGAGCCCACAGCACTCCCGCGACTGCTTTCATCCTCGGGCGGCGCCATGAGTTGCAGACAGTTCTCTTCGTCCAGCAGGAGCCGCAGGAGTGGCGGAGGCGGCGGGGGTTGTGGGGGCAGCACGAGGTCCTCCTCAAGCCGCTTCAGCTCCTGTGGGAGGGGAGGCGGTGGTAGCTTCAGCTCCAGTTATGGCAGAGGGTCTGGGGGCGGTTTTAGCGTTGGGAGCTTTACTGGAGGCTTTGGGGGTGCTGTTGGAGGCTATGGGGGTGCTGCTGGAGGCGGAGATGCTGGCATCCTGCCTGCTGATGAGAAGACCACGATGCAGGATCTTAACAGCCGGCTGGCCTGCTATTTGGATAACGTGCAGAAACTAGAAAAGGAAAATGCTGACCTGGAGACTAAGATCCGGGACTGGTATGACAGGCAGGGGCCCAAGAATGTCAAGAAGGATTACTCTGGCTATTATGACACCATCGAAGATCTGAAGAACCAGGTAGGCCGGGGAAACTCAAAACTCTGTCTGATTCTCACACCTATGTGTACACTCACTCACTCACATGCTTTATTTCCCGTGCGAAGGCAAGATGCTGGACTCTAACTTAGATGATAGCCGGAGAATCTTTTGCAAACTTTAACTTCAAAAAGAGTTTTTTAATTGAGATATAGCTGATTTGCAATGTTGTGTTAATTACTGCTCTACAGCAAAGGGATTCAGTTATATATACATATGTACATTCCTTTTTGAAATATTCTTTTCCTTCATGGTTTATCATAGGCTATTGAATATAGTTTGTGCTACCCAGTAAGACCTTTTTGGTTATCCTTTCTATATGTAAAAGCTTACATCTGCTAACCCCAGCCTCCCACTCCTTCCCTCCCTCATCCCCCTCCCCCTTGGCAACCACTGGGTCTGTTTTCTATGTCTGTGATCCTGTTTCTGCTTCATAGTATGGTATTTTAGATTCCATGGAAACTTGAACTTTTTCAGGAACAATTCCTGGCCTGGCTCATGTGGGGCATGCAGAGGTAGTGTGGAGGGAGCATAGCAACGGGGCAACTTGTTCCTGGGTCTGCCGCCAGTTCACTGTGTGACCTTGGGAAGCCTGGTGCCCTCTCCAGGCCTATTCTTATTCTCCTCGCCATTTAATAAAGAGAGTGGGCAGACCAGCTCTCAGGCACCTGTTGGTTTAAAATTTCTGTAATCTTGGGGGAAACAAAAGAGATAAAAGTGCTGCTGTCCAAAACAGGCGGGCCATATGGCGCATGAGAGGGCCATCTGTGCCTGTCTCTTCTCTTAGCCCCTGGGAATTCAAAGCTTTCTCGTAAAAAAAACTAGACATCTTATCTCTCCCTTCCTACTTTTTCTGGGCTCTTCTAGGGATCTGTCTTGATTTTTCCAGTTTGGTTGAACCCAGATATGCATTCTAGCTGGTCCAAGCATGGAGAGGATCTAGAACTCTGGGGGTAGACATCATCTATCCATCCATTGATCCATCTATCCACCCATCCGTCCATCCATCCATCCACATGTCCGTCTATCCACTCAACTTAGAGGTTGAGTACTCTCACTGTTGCTCTGGGCAAGCATAGTAACGTCTCAGGTGTGGTCTCTGCTCTTGAGGAGCTCATAATCTAGCTAATTTGCTGTTCCCACCTGATTCCCTTGCCTTCACACCTTCTGATGAACAGCCTCTGGATATCTTGTTTATTCTATCCCAAACCTCTTCCTTAGTCATTCTTCAGAGATCACTTCAATTGCTGACTCCTCCCTGAAGCCTTTCTTAATCTCCTGTAACCATAAATCCACTGTCTTTCCCTTGAACTCTTCTAGGATATTCTGGTCTTGGCGGTCAACCAAGCTCCTTGAGGAGCTGTATCTCATTGATCTCTAACTCTCACAGTGTCCTTTGTAGTAGATATTAAAATATTTGTTAAATGAATGAATGAAGGCCACACTGAACATCCTTGCTGAAGTCTGTGAGGGGTCTGTGCCACATACCAGCTTTGGAAGCCCCTCCTGCCTCTTGGGCATCTTCTTGGATGGGCTCCTCATCTCCTATGACTTTGCCTAGGCTTTTGCCTCCCAGAAGAGGGTCATAGCAGGGGTGTCTGGGTTCTGTGCCATCTCCTCTTTTTTAGATTGTGCAGATCACGGTGGAAAACAGCAAGATTTTAGTGGACATTGACAACAGTCGCATGACCATGGATGACTTCAGGATGAAGTGAGTCCTGCTTGTCCTCCTTCTCCTGTCATCCATCCTTCCTCCAGCCCCTAGTGCTCTGGAGGTTCCTGTGGGGGCTGGTGACCTCTGGCTCATGCCCTACCCCTGACTGGTCTGCAGGTTTGAGGTGGAGCAGAGCCTGCGACAAGCAGTGGAGGCTGATATCAATGGTCTGCGAAAGGTGCTGGATGATCTAACCATGCAGAAGTCTGACCTGGAGATGCAGTGTGAATCTCTGCAGGAGGAGCTGGTGGCCCTCAAGAAGAATCATGAGGAAGTAGGGTCTTGGCTACTTGTGGCTTGTTGGGGAGAGGGGGGAATAGAAGTTCAGGGATAATCGGGGATGGATAGGCGCTTTGGGCCATTGCATGGAAGACACCCCCTCCGTTACTCTCGAAGAGGACATGCATGCCCAACCTATGGTGGTGGTTAGGCTTTGACTTCTCAACTGTGTCCCATCCCATTTTTGCACCCCAGGAGGAGCAGGAGAGGGCTGAAAGGTGATGGAGAGGATCCCATCCCACCCTGACCTCATATCCCCTTCTTCCCGGTAGGAGATGAGCCAGCTGTGTGGGCAGAGCACCGGGGATGTCAGCGTGGAGATGAATGCTACTCCTGGCGTGGATCTTACTAAGATCCTCAATGAAATGCGCGAGGACTATGAGAAGCTCAGTGCCAAGAACCGAAGCGACATTGAGCAACAATACGAGACTCAGGTGAGCAGTGCGGGACACTGATTCAACCTTCTCTCCCTCCGTCTACATGTCCTTTCCACCCACCCCTCCATCTCTGAGTCTACTCACGCTTCCCAGTCATCCTCCTTCCCATGCATTCACTGCCCACAAGTGTAATTATCAAGTAATTTCCCAGTGCCAGGTTTCATGTGAAGTGCTGATGTCGCAGAGATGAGCCACACAGGATCACTGCCCTGGAGAAGCTCAGAGTTTATTACGTGTATGAACAAAGGCAGAGCATGAAGAGCTTGCATAAGGCTGTGTGTTTTCAGGCTCTAGTGGAGGTACCCAGTGTGCCCCTAGCACTGTGCCGAGCTCCTGATGATTCCCTTCCTCCTGGGTCTCCAGCCCCTAGTGTAGAGGGTGACACATGAGGACAGGATTTGTGGTGTGTACATGTGTATGCATGTGTCTGGGTGGCACTTTGAAATGAAGTTAAAAGGTGATTTAAAGGCAAAGTGTGAAGAGTCTTAAAGCCTGCTGAGACATACTGACAGAGAAACTGAGAAGCAGAGAATTGAGAGAAACTGACAATGTGGCTGGCTGGAGGGACCCAGAACTCAAGATGACTTGTTTTTGGCTTTGGCTCAGTCTTGGTCTTGGAGGTGAAGCTGCCGACCAGTGGGGAAGAACCTTCCCCATTCAGTGAGCTGCTCAATGAGCTTTTGTATTTCAGATGAGACAGATTGAGCAAGAAGTGACGACCTCTAGCCAGGAGGTGGAGTCCAGCAACAAGGAGGTGACCAAGCTTCGGCACACCATCCAAGAGTTGGAGATCGAGCTGCAGTCTCAGTTCAGCATGGTTGGTAGCCAGGCTCTGGATCCTCTGCCTGGGTGGGGCACAGGAAGCTGCACATGATCCCAGGGACAGGAAGGGGAGTCCAGCTATGAGGTAGCATCCTTCTCAGTGCCTCCTCTGCCCCTAGAAATCGGCCCTGGAGAAATCCTTGGAAGACACGGAGAACCGCTACTCTGGCCAACTGCAGCAGATCCAGGGTCAGATCAGTATCCTGGAGGGCCAGCTCACTGACATTCGGGCAGAGATTGAGTGCCAGAATCAGGAATACAGCCTTCTACTCAGCACCAAGATGCGGCTGGAGCAGGAAATCAAGACCTACTGCAGCCTCCTTGAGGGCGGCCAGGAGGATTTGTATGTGTTCCTGGCTTTTGTGGCTTGCCTCAGAAGTTCTAAACCCCTGATGCTGCCTCTGTTCTTCTGGATACAGCAGTTGGGAAAGTTCCTGTACACAAGGGCCTGATGGGCTGGGGATTTCTTCATCCTGAGGGGGGAACCTCAGGGCCTTTCAGCTTTGAGAAAGGAGGATGGTAACAATGAGAGAAGGGACCGTTCCCTGCTCCAGAGAGAGGAAGTCCCTCCCCTCCCGGCTGTGGTGTCAGCCCAGCCTCTGTCCTCTGTCTTGCTGGAGGAAGACTTAGGAGGACTCACATTTAGGTCTTCTCTCCAAGTTCGTCCTTGTATATGTATGTGGGGTCACCTGTTTTATCTCTGTGCTGTCTTTGCTTCTCAGTGAATCTCATGGAGGTGGACAGACTGGCTTTGGAAACAGCCAAAGAAGTGGAAGTGGAAGCAGTTATGGAAGAGGATCCAGGGGAGGAAGTGGAGGCAGTTGTGGAGGAGGAAGTGCGGGCAGCTCTGGTGGAGGGAGTAGCTCTGCAGGAGGAAGTGGGGGCAGCTGTGGAGAAGGAAGTGGAAGGACATCCCAGGCCCAGTCCTATTCCTCAAAATCCGGTGGCTGTGACACACAAGGTAAGGGGCAACTGTAAGGCTGTGGGGTAGCGGGGGGCATGGGTATCAGCTGTCAAGGCACCACCCTTTTTAAATATTTTTGAGCCTCTCTGCTAAGTCGCTTCAGTCGTGTCCGACTCTGTGCAACCCCATAGATGGCAGCCCACTAGGCTTCTCTGTCCCTGGGATTCTCCAGGCAAGAATACTGGAGTGGGTTGCCATTTCCTTCTCCAATGCATGAAAGTGAAAAGTGAAAGTGAAGTCGCTCAGTCGTGCCCGATTCTTAGCGACCCCATGGACTGCAGCCCACCAGGCTCCTCCATCCATGGGATTTTCCAGGCAAGAGTACTGGAGTGGTGTGCCATTGCCTTCTCCTGGTTGCCATTATACATGTTCTAAACAGAGTGAAACTTTAGGGAGATCTCCAGTGAGTGCCATAGACTTGCCCTTGTTTCTGATCTGATAACTATTTTGGACAGAGTCTTAAGTGAGGCTGAGATCACATCTACATGAGACTTAAGTCTCAATAGCCTAAGAGATGAGTTGGAAGTGGAGTATTATTTTGTCTATTTCTTTCCACACCCTATCAGGTGGGTATTGTTATTATCCCCATTTTAGAGATAAGGAAAATGAGGTTCCTTATCTCTTGCTCAAGGTCAAAGAACTCATAAATGAGAGGTCAGCTCTGTGGGGCTCCACAGCCAGTACTTTTCATCATCATGAGGATGGGGACACCTGAGTCCCCCCAGTTCAGGCAGAAAAGAGTCTCAAGTGTTGTAGTCAGTGGTCGGGTTGTACAAGCCAGTTATATGATGAAACTGCCCAAAGAAGCATATATCAAAGATAATAGTCTAAGTGCAAGAAGGAGTCAAACAGATGAAGTGGTCTCTAGGTCAGAGAGATTCCCTTTGTACGTGTTGAATCTTGTAAAACAAAAATCTTGTATGAAATTGTAACGAAAGGCTGGGTAACATGACTGGCAATACTCAGCTCAGAGGTACCTGGGAGCCGCCCTTCTCTGGAGGGTGGTTTTGTGTGTTGGGTGGCACTGCAGGGCCATGGATGTGCATCTACAGGCAGAGGCTGGGGCTGTCTTCCCCTCAACATGCAAGAGATTTACTAACAAAAGCTGCTGCACAGAGGAAGGGGCTGCCTCCTGAGCCCCGTCCTCAGAAATGGGAGAGCAGCTGCCAGCTGTTACAGCAGAGCTTTGGAAATTGGATGGGGGCCACTAGGACTGGAGGATCCTTCCGTCTCAGGATTCTCCAGCTCTTTGAGCTCCGGTCTCCTTGCTCCCCATTTGCCCATTTTCCTCCAAGTCCCAGTCTCTCCGTCTCTTGTTCTAAGTCCTCTCTTCTCACTCTCACCACTCTCCTGTCTCTCCACAGGCTACCAGACACGATACTAGGACCCCTGCAGACTTTCCCGGCCCCACCCCAGCCAGACATCCCCCGGATGGTCGGACTCTGGATAACGCCTGCTCATTGCATTGCAACACTGGGAACAGCTGGCAACAAGCCCTGAGACCCATTTGGGACGGGGCTCACTGGGCATGTGTGCCTTTGGCTGTTCATTGGCTTGGACAGACCATTGGGTTGGGGAGACCTCTCTCCCTCTGTCTGGTTTGGGGATGACCCCATTCCCTGCCTTATCTCAATTTCCCAATAAAGCTTTCCTGTTGCAAATCAAACCTGGACTTTGACTCATTTGTTCCTTGGGATTGATAAGGGGCAGAAAGGAGGTGAAGGGAGAATCAAGGGAATCCACCTGTAGAGTACTGGTTAGCTTTTCTATCAGCTAACTTCTACTTGCAACAAAGCAATCCATAATTTGGTGGCTTAAAATCACGATCATTTACTCAGCCCGTGCTTTCACAGTTGACAGTTTGGACTGGGGAATTTTGTTTTCCTTTAAGCATCTGTGGTCAGCCCCAAGTCAGCTAGGTAGCTCTGCCTCTGGGGCTTGGCTGCATGCTGGTTGGGAGTGAAAGGGTCACATGACTCTCTTCCTCCAGCCAGCTGGCTCAAGCAAGTGTTCCAAGGGAATGCACAGAGATGTGCAAGGCCTCTTGAGGCTTAGGCTCTGAGTGGTCACTTAGGCTGTTGGCCAAAGCAAGTCACAGATTCAAAAGCAGGGGAAAGAGACACCTCTTGATGAGAGAAGCTGGAAAATCACGTGGCAAGAGTATGGGTAGAGGGAGGGCAATAGTGGGCCAGTTTTTAAAGATGTTTATTAATTATTTTTTTTGGCCGCACCGGGTCTTAATGGTGGCATGCAGGATTTTCGTCTTCGTTGTGGCATGCAGGATCTTTAGTTGCAGCATGTGGGGTCTAGCTCTCTGACCAGGGATTGAACCTGCTTTGGGAATGCAGAGTCTTACCCACGGGACTACCAAGGAAGTCCCTGGGGCAAGTTTTTGCAAACCATCTGCCACAGTCTTTCAGTAGATCATAAGTTAGTTACAGAGGGAAACAAGACAAAAATGAGGTGGGTTTTGCTTCAGAAGATTTCACAGATGATGAAACATAAAGGCACAGATCAAGTGCTCCAAGGCAAGGTGAGGATTATTCCATAAGACAGAGGTGGGCAATGTTTTCCAAGGGTTCTGACTAGGGACAGACAGCTCTCAGCCTGTGTTCCAGATGCTACAGCTGTGTATCAAACCTCCCTGAAGCTTAGAGCCTTAAAAGAACAATGTTGATTTGGGACTTGGTAGGAACAGCACACTTCTGCTTTGCTGGGTGTTATCCTGGCTCACAGGTTTGGGCTAGAAGCATCTGAAGTCTTGCTCACTCATGTTTGGCCCCTGAGCTGGAAAGACTCAAACCTGGGGGCTGGCCCTGCAGATGCTCCTCGACATCTCTATATGGAGACTGCTAGTGTGATCCCTGGAGCAGAGCAGCCTCAGAGGAGACAGACTTCTTACACACTGTCTCGGGGCTCCCAAGCTAAATGTCCTAAGCAAGAAAGAACCAGGAAGAAGCTGTTGTGCTTCATTGCCTAGACTGGGCTTCCCAGGCGGTGCTGGTTGTAAAGAATCCACCTGCCAATGCAGGAGATGCAAGAGATGAGGGTTCAAAACTGGCTTGGGAAGATCCTCGGGAGTAGGAAATGGCTGCCCTCTCCAGTATCTTGCCTGGAAAATTCCATGGGCAGAGGAGCCTGGCGGGCTAGAGTCCACAGGGTCGCAAAGAGTCAGACATAAGTGAGTGACGGAGCACAGCACAGAAAGTCACGTAGTGTCATTTCTGCTGTATCACAGCCTCGCCTGGATTCAAGAGGAGGAAGCATAGCCCTTAACGTTGGCCGAGTTCAAACATGATCCCAGTTATTCAACCAACAATTCAAACCTAAGGGCTGCTGTGAAGGGATTTTGGAGAAGTCTCTATTGCTTTGGCCTTAAGATAGAGAGATTAGACACTGAGCTGGACATAGTCACGTGCATGCATGTGAGCTAAGTTGATTCAGTTGTGTCTGACTCTTAGCGACACTGTGGGCTGTAGCCCACCAGAATCCTCTGCCCATGGGATTCTCTAGGTAAGAATACTGGAGTGGGTTGCCATGCTCTCCTCCAGGGGATCTTCCCTGTCCAGGGGTCAAATCCATATCTCCTGCATTGCAGGTAGATTCTTTACCTGCTGAGCAAGTGGGGAGGCCCCAGACGTAATCACATAAGCTCTGCTTAAAAAAGCAGAGAGTTTGGAATTCTTATCTGCTGGTGGCACAGTAGATGAGAATCTGCTTGCCGATGCAAGGGACAGATTTGATTCCTGGTCTGGGAAGATTCTACACGCCGCTGAGCAACTAAGTCCATGTGCCACAACTACCGAGCCTGCACTCTATAGCCCATGTGCTGAAATATTGAAGCCCACACACCTAGAGCCTGTGCTCTGAAACAAGAGAAGACACCACAGTGAGAAGCCCGAGCACCACAACAATCTTTAACCTACCTTTCCTAGAATCCCTTACAGGTATGAATCTAGATATAGTTTGAGTTTGGGGCTTCCCTGGTGGCTCAGACGGTAAGGCATCTGCCCGCAATGCGGGAGACCCGGGTTCGTTTCCTGTGTTGGGAAGATCCCCTGGAGAAGGAAATGGCAATCCACCCCAGCACTCTTGCCTGGAAAATCCCATGGACAGAGGAGCCTGATAGGCTTCAGTCCATGGGGTCACAAAGAGTCGGACACGACTGAGTGACTTCACTTCACTTTCACTTTATGATCAGATGCTATTCTGTAGGACATGAGTTGAGTGGAGAGAGATTTGGAGGAAGTATTTTTTTGTTGGCATAGATCTACCTGTTACAATATGGTTGGTTCTAGGGCACTTACTGTAGCAGACCAACAGTTCCTTTGGGGGCTGATTATGTGGTGTTAATGTGGGAGCCATACCTAGAGGCTCAGTCTAGTGTCTGCGCCTCCAGGCTTCTAATGATTTTGAATCTCCAGATTTCAGAGCCTGTCTTTACTGATCAATGGTCTGAAGTTTACATAAGTCCTGACAAGACTGAGATTTTCAGCTGATGCTGTGGTTTGGCAACTTGGAGAAACAACCTTAAGGTGAACTATTAGCTACTTCAGCCTTGTAAGTACAAGAAATAAGAGATCTTTTCAGTATATTCATGGAAATCTCCAGTTTCTGACAATCCGTAGAGTTTGGATCTTAGGAGTCTGAGTATATTACTCTTTCTATAAGTTCTCCAGCACAGTTAGAAGAAACTAGACAGCCCCTGCTTTATCTTTGAACACATGGGCTTCTAGAGTCCCATGTTTTAACAATAGTTGGATTTTCACTGCTATCAGCCCTGCCTAAGCCATATAACCATTCTGATTCTCATATCATTCACGCAACCACATTTATTGGGTAAACAGATATTAAATTCCTTACATGTGAGACACTGTTCAGTGAAAAAAGAGACAAATATTCCTTCCAACCTGGAGCTTATAATAGAGATGAGGGAGGGAAAATACTGTCATAAATAAATTGTCATAATATATTTTAAGATGATAAATGCAAAGAGAAGGCAGGAATGGTTTGGGGATTGGAGGGTTGTAGTGGAGTGAGGAGGGTTGCCACCTTAAATAGGGTGGCCAGAGTCAGGCTCATTGAGCAGGTGGAATGTAAGCAATGCCTTGGCAGAGTGAGGGAGGCAGTCAGGTGGGTACGTGGTGGGAGATCAATGTAGGCACAGGGCTTGGGCGTGTAAAGGCCCTAAGGTTGGGAACGTGTTTCATATGTTCAAAGAGGAGGAAGGAGGCCAAAGCAGTTAGAGCACAGTGAGTGAGGAAATAAGTAGTAGAAGATGAGGACAGAGAGGTAAGTGAGAAGTGGCCGCATCACTTAGAGCTCTGCGGGGCCCTTTAAGGAACCTGGCTTTTATGCCCAGTGACATAGGGAGCCACTGAAGGCACAGCTGAGAGGGAAGGACTCCCAGGTGGCAGGTGACAGAGGAGGGAGGGAGCCTGCGTGCCCGAGTTCACTGCCTGGAGGGGGATCCTTCCCGTCCCCAACCAGGAACTATCACACCAGTCCTTATATGAGCATATTAAAAAATTCATTATGTTAAGCCAGGGAGATGTTTTTTAATTTAATTTTTTATTAAAAAAATTTTATTGGTGGGATCCTTGTTCCCCAATCAGGGATCGAACCTGTGCCGCCTACGGTGGAAACTTGGAGTCTTAACCACTGGGCCACCAGGGAAGTCCCAAGCTAGAGAGATCTTTAAGGTTGTTACAGCAGCTAGCGTTGATGTGGATGTCTAGCACACAGGACTTTCACCAGAGAAACAGCCCCATCTAAGTTAAATTTTAAAAGGATCCCTTTGGTTATTGTTTAGTAAGAGACTGAGGGACCAGGTGTAGAAACCGAGAGACTGGTTTGGAGGGAGGTAATCCTAGTGAGAGACCAAGGTACTCAGAGTGGAGGTGGTCAGAGGCAGTTGGCTCTGGGGGTCATTGAAGGTAATACCATCAGGATTCTTGTAGAAAGAGAGGCATCAAGGACGTTTCTGAGTCTGTTGTCCAAAGAACAGGAGGAGAGGGATTGTCACCCACTGAGATGGGAAGGCTGTGAGTGGAGGCCACTGGGGTGAAAGATGAGTTAGTTTTGGACACGCTGGATTTACAAGGTCTCTTAGACAATGTTATCAGCTGAATTACGTCCCTTCAAGTTCATACGCGGGCTTCCCAGGTAGCTCAGCAGTAAAGAATCTGCCTACAGTGTGGGAGACACGGGTTTGATCCCTGGGTTGGGAAGATCCCCTAGAGTATGAACTGGCAACCCACTCCAGTGTTCTTGCTTGGGAAATCCCATGGACAGAGGAGCCTGGTGGGCTACAGTCCATAGAGTCACAAAGAGTCAGACACGATGGAGCAACTAAAAAACAACAAGTTCATAGGTTGAAGCCTTAATCCCTAGTACTTCAGAACATGAGCGCATTTGGAGATAGGACCTCTGAAGACATGAGTAAGTTAAGGTGGGACCATTAGGATGGCCCTAATCCAAGCAGTCTTATAAGGATTGGTGTCCTTATAAGAAGAGGAAATTTGAACACACCGAGAGACACCAGGGCTGTGCTTCCTCAGAGAAAGACTGTGTGTGGATATAGCAAGAAGGCAGCTATCTTCAAGCCAAGGAGAGAGGACTCAGGAGAAACCAAACCTGTGACACCATTGGTATTGCCCCTTGCAACACCAAATCTGTGCTTCTTCTATCTTCCAGAACCGTGAGAAAATAAATTTCTGTTGTTTACACCACCCGTTCTGTGGTATTTTGTGGCAGCCCAAGCAGGCTAAGACAGGCCCCCAAGTAGAGATTTCTTAGGTGTCTTTGGCCCACAATCACCCCTTTTACTAAATTCTGTATCAATCAGTGCTTTTACCTGCAAAGATTGAAATGCTCCCGTTGAAGCCAGTTTGTTAAGGGATGTTAGGAAGTCATAGCATCTTCAGGAAGAACTCCCAGAGAACAAGTCTTGAAGGGTGCACAGCTGGAGGAATCCCACTCCTGCCACCAATTTCAGGCACAGACATGGCGGTACGTCCCACTTGATGCTACCGCTACATCCCTGGTGTTGCTGCTTTCGGAAGCTGGGTGCTTCTGTAGCCACTCCTGCCAGATGGATTCCATGGAGCACTGCTGCCTTAGGACATGAGCTCCCAGCATCAGGCTTTTGTGATGTGTTTGGTTGGGAGAACCCGGTTATGTCACGTCTGTGCTCCATCAGCGAGGGAGGGTGGTAGGCTAATTTCTTCTACAATGAAGAGCGGGGCTTCCCAGATGGCACTAGTGGTAAAGAACCCACCTGCCAATGCAAGAGGCATAAGAGATGCAGGTTCGATCCCTTGGTGTTAGTTTCTCAGTCATGTCCAACTCTTTGCCACACCCCATGGACTGTAGCCCACCAGACTCCTCTGTCCACAGAATTCAGCAAAAATACTGGAGTGGGTAGCCATTCCCTTCTCCAGGGGATCTTCCTGACCCAGGGACCTGCATTTTGGGTGGATTCTTTGCTGTGGCAAGGTGCAAACACTGATAAAATCCCTTTCCTTGCCCCCAGCCCTAGGGAAATCTGGTTTGAAGTGTGCATTTGGGAGACACATTCTAGATTAAATCCCTCTCAGAAAGAATGGATGCCACCTTCTTTCCAGCTAGGGTTGCTGGAAGAGGAGTTTCACCCAGTGAGACCCACGGGATGCCTCTCAGAAGGCCTGGCCCTCTTCCCTTCTCCAGGGGATCTTCCTGACCCAGGGACCTGCATTTTGGGTGGATTCTTTGCTGTGGCAAGGTGCAAACACTGATAAAATCCCTTTCCTCGCCCCCAGCCCTAGGGAAATCTGGTTTGAAGTGTGCATTTGGGAGACACATTCTAGATTAAATCCCTCTCAGAAAGAATGGATGCCACCTTCTTTCCAGCTAGGGTTGCTGGAAGAGGAGTTTCACCCAGTGAGACCCACGGGATGCCTCTCAGAAGGCCTGGCCCTCCCCACAAATGATCTGATTCTCAGGAGAACAGCAGCATTTCCTATGTGATCTTCCCAGCAGGACAAAGAAACCGGTTCTCCCTCCCCTCTCCCTCTCCCCTCAATCCTCTCCTGAGCCCAGTCCAACCAGGGCCCAGAGTTCTCTGCTTCCTCATTCCCTGCCCTCTGTCAGGGGCTATGGGCTTCCCTGGTAGCTCAGCTGGTATAGAATTCATCTACAATGCAGGAGACCCCAGTTTGATTCCTGGGTTGGGAAGATCCCCTGGAGAAGGATTAGGCTACCCACTCCAGTATTCTTGGGCTTCCCTGGTGGCTCAGATGGTAAAGAATCTGCTGCAGTGTAGGAGACCTGAGTTTGATCCCTGGGTTGAGAAGATCCCCTGAAGGAGGGGATGGCAACCCCCTCTAGAATTCTTGCCTGGAGAATCCCCATGGACAGAGAAGCCTGGCGAGTTACAGTCCATGGGGTTGCAAAGAGTCAAACACAACTGACTGAGTAAGCACAAGCACATCAGGGGCTATGTATCCCAGAGGAACAGCCCCAGAGCAGAGGCAGCAAATCAGGTGTGTGAGGATGCCACTGCTCTAATGAGCCCTTAGGTAGAAACTGGGGACAGGGGAGCAGGATTTGGACGAAGAAGGGCAGTAAGGGCTGGAGTTGCTTTGGACTTGGAATTAGAGAAATCAGGGAGGGCTTCCTGGAGCTGGTGTCTTTCCCTCTTGGTTCTTTCAGTGCCTTGTAGGGAGATGGCATCTTTGGGGGGATGGGGGCCAGGTTTGCAGGGGGACAGAGATGGGAAGTCGCTCAGCCACTCTAGAGGTCAGGTGTGCCCGGCTGGGAAAGAGGGGAAATTAGGGAGCATATGTGGTGAGAGCTGGAAGCAAGGGGGAAGGTCCTGGCAATTGGCTGTGAAGAACCAGGGCCTGGGATCCGAGAATAAGCCGTGAACTTGGAGTCATACAGGTGTGGGGCCCAGCCCCAGCCCTACTACTTACCGTCCAGCCATGAGGCCACTGGACTAATCATTAGCCTGACCACCTCATTTGTAAGTTTCCCATCTCAACTCTAAGTTCCCTCCTCTCTAAGATGGCATAATAAAGCCTGAGCACCAGCAGTTGTATTAAATGAGACCTGTGAGTGGGTGTGCCTAGCCCAGTGCCAACCATACAATGGTGAACCAGAGCCGTCTACGCAGTCAGTCATCCAGTAAGTGATTAATCAATGTCTCAATGTGTTTACTTTGTGTTAAGTACACCACAACACTCTAAGGAACCCTGTTTCCTGCTTCCATGATCACTAAATGGGGTCAGCCAGACAACAAGTCATCCAATCAGCCTGGCTTGTCCGAGGCGACCCAGACACCCCAAAGAGTGACTGTGCAGGGAAGAGGTCAAAGTTGGGGAGAGATGGCAGCAGGTGGGCCTTGGCCTTTCTCAGAGGCCACCAACAAGAAAAACTGGACATACTACTGAGGGATATTTGCAAAAGGAAAAGCAAGTCTTTATTGCATGGACATGGTACAGACCATGAGCTTGTTACACAATACAGCTGTTTCTTGCACCTCCCTGCTCTATCGGAGGCAGGAAAGCTGGAGGGGGCAGGGGAGAGCACAGGAAGCACCCAACTAAGAAACGAAGGACCCCTTGGACCAGACCCTCTGGAGGCAGAGCCTGGAATTTGCTTTTCCGGTCCCTCTGGCCAGCTTTCTGCTCAGCCTGGGGAGGGCAGGGATGGCAGGGGTGTCTCCCCTACACTGGGGTGTTAGATTTCTCTCTTTCTGGAAGAAACCACCTTCCCGTCCACAGACTCCTCAACGTTGATGCGGACCTTGCCGCCACCGCCACCTCCCAGGGAGGCTGTAGAAAGAAGGGGCAAGTTTAAGAGTGGGAGACGCTCCCTGTACTCCCTCCCAAGGGGGCCAGGGCCTCGGCTGAGCTCTGAGAAGACTGGACAGCACCCCTGAGAATGGCCATCGGCCAATCCTTGCAGAGCTGCCAGGACGACTGGTGCTGAATTACTCATCAAAGAGATGGGCGGGAGCAGTGGCAGGTATGCCCTGTAG
Source organism: Cephalophus harveyi (assembly GCA_006410635.1). Classification (NCBI taxonomy): domain Eukaryota; kingdom Metazoa; phylum Chordata; class Mammalia; order Artiodactyla; family Bovidae; genus Cephalophus; species Cephalophus harveyi. The sequence continues at coordinate 56,340 of SJYT01052873.1, read as the reverse complement.
TGAGCAAGAATGTCAGAGCTTTTTAGCTGCACATAAACAGGAAGTAATCACGGGCATCTATCCATAAGTACGGGGCTTCCCAGGTGGCACTAGTGGTAAAGAACATGCCTGCCAGTGCAAGAGACATAAAAGACATGGGTTTGATTCCTGGGTCGTGAAGATCCCTTGGAGGAGGGCATGGAAACCCACTCCAGTATTCTTGCCTATGGACAAGAAGAGCCTGGCCGGCTACAGTCCATAGGGTCGCAAAGAGTTGTACATGACTGACACGACTTAGCATGCATGCATCCAAAAGTACATGAAGGTAGGGCCTAGGCAGGAGCTATGCCCTGGATAAAGTTTGCTCATCCTGGAAGATTCTCCATAAATATTCAACCCCAACCCTAGCAGGGACTGACAGAGGTCCCACTGGAGGAAGAAGTACCTATTGGAATGGGCATCTCCCCACCCTACTTGGATGCTTGGTCTCTTTCTCCTTCCTCCCCATTCCAAGGGTATTTGTGACTTCAACAGTTTCTCTCCCCTCTCAACTCAGGAAGAGTTAAGCCTCTTACCTTCTCTGGTACCAATGCCAGCCATCCTGTAAGAGAGATGGAAGCAGACGTAAGCAAAGGACAGAAGCTCAGGTCTGCCTACAGGGAAACAGCTAAGCAGTCTTCTCCACCCCTACCCCCATATCTGACTTCTCTAAAGGCTGGGACATCCTGCAAGCCCTCCAGGCCTGCCACCCCCAAGCAGATAGATTCTAATCTTTAATAACACCCATCTATTTCCTTTAGGAAATGGAACCAGCATCAAATCCAAGACTACTAGCCCAATTGTATCATTTACAGAAGGCACACAGGACCAGAGAGGGGATGTGACCTGCCCAAGGTAATAGCTGACGACCAGAGCACAGAGTCCAGAACCTCTGACTCCATATTCTGCTCTTTTCACTGTACACACTGCTGTGCCCTTAAGATGACTCTCCACCCTAACCCCTCACTCCCCCTCTGCACCCCAGCCCCTGCCTGGCATCCTGGCCCTCCAGCAGGCTGCGGTAGGTGGCAATCTCCTGTTCCAGTCGCGTCTTGATGTCCAGCAGCATCTTGTACTCCTGGTTCTGCGCCTCCATCTCACTGCGGAGCTCGCTCAGCTGGGCCTCGATGCTGCTGATGAGGCCCTGGATCTGCTGCAGCTGTGCGGCGTAGCGGCACTCCGTCTCTGCCAGCGTGCTCTCCAGCCCGGCTTTCTAGTGGGCAGCAGACCAGAGACACCACATCAGGCTAGCCAGGAAGCCATCGAGGCCTTGGGGAGACAGGCCAAATGGATTGCATGGAACCTCCCCTGGAGGGAGCTTGGGAATTCCAATGCTTAAAGTAGCCATGAAGGGTGGCAGAGGTGGGGAGGGAGAGGCTTGGCAGGAGGAAGAGGGGCATAGCAGGGAGCCAGACCATGCTGAGCTGGGACTGCAGCTCGATCTCCAGCCCCTGTATCGTGCGTCTCAGGTCTGTGATCTCCGACTTGCTGGTCTGGATCATCTCTGTGTTGGAGGCCACTTCCTTATTCAGCTCCTCTGTCTATAGGTCATACACAGGAGAAGTGAGCTCCATGGGCCTCCCCGGGGCTCAGGAAGCTGAGGAGAGGCCCACCAGTCAGACCCACCTTGCTAAAGAACCAGGCCTCGGCATCCCGGCGGTTCTTCTCCGCCATGGCCTCATACTGCTCCCTCATTTCTGACAGCACGTGGGTCAGGTCCACGCCTGGTGCTGCATCCATCTCCACGTTGACCTGGCCAGCCAGCTGGTTGCTGAACTCCTTCATCTCCTTCAGGGGAGGGAGGGTAGGCATTCAGAGACAGAGGGAGGAAGCCAGAGCTAAGTCTGGGGTCCCACGTGCCAGTCCTGGCTCCACCACTAATCACTAACGCACCACATAACCTCAGTTCTGCCCTGTACCCACCCTGGCCTCTGTTTCCTATGCCACATGAAGAGGTTTGATTGCACAGGCCTCTCAGCTCTGAGGGTCTCTCCTCCTCTCTAGTCTCTGGTCCTGCCAAGGGAGGACCTCAGACAGTAGGGCCCTTCTATGAGCTCATGAAACAGATCAGGACAGCAGCACCCACCAACCACCTGCCCTGGCGATGAATCAAAGATAAGGAGTCTGGGTCACCAGTGATCCTTCCCTCCATGGGGACCTCTGTGTTGGCGGGTGCATTTCGAAACCACTCAGCCCTTCAGCCAACTAAGGAGAGTCCCCAGTGGCCCCACTTGGCCTCCCACCAGCCCCAGCCCCTGCCTGATCCTCACCTCCTCATGGTTCTTCTTCAGGTAGGCCAGCTCCTCGTTCAGGCTCTCGATCTGCATCTCCAGGTCGGTCTTGGCCAGGGTCAGTTCGTCCAGCACCCTGCGCAAGCCGTTGATGTCGGCCTCCACGCTCTGGCGCAGGGCCATCTCGTTCTCATACCTGGAAAGGAAGAGGAAACCCAAGTGAGGAGGCTTAAGAGGTCTGGACCACTTGAGCTGGGGACAATGCGGAAGGGGCATACTTGAGTCTGAAGTCGTCCGCAGCCAGCCTGGCATTGTCAATCTCCAGAATGACCCGGGAGTTGTCGATGGCAGCCGCTAGGATCTGCAGGATAAAGGGAGCTGGTGTCAAGAGGGCCCCTCCCTCTTCCCTGTTGCTCTCCCTGCCCTGCACCTCACATGGGACCCCTCACTGACCATCTCCCCTCTGATACCAGCAACAGTAGGCTGTAGGGTCCCCAGACAGAATCCAGCCATCCCATGCCTCCCTCCTGGTCTCTGGGACAGGAAAGGCCAAGGAGCCAGGGTGGCAGGGAATGCCCTGTGGGAACTGCCTGGCCAGGAGCAGGGTGACCTCTTGGGGTGCTCCACCAGCCTCCTCTGTGGACAACTCATGGTCTCTGGCCTCCTCCACACCTTAACACAGCCATGCATCTATAGAACATTCCAGTCAGTGGGAACCTGGAGGGCAGCTGTGGAAACTGGTGCAAGTGAGTGAAGGGTGAGTGAGGAGCTGGCAGAGTCCATGCCTAGTCCCAGGTCTCCTAAGGCTTTTGCCACCCAAGACATTCAAAGGGTGAGGCAGGCGGTCCTGGCGTTCAGGACTCCTAGGACCAGAGTTTCATCTCTGCACCTTATTCTTGCAAAAGAAGCAAAGGAGCGCTCTAGACAGAGCCCCACAGGTGTGAGCACTGCTCCCATCTCGGCCCCTACTGGTCCAGACCAGATTCACAGGATCCCCAGCACTGCCAGGCTGAGCAAAGTGTGCCCCCATCCACATCTGGAACTCATTCCCCCCACTTGCCAAGGTTACACATCATTGCCTGGGCAGAAAAAGATTTCCCCTGGGGCAGCTGGTACCAGTTACCTGCTCCCCTTTCCCTGAAACTGGAGGCCTTACCTTGTCCCGGAGTTCATTGGCGGTCTTGAAGTAGGGGCTGTAGTCACGCTCTGGGCTGGTCGGGCTCTGTCTCTGGTACCAGTCTCGGATCTTCACCTCCAGGTCAGCGTTGGCCTCCTCCAGGGCACGCACCTTCTCCAGGTAGGAGGCCAGGCGGTCGTTGAGATTCTGCATGGTGATCTTCTCGTTTCCGGAGAGGAGGCCGCCATCTCCACCGCCGAAGTCACCAAAGCCACTGCCAAAACCCCCACCAAAGCCACCTCCGAAGCCACCCCCATAACTGCTACCAGCCCCTCCACCAAAGCCACACCCATAGCCCCCTGCTGACCCTGAGGAGACAAACCTGGCAGAAGAAGCTGAGATAGTGCGGCTCCCACCACCCCCATAGAGACTGCCCCCACCAAAGCCTCCTCCCCCAGCCAGAAGGGAACCCCCCAGTGTAGAGCCACCCCCAAAAGTGGAGGAAGAAGTCTGCAAAAGCGTGGTGGCCATGGCCAAGCTGCAGTGCTGAGCTCTCAGCAGCACAGAGAAGCTGGCAGGAGGCGCGGGCCGGGCTGAAACCTGAGGGCTCGCCTGCCACCCCCAGCCCCGGGGCTCCTTATATATCCCTCCCAGGGGGGTGTGGGATTGCGTCTCCTCCCCCAAAGGGAAGCCAACTCCTTCTGCGTTCCTGACAAACACTGCTGCCTACACACCTCAACGTGGCTGGTGTGGGGTTTTTCTTTTCTTCCTTTTTTTTTTTTAATGCAACAAAGGAGATGATTCAGAATGAATGGTGTTTTGCCCCAGGCCATGATTTTAACACTTGGATTACAGGTTCATCTCTACACTCCAAGAGAAAACACAGAACGTAGAAACCTTGCATCACATCTGCCAGGCCTCCGCCTGCCCTGTTAGTGGCTCAGGCCAACTCCTCCCTCGCCTGGACTTCTCTGCGGCTTCTAGCCCAGGACCCTCGCCCCCAGGCAGCTGGCTCCTGGCTCGCAGTTTGGGAGTTCACTTCGCAGGGCTGCTCCATGTGGTCCCTTTCACAGATCCTGTGTCTAAGCCTGCCAGGCTCTGGGGATTGGTGGGCAAGGTGCATGGAAGAAGGTAGGGGCCATGGGCATAAACTGAGGATGGGAGAGGGAGCCTGAGTCTGGTACCAGCTGAGGTGACCAGAGGGGCCAGCATCTGTCACTTCCCTGACCCTACAAATGGACTCTTCTCCTCCACCCTTCACCTCCTCTCCTCCCCCATCTACAGACCCCTCCTACTTCTCCAGCTCCCCCCGGACCCCTGTCCCACTGCACTGGCATTCCCACAAAAGCCAGCCAGCTCAGGGCTGACAAGGGGCTGATTGATAATCCCACCACCTGCCAACTACATGTCACTGAACCTTTACTTGCTCCTGGGACAAGTTGGGGCAAACCTCTGTAGATAAGACGGGAGCAAGTTCCAGAAAGCCCCTGCCTTCACCAGCGAGAGGCATGTCGCTGCACAGCAGGCCCAGATTAACCCTGTTTGTCCTGTGAAGCGCCGCAGGGCTGGGGAGGGGCTCGACCCAGAGGGCTGTACGTGCCTGAGCACTGCTGGGAGGGCAGGGATGGGGAAGCCTAGCAGGCGGACTGAAAGGCCCCTCCGAGATCTAGAAGGTCAAACACCACCTCAAAGAGCAGGCTGCTGAAGCCGGAAAGGGGAGTCCAGCGCTCAGGAGAGCCCTCTGGTCTGCCACCAGCTCGGGGGCCTTGTGTGCGCAGAGACCTGTGGGCAGTGCCACTGGAAGCATGGCCTGGCCCTCTGGCCTTGGCTCTGGGGATGAGAGAGAGCCAGGGGTGGGGAAGTGGGCCAGATCAGGCTGGAGCACCAGGAGGAGATTTCCTGGCCCAGAGCTGCGGCATCATGAAGCAGACGGCACTCTGGAACCCCTCAAACCCAAGTTCAAGCCCGGCTTTATCCGTCACTGCTTGGGAACCTTGGACTTGAAATTTTCAAGTCTCAGTTTCCTTCTGGCAATGGATCCTCTCAACTCCCACTAACGGAGAAGCCCTGAAGCCCAAGAGCCTCCATCCTGCTCCTCATCTTCTGAGGGGCCAGATAGGGGTGTGCATGTCCAATACTTAGGACTCCCATGTACCCCTCGCCTGGAGGGACATTTTTTTTTTTTGCCCTTGAGCATTAGATCTGCCCTGTGAGTGAGCATCTCACTCTTCCATATTCTTCCATAAGCATCACCTACGGGGCAATGCAGATCATTGTCATCATTGCTCTAATAACAGTAATCTCATGCTTCCACTGCACACTTGATAATTTACAAAGCACTTCTACACCCATGCCTCCTCTAACCCTTATGACTCAGAAGATATTCCCTGCCCCATTCCAGAAGGAGTGAAAATGGGGCTCAGAGAGGGGAAGCCATTTGTACAAGATGGCACAGCTAGCAAGGGGGCATCAACAGGACTCAGGGGACCCTCTGACACTCCAATTAAACAGGGGACAGGAAAAGAAGGTGCTCCCCTCCTCTGCCAGACCTCAGAATCCTGCGCCTGGGCTGGGCTGATGGAGGGGAATATCATCCTGGTGGGGACAGGGAGGGGTCTCCTCCCTCAGCATCATACTGAGCCCGCTGCTGAGTGCTGGGCCTGGACAGTGTGCTATTGTCTCGTGGGTGAGAGGATATTGTCTTTTCCTCTGAAAGAAAAATAATCAAACTCAGATCAGCCATAGCTCATTAAAGTCTCTGCAGACAAGACGGCCCCAGCAATTATCACGGGAACAATTACGTGCCATCACCCCGGGGTGAGGGAGGGCTGGACCCCAGCCACCTTCTCTCTGCACCCTGACTCACCTCCAGCAGCCCCTCAAGGGGGCTTTCTCTACACACTCTCAGGCCCAGGCCAAGTGGAGCTGCCCTTGTCACAAATCCCTAGTTTCGGTCCAAACGGTTCCTATGAGCTCAAGGTCTAGGCAGCCGGGACCTCCTCATTAGCGCCGGGAGGGGATGGCCAGGCAAGGGTGGAGATCAAGCTCCATTTGGCTCCTGTGCAGACTGCAGCCCGGGGCCCTGGAGGCTGCGCCAGTTTCTGTCCTTGGCCCACTCCAGACAGACAGGCGGTCCCCAGAACCAGCTTTCCCTCCTCGGAATGGGACAAGGCAACCCAGTGGAAAGAACCTGGCCTGGACTCCACCTGGGTGTGACTAAACAGCTCCAAGCCAGGTTCACGACTTAAAATTGGGTCATTTTCCCACTTACATGAGGTACAGGGAAGAGTCAAAAGCATAAAGACAGAAAGTGTAATGGTGTTGCCAGGGGTGGGGAGGGAGAATGGAGCGTTACTGTTTAATAGGTATAAAGTCTCATTTTTACAAGATGGAAAGAGTTATGAGGATGGAGGGTGGTGATGGTTGTACAACGTGAGTGTGTTTAATGCCACAGAATTGTACAGTGAGAAATGGGTGAGATGGTGAAGTTCATTATGAGTATTATGCAACAATAAAAAAAGAAAGGGGAGGGGAAAAACCCACTCACCTCATTAACATCGGCCCCAGCTACTGGTCCACAGTGAACATTTGAGGCACAGGGGGAGTGGGGGTCTCCATGGACGTTAGAATCCTCCCTCGCCTCCTGCGGTCCCCAGGGAGATTCTCGGGACAGAGAGTGCATGCCCTGGGGCCTGCAGAATTCCTCATTTCTCTTTTATTAGTTATGTGGCTGTGGGTAATCAAGCCTCCTCACTCCGAGCCTCAGTCTACCAGTCGGAAAAATGGAAATAACGCCTGTCCAATCTGACTCTCGATAAAGTGAGATGACGGACTGGAAATGCTTGCACACTGAAGTGACTGTGATGACCAGCAGGCTGGGAAGACCCTCCCCTCCCCCAAATCCCCTCCTCTTTCCTCTCTCTCTCTATGCTCTACCCCAACTGCTTCTGTCAACACAGTACCCGTAGTTTTAGCTCCCAGACTGAGATGCGAAGGTGCCCCCCACCCCATCCCCCCACACACAAAGGAAGGCTTTATTCCTGTCACCCAGACCTGAGACCCAGTCACCAGCCCCACCTGCGTGGGCCCAGACCCCGCCCCACAGCCACATTCCTGGAGCCTCTGGGGCATAGGGAAGGGTTTCAGCTCTGACAACAGAGGCTTTCATGAACAGGGGACAAATATCTCCGGGCAGTCCCAGCCTCGGGGTGCAGCCAGGCCTCTGGTTTCTAGCTCCGAGGCCTCCCCAGTGAGGTGGGAGAAGGGGACCGTAGGTGCCAATGTCCAGGATGTCCAGAGCGGGAAAAGCTGAGGAGGTGGCAGAAGGGACTCCTGTCCCCTGGCTGCTGCAGGGGAGACGGGAAGTGCTGGTCTGGGGTCACCAGTCTGTGATTTGAAGCAAGCTAATGAGTCTACCCGGAGAAGGCAATGGCACCCCACTCCAGTACTCTTGCCTGGAAAATCCCATGGGTGGAGGAGCCTGGTAGGCTGCAGTCCATGGGATCGCGAAGAGTCGGACACGACTGAGCGACTTCACTTTCACTTTTCACTTTCACGCATTGCAGAAGGAAATGGCAACCCACTCCAGTGTTCTTGCCTGGAGAGTCCCAGGGACGGGGGAGCCTGGTGGGCAGCCGTCTATGGGGTTGCACAGAGTCGGACACGACTGAAGCGACTTAGCAGCAGCAGCAGCAATGCGTCTACCAAGTCCCATGGGAAATGGTGAGAAAAGCACCTCCTTCCGGATGAACACCCAGTGTGGCGGGGTCCGAGGTCTCCTCAGGGCAGTGCTGGGCACAAGCAGCAGCAAGAGTCACTGTGTCCAGAGGAGAGTTTCTGCCTCACTTTGGACAGAGAGTGCATGCCCTGGGGCCTGCAGAATTCCTCATTTCTCTTTTATTAGTTATGTGGCTGTGGGTAATCAAGCCTCCTCACTCCGAGCCTCAGTCTACCAGTCGGAAAAATGGAAATAACGCCTGTCCAATCTGACTCTCGATAAAGTGAGATGACGGACTGGAAATGCTTGCACACTGAAGTGACTGTGATGACCAGCAGGCTGGGAAGACCCTCCCCTCCCCCAAATCCCCTCCTCTTTCCTCTCTCTCTCTATGCTCTACCCCAACTGCTTCTGTCAACACAGTACCCGTAGTTTTAGCTCCCAGACTGAGATGCGAAGGTGCCCCCCACCCCATCCCCCCACACACAAAGGAAGGCTTTATTCCTGTCACCCAGACCTGAGACCCAGTCACCAGCCCCACCTGCGTGGGCCCAGACCCCGCCCCACAGCCACATTCCTGGAGCCTCTGGGGCATAGGGAAGGGTTTCAGCTCTGACAACAGAGGCTTTCATGAACAGGGGACAAATATCTCCGGGCAGTCCCAGCCTCGGGGTGCAGCCAGGCCTCTGGTTTCTAGCTCCGAGGCCTCCCCAGTGAGGTGGGAGAAGGGGACCGTAGGTGCCAATGTCCAGGATGTCCAGAGCGGGAAAAGCTGAGGAGGTGGCAGAAGGGACTCCTGTCCCCTGGCTGCTGCAGGGGAGACGGGAAGTGCTGGTCTGGGGTCACCAGTCTGTGATTTGAAGCAAGCTAATGAGTCTACCCGGAGAAGGCAATGGCACCCCACTCCAGTACTCTTGCCTGGAAAATCCCATGGGTGGAGGAGCCTGGTAGGCTGCAGTCCATGGGATCGCGAAGAGTCGGACACGACTGAGCGACTTCACTTTCACTTTTCACTTTCACGCATTGCAGAAGGAAATGGCAACCCACTCCAGTGTTCTTGCCTGGAGAGTCCCAGGGACGGGGGAGCCTGGTGGGCAGCCGTCTATGGGGTTGCACAGAGTCGGACACGACTGAAGCGACTTAGCAGCAGCAGCAGCAATGCGTCTACCAAGTCCCATGGGAAATGGTGAGAAAAGCACCTCCTTCCGGATGAACACCCAGTGTGGCGGGGTCCGAGGTCTCCTCAGGGCAGTGCTGGGCACAAGCAGCAGCAAGAGTCACTGTGTCCAGAGGAGAGTTTCTGCCTCACTTGGTCCCTCCCTCACAGGGTCAGCCTGCTGTTACAGACAGACCTTAGCGGGCCTGAATAGACCCGCTAAGCTTGAACCTCCCGGCTGGGGAAAGTGGGACTTATTTGCCTTTAATTGGCCTCTGTTCTTGGCAGCTGAGCTATAAACCACAGGGGCAGGACCATACCCACCCAAGGGCAGAGTTGTACCAGGAAGCTGGGACGTGCATTCCCCTGTGGGCCCAGGACTGACACCAGGCAAGCCAGTTTGGAGGTCTGTGTGGGAGGTCCAGGTCACAGCTGGGGCCTATTCCAGGCTCTGGGCCCAGGAATGGGCCGGTGGCCATAAGAGGTTTATACGGGCAGCCAGGGGATGGATGGTGTCAGTACGCGTACACGCCTTGAGGGGGCAGCCCCTCCAGCCTGGCTCTGAGCTGATGCCTGCCCTCTGACCCAAAGTCTCAGCTTGTTTCTCCTTGAGTGTCAGAAGGAACTGCCTCAGGGGATCCCAGTCCTAGGCCTTCACACAGAGCAAGACTGGAATGTATTGAGGAAATGGCACAGGGATTATCATCCTAAGAATCAGAGGCACAGGGGTGGCACCTGGGTTAAGAATCAGGAAATGTGGATTCTGGTCCTAGCTCTGCCATTAGTTGTTGTGAGGCCTTGGTCCAGTTATTTAACCTCTCTGAGCCTGTTTCCTGCTCTATATAGCATATAACTTGTTAAGTCATTTCAGTCATGTCTGACTCTTTGCAACCCTATGGACTTTGATTAACTGGCACTTAGTAGGTGCTCAGTAAACATTAATTACAGATAAACACACACCAACCCTTGGGGGCAGTTCAGTGGGGGAAAAAAAAAAAAACACTAAATCTGGAAGCAAAAACCACAGTTTCAAATCCCACCCTTGCCTTGCATTAGAACAGTATAGATACATAACAAACATACAAGTCCAACTCTGATCCCATGGACTATAGCCCTCCAGGTTCCTCTGTGCATAGAATTCTCCAGGCAAGAAAACTGCAATAAGTAGCTATCCCCTTCTCCAGGGGATCTTCCCAACCCAGGGATCATACTTGGGTCTCCTTCATTGCAGGCAGAATCTTTACCATCTGAGTCACCAAGGAACCCCTATCCTTCCATAAAATGGTAGCAATGCTTATTTCCCAAGCTTGTTTTAGGGAACTGGTGAAATAAGTGAAGACCTCTGGAAAGTGAAATTATGGTAATAGCTACAGTTTGTGAGAGCCCTCCCTTCCCTTTCCTGGGACATGGTGTACTCTGGTTCAAATGAAACCTAAACAATAAAATCTAAACAGTGCCAAGGCCGGGCCCACCTCCATGGACTGAAATAAGAAACCCAATGTCCATCTTCCTTTGGGCCATAAAGTTTTATTGGCAGGTCAGGGGGAGAGGCAAGGGTAAGGGTCCCTCCCCTCCCATGCCTCTACCCAGGGGAATTCCTTCTGCAGCAGAGCAGGAAAGCCAGGAGGCCGCCGGACTCAGAGGGCCTTCGCAAGGGACAGGTCGTTGTAGTAGGCATCCTGGCCCTCCAGCAGGTTTCGGTAGGTGGCAATCTCCTGCTCCAGCCGGGTCTTGATGTCCATGAGGTGTTGGTACTCCTGGTTCTGCCGCTCGGTGTCAGCTCGTACGTCACTCAGCTGGGCTTCGATACCGCTGATCAGTGCCTGGATCTGCGCCAGCTGGGCTCTGAAGCGAGCCTCCGTTTCCTGCAGTGTGCCTTCCAGGGCAGCTTTCTGAATGCAGAGAGAGGGAAGAAGGCTCAGCAGAGCCTGGTGCCCAGAAAGGGTCCAGGCAGAGCCACTGCCCAGGCTACCCAAGGCTACAAGGACATAAGTGTGAATCCCACAGGGCTGAGGGCACCTACCATGCTGAACTGAGACTGCAGCTCGATCTCCAGACCCTGGAGGGTGCGTCGCAGGTCAGTGACCTCCGTCTTGCTGATCTGCAGCTGCTCCGTGTGGCCAGCGACCTCCTTGTTCAGCTCCTCGGTCTGCAATGAAAGGAGGCAGAGGGAATAGCCCTGAATCAGACCCTTGCCCAGGAGCATGAAGCCTCCTCTCCTTGCCGCCTCTCCAGGGAGCACCTGCCTCCCCCTCCATACCTGGCTGATGAACCAGGCCTCAGCATCCTTCCGGTTCTTCTCAGCCATGACTTCATATTGGCTTCTCATGTCACTCAGGATCTTGGCTAGGTCGATGCCTGGAGCAGAATCCACCTCCACACTGACCTGGCCACCCACCTGGCCCTTCAGCACACTGATTTCCTGGAAAGATACAGCAGAGATGGGCATGTCAGGGCCCAGAGCCTGCTGGGCCTGAGCCAGGTCACTCCCCGATACCCCAGGCCATGGGGGGAGAGGCTCGTTTTCAGGTGCAGACCTAGGACTCAGCACTGGGGGACAGATGGAGTCACCACCATCTGCTGTTAGAACTCTTGAGAGCCACAATCCACACTCAGGGTCAGGTCAAGAAGGCCGCAAATGTGGTCGCAGTCAGAGGATACAGGCTAAAAATGTCCTTATCTGGGGAAATGAGCTAGGGTGGATGGGATGCCCAGCATGAAACCCACCTCCTCGTGGTTCTTCTTCAGGTAGGCCAGCTCCTCCTTCAGGCCTTCAATCTGCATCTCCAGGTCAGTCCTGGCCAGGGTCAGCTCATCCAGCACCCGGCGCAGGCCATTGATATCAGCCTCCACGCTCACGCGCAAAGCTTGCTCCGTCTCAAACCTTTCAGAGGAAATAGTTGTAGTCATGCCAGCATTTCCTCTGCACCTCTGAAGATTTCCCCACCTCCCCTGGGCTCAAGGCCCCATGGGGGATGGAAAGTGCTTTAGACCAGCTAGGGTAGGTGAGGGAAGCATCCATTTCCCCCCATGGCTCTGAGCCCCCGAAGGGACCGCCTCCCCTCCCCTGCTCTGGCTTCTGCAGCCCCCAAAGTAGAGATACTCACTTGGTACGGAAGTCATCTGCAGCCAGACGGGCATTGTCGATCTGCAGGACTATCTTGGAGTTCTCAATGGTGGCACCGAGAATCTGGGAGGCAGAATGCAAGAGGTTGGCACCAGTTCAGCATATGGGCAATGCCCACCCACTTTCTTCCCAGAGAAGCAAAGGAGTGCGTGTGCCCCCGGGTCCCTGGAGACCAAAGCTCCAGCCACCCCAGGCTGCCTACTCTCTGGGTGGCCTTGAAATCAGTCCAGGCCTGAGAGCTGGAACAGGAGAAAATTACTACCAAGGAGGCTGACCCAGGGGGTAGGAGATGGGCAGGGGCAGGGGAGAGCGGTAAGCCTCAGAGGGAAAAGTCTCCAAGGCTTGTACCCAGGGAAACTCTTAATGGTCTTAGGGAGGCAGCCTCTAGTGATCTGCAGACCAGATGCAGCAAAAATAGGGGTTACCCCATTGTCCCACCCCTACTCAGAGCACATGCTGCCTTCAGGGAAGGGAATTTCTTCTTTGGGTGTCTGTTGAGTGTCAGCACTTCACATCTCCTCATTCGGGTAAACTGTATTTCCTAGTGTAGGTCACTGTTTTACAACTGTGAAAGCACTACCCTAGTTGTTTACATCTCTAACTCTCCTCATCTAGGAGACTGGTCTAGGCACCTGGCACCCATCACCAGGCCAGGCACAAGGTGGGTCCTGGGCTATGTTGTGGGGGCTGTGTGTTTGGAGATCCAACATGTCTGCCTGCCAATGCAGGAGACACAAGAGACTTGGGTTCCATCCCTGGGTGGGGAAGATCCCCTGGAGAAGGAAATGGCAACCGCCTCCAGTAATCTTGCCTGGAAAATTCTATTGACAGAAGAGCCTGGGGCTACAGTCCATGAGGTCGCAACGAGTCGGACGCGACTGAACACACTCGCAAGCGTGCATGGCATATGAGACTGTTAAATGTCCCACTGGCTCCTGAAACATTTCTTCTGGACCAGCTCCCAGCTCCTGCTCTTCCCCGTAGGGTGGGCGGAGATCAAGCCCCACCCTGAAGGACCCTGAGCACCGCCCAGGAAGAGGCTGGAGCTGGGACCTGTCTCCACCCACAGAGCACTGGGCCTCCGCACCCGGGTTGCTTTCTTCGCTCTCGCTCGGTCCAAGGGCCACAGTGAATGTCCCCCCTTGACCAGGGCCCAGAGTCGGCCTCTCCCATTCTTCCCAGAACTCCTCGGAGTCCCAAGTGGCCCCCTGGGCAGAGGAGGCCTTCAGCCTGACCGTGAGGGAAACCAGACCCCCTGCCCCCGCCCGGAATAAAGGACTGCAGAGGGCCCCAACCGGGGACTGGCCTGGTGTGGACCGAATTTCTCCCTGGCCAAACTCCTGCATATTCCTGTTGTCACGGCGACTCGGGCCCAGACCTCAGGGCAGCCCACATTGTGCCCCGACTCCTGCCACTTCCGACCCCCTTTCGCAGGCCTAGCGGACCCCAGCGCCTTCCTCCTCCAGCCCTGCCACGCTAGCCCGCCCCGCCCTCCAGGCTTCACTTCCTGGCCCATCGTCCTGCCCCGCCTCACCTGCCGGCTCCGCTCAGCCCCACCCCGTGGGCCTCCCACCTCCTAACGGGCTCGCTCCCGCCCCGCCGGGAGATGGCTCGGGCGCCCGCCGCCCCCGCCTCGGGCCTCGCCCGGCCCGCGGGGCTGGGTTTCCGCGGCAGGTGCACTTCCCCCAGCCGGGCCACCGCCCACCTGGTCCCGCAGGTCCTCGATGGTCTTGAAGTAGTGGCTGTAGTCGCGGGCGGGCCCGGGCCCCTGCTTCTGGTACCAGTCGCGGATCTTCACCTCCAGGTCGCCGTTGGCCTCCTCCAGGGCGCGCACCTTCTCCAGGTAGGAGGCCAGGCGGTCGTTGAGGTTCTGCATGGTGAGCTTCTCGTTGCCCGCCAGCAGCCCGTCCGACGTGGCCAGGGCGCCCGCATAGCCGCCGCCGTAGCCCCCGGAGGACGAGGACACGAAGCGAGCGGAGGACACGGACACGCCGCGGCCACCTGAGCCCCCGTGGATGCTGGGCGCGCGGAAGGCGCCTCCAGCCCCGAAGCGCACCGAGCCGCCGCCCATACCCCCGAAGGACGAGGTGGACGACGACTGGCGATAGCTGTAGGAAGTCATGGCGAAGGAGGACGAGGCGGCACTGGTCGGAGTGGCTGCGGTCGGCAGGCGGAGTGGCGAGAGGCCCTCACCTGGCGCCTTTTATGCCCGAGGCGGGCGGGGGAGGGGGAGGGGGGACGGTGTCAGGCGGCTATCTGAGCGCCCTGGAATTTGCAGGCTCCTGATTGCAAATAAGGGCGCTCTCCCCATTGGTCAGTTCCTGGCGGCTCAGCTTCCTCCTCTCCCCTCCCAGGGGCCAGAGGCTCCTGCCCTCCCGAGAGCTGCCCCACCCCAGCCCACTCCGAGCCCCAGCTCCACACCCCGCTAGCACACTCATACTTGGACATCCCCGCAGTTCACATGCTGCCCCCCCCCATTAAGATCACCCTGAGTTTGACACCCCCCCAGGAATTACAGTCCTTCTGAGAGTACAGATCACTCACTCAGAGTCCCTCTCCCCATCATACTCCGAGCCCCTTATGAGCAAAATTAACCCCCCAAAAGTACATTCTCCTGATTCCTGCATCCCCCTGGGAATTGCCACCTCTCTGAAGCTGTCCCTTGGGGCTCGCCCACACCCTGGCCCCCCTCAAATACCCCAGATGGAGGTACTCTGAGCTGCAACCTCCCAGGCCTCCTGAGACAAAGCCACCCCACCCTGTTATGGCTGCACAGGGCCCCAGGGTGACAATAGGCTCCTGGGAACAGCTGTTGGGAGGGTATCTGCAACCGGACTGTAAAAAGCACAATTACCCTGACCCCCGACCTGAGGACCGATCCCCCATTCAGCGCCTCTCACCTCCTACCCACCCCTCTACCAGGACAACCCTCTGCCTCCAACTCCAAAGGCATACATTCTGAGCCTAAGCGAGTCAAGTAACTCACTCATGAGACTTTTAGCACCTGCTGTCCGAAGACAGGATAGAATCCCTCTGTCCTTGGGAGCATCTCCAAGCAGAGTGTCAAAGGCTGAATCCTCCTGTGTCTATTTGTCCTGTCCTAGTACCCGGATGAATAGATGGATTGCCAGGAAGGGTGCTCACGCTCACCGTGGAGAGTTTGGGTAATAGACGAAGGTGCCCCTCCACTCCACACGCCGCCCCGAGCCCGCTCTTCACCCAGTTCAATTGTTCCACCCACCTTTCGATCGCCTTGGAGGCCCCCGTGCCAGGCCCTGCAAGGTCCTGAAGCAACCTCACCCCAATTCCTGTCCCCAGGGACCTCACTCCTCCTAATTGTCCCCCCAGTTCCTTCCCATCGTTATGTCAGAGCAGCCACCCAGTCTCAGGACAGAGGCCCCATGCCCTTTTGACAGGGTGGTAGGGACATGGGCCAGTTACTCTCGTTTTCCAGTGAAATCTTAGCCCTCCTCTCTGCATATGATCTCCTGGGTCACTTGTGAGTAAATGAAGACTTGTCTCCTGCCTCTGAAACCTGTCCCCGATAAACTATCTTCTGGCCACCAATTTATTCAAGAACAGGGGTAGCAACAACATGCACACAACCACGCACGTACGTACACACCCTCGCCCACCAGGAGCAGCCCCAGTAAAGCCAGTCTGAGGCTGTTTAAACCAGTGAATCAGACCTGCAAAGTGGGTCCTGGGGCTCTCATGGGGAAAAAAGCCTCAAGGCCAGCCCTGAAAGCAGGGTGTGGCTAGGCCTTCACAAAGGTTGTAGCCGCCAGTGCTGGTCTGATGTGAGTCACTATTTGGCCCTGAGGAGGAGGCCTGCTCCTGGCGGGGGAGGGGGAAATTGGCCAGATAGTTGCTAGCATACCAAGCCCTGGCTGAAGTCTCTGCTTCTGAGCCTGATAGGAAGGTTTAGGATGGGACTTTGCATTAGGAAACAAAGAATGGGACCAAGAGTTCTCCAGAGATTAAGTTCACTATACTTCAGAAGAGCTTACAGTCCCAGCCCCCTACGCCAGAGCCATAAGAACAATTGACCGCAGGGCAGTACCTTTTATAAAGCCTTTTCAGATCTCATTGGATCCCCACAGCCACTCAGTGGAAAAGGTATTCTGATCCCCATTTTACAGATGAGGAAACAGAAGCTTCGAGAGGGACAATGACTTGCAGGAGGTCCACAGCCAAGAGTGTCAGATTCTGGCTTCTGGCCTCTTAACCCTCCTCTGCCCCACGGCCTGAGTTCCTGGGTGCAACTGAGGCTGTGCTCTCCCTTCCAAGGAAGTCCCACCTCCAAAACAACTCCCTCGGATCTCTTTCCCCTGAAATCCTAGGTTAACTCCAAGGATAGTCAGGCCCTGTCTGAGCTGAACAGTGGAGTCTGGGAGAATCCCCTGCTCCCACGCTTCTGGCCAGAACAGTGCCTAGCACCTTCCACTGTGAGCTGTGTGACTTTTGAACACTTTTCTGGCACATCCAGAACTCAAGAGAACAATCTGTTAAGGCTGCCCCCCCAAGAGATGGAACTGAGGAATCAAGCTGCAGTTCCCACTGGGTAAACAGGCTGCCCATGAGCAGAGTCCATGATCTGCCTCTGGCTGTGGGAGGGCAAGAACCTGCAGAACCTGATTGGACGAACTCCCTTCCCAAGCCCTGGTCTAAGGCCCTGGTCTCAGAAAAGGTGGTCTAGTCCCAGGAAGCTCAGAGAAGTAAAGTGATTCACCTGGGGTCATATGGCTAACTTGTGTCCAAGTCCTGAGGCCAACGGTTCTCTGGATGGACCTACCCTAGACGCTTCTCTCATGCAAAGTTGCTTTCAGTTCAGTTCAATCATTCAGTCGTGTCCAACTCTGCGACCCCCACTGGACTGCAGCACTCCAGGCTTCCCTGTCCATCACCAACTCCCGGAGCTTGCTCAAACTCATGTCCAGAAAGTCGGTGATGCCGTCCAACCATTTAATTCTCTGTTGACTCCTTCCCCTCCTGCCTTCAATCGTGCCCAGCATCAGGGTCTTTTCCAATGAGTCAGCTCTTCGCATCAGGTGGCCAAAGTATTGGAGTTTCAGCTTCAGCATCAGTCCTTCCAAAGAATATTCGGGACTGATTTCCTTTAGGATTGACTGGTCTGATCTCCTTGCAGTCCAAGGGACTCTCACTGGCACTCAAGAGTCTCAAGAGTCTTCTCCAACAAGCATCTTCTTCAAAAGCATCAATTCTTCTGCACTCAGCTTTCGTTATATGAGTTACTTTAGTCAAGTCCAACTCTGTAAGTCTATCGACTGTAGTCTGCCAGGCTCCTCTGTCCATGTAATTCTCCAGGCAAGGAAACTGGAGTGGGTAGCCATTCCCTACTCCATGGGATCTTCCTGACCCAGGAATCAAACCCAGGTCTCCTGCATTCCAGGCAGATTCTTTACCATCTGAGCCACCAGGGAAGCTTTCCAGGTGGCACTAGTGGTAAAGAACCCACCTGCCAGTGCAGGAGACAGAGGAGACAAAGGTTTAATCCCTGGGTTGGAAAGATCCCCTGAGAAGGGAATGGCTACCCACTCCAGTATTCTTACCTGGAGAATTCCATGGACAGAGGAGCCTGGTGGGCTACAGTCCATGGGGTCGCAGAGTCGAACACAACTGAGCAACTAGCACAGAAGCTTCTAACACTGGAGCAAATGCAGATTTCAGTTCCCAGATGGGAGTAATTATAGGTAGGGGAGTTTTCATCACCCCCGAAGAAATCAAATAGTGTTTGGGACCACTGGAGAGAAGTGAGAGTCTTAGTCCTTGGGTAGAATGAAATGGTGTGACAACGATGACCATAATGCCAACAGGAATAATGATGACGAAAGTGATAACAATGATAGCTAGTGTCTACTGTGCCAGCCACTAGGTTAAACACTTTGTATACATTATTTCAACTAGTCCTGTGAATTAAAGTGTTATCATCCCCATTTTACAGACCAAGAAAACTGAGGCTCAAAAAATGTTAGTAACTTGACCAGTCACATGAGTAATGGCCTAATCTTGGTGAGGCAGCAGTGAGTGGTGGCATGAAATGAGATCTTAATTCCCTGCCCAAGAATTGAACCTGGGTAGCCTGGATAACAGAGAAGCCAATGGCACCCCACTCCAGTACTCTTGCCTGGAAACTCCCATGGAGGAGCCTGGTAGGCTGCAGTCCATGGGGTCGCTGAGTCAGACACGACTGAGCGACTTCACTTTCATGCATTGGAGAAGGAAATGGCAATCCACTCCAGTGTTCTTGCCTGAAGAATCCCAGGGATGGCGGAGCCCAGTGGGCTGCCGTCTGTGGGGTCCCACAGAGTCGGACACGGCTGAAGCGACTTAGCAGCAGCAGCAGCAGCAGCAGCCTGGATAAAAATCAGTAATCCTAGCCACCAGAACAGCAAGGGCTAGAGGCTAGAAGTTATTTTTCCCCGGATCTTTTCCCCCAGTGAAAAATATATTTATCATGGAGGCAGAAACTGTAAATGCAGATATTAAAATTTATTATTAGAGATGTAGCATAACATGGAGAAGGTGATGGCATCCCACTCCAGTACTCGCCTGGAAAATCCCATGGACGGAAAAGCCTGGTAGGCTACAGTCCATGGGATCGCGAAGAGTCGGACACGACTGTGCGACCTCACTTTCACTTTTCATTTTCATACATTGGAGAAGGAAATGGCAACCCACGCCAGTGTTCTTGCCTGGAGAATCCCAGGGACGGCGGAGCCTGGTGGGCTGTCATCTGTGGGGTCGCACAGAGTCGGACACGACTGAAGTGACTTAGCAGCAGCAGCAGCAGCATAACAAGAAGTGGGAGAGCATATAGAAAAACAGTTTGTTTAGTTAAAACAGAAGCAAGGCAGAGATGCACACCCAGAGAGAAAGGGTGTGAGCGTTCCCCCTGTGAGGAGGAGCACAGTAAAAAGGTAGCTAAGTCATTTATATAGGGCAGTGCTTCCGGGTCTTTATCTTCCTTCAGGACAGTTATCTAGTTTCTTTTCCATGCCTGACCTACCCTCGGACTTGCCCCTGGGTGCACCTCAGCCTAGATGGATCTGGAAGTAAAGGCTTCTGAGGAGTCACATTATAGCCTGGGGCTATCCCTTAACTTTTGACTCACGAGGAGGCTTTCTCAGCATGTGTAGCTTCTCCCTTGTCCCCAAAGATGAAAAAGTGAGACCCCTTAATCCTTTACTCAAAGAGGGTTTTGCCCCCCATCCTTGCCATGACTGTTCCCTTGACTATTGCTGTGACTATTGCCTTAAAAGTGTTTACTGGCTATTTACCGTTCCTGTTGTTACTTCCATTTCAGAGGGCAAACAGGGAGCTGATTGTAAATGCCTTAACTGGAGCCCACCTATCTATTGTCTCAAGAAATGCTGACAGTTTTAAGTATCCAGCCTGAAGCCCACTTCTTCATACCTCATGAAAGGCAAACAGGAGGCCAGTTGTCAATGTCTAACTTGGAGCCCATCTGTCTCTTACATCGGACCCAGGATTTAAGCTCAAGTCTTTAACTCTCTAAAGCTATAGTCCCAACTGCAAACGCTGTCCCCCCTCTCATGGGTTGGGGGTCAAGGTGCTTTCTTCCACTGGTCTGGAGAAAGGGTCATCAAGTTGGGAAAGGCAGTCTGTCAGGGGATTATAGAGATATTCGTTCTGATGAAATATGGTAGACTGAATACCCACATTAATTTTTGCTCCTTCTTAAAACCCTGTTAAGCTAACCATAAAGAAATAATTTTTAAAAATAGAAGAGATGGAGAAGGAAATGGCAACCCACTCTGTCCTGGGATATCCCACGGACAGAGGAGGCTAGTGGGCTCCATGGGGTTGCAGAGTCGGACACGACTGAGTGAGTAACACTTTCCATTAAAAAAAAATCCGCTGCAAGCCTCAGTTCCACTCTTCCATGTATATTCCCAAAGAACCCCTTGTTCATATATTCAGGAAGGTATATAGAAAGATACGTTCTGAAGCATTGCTTATAATAAAGGAAAGCCACTCTGAAGCATTGCTTATAATAAAGGAAAGCCAAAAAAAGAAAAAGGTAGGGGGACATTGAGTAAACTATGTACCATTCACATTGTGTGAGAGGAAATTAAACAAATGAGTCATGTCAATATTTAGTAACGTGGAGAATCTCAAAGAACCAGCTGTTGGGTAAAATAAAAGCAGCGGGAGAGCAATGCATATAACATAATTAATGCTGACATACACTTAAAAGAGGACATCTCTACAGGTACTTATGCATATGCACCTAAGCACATAAACAGTTTAGTTCAGTCTCTCAGTCGTATCTGACTCTTTGCGACTCCGTGAACCGCAGCACGCCAGGCCTCCCTGTCCATCAGCAACTCCCGAAGTCCACCCAAACCCACGTCCATTGAGACAGTTATGCCATCCAACCATCTCATCCTCTGTCGTCCCCTTCTCCTCTTGCCCTCAATCTTTCCCTGCCCTCAATCTTTCCCAGCATCAGGGTCTTTTCAAATGAGTCAGCTCTTCGCATCAGGTGGCCAAAGTATTGGAGTTTCAGCTTCAACATCAGTCCTTCCAATGAACACCCAGGACTGATCTCCTTTAGGATGGACTGGTTGGATCTCCTTGCAGTCCAAGGGACTCTCAAGAGTCTTCTCCAACACCACAGTTCAAAAGCATCAATTCTTCAGCGCTCAGCTTTCTTTATAGTCCAACTCTCAGGAAACAAACCAGACTGACATCAAGGATTTCCCTGGAGAGAAGCTGATTGAAGGATAGTATTCAGGGGAACACAAGCTTGTCTCTGCTATTCTAATTTTTACAACAAGAATGTATCTACATATTATTTGTTAATTTAAAATGATTAATGCTGCTGCTGCTGCTGCTAAGTCACGTCAGTCGTGTCCGACTCTGTGCGACCCCATAGACGGAAGCCCACCAGGCTCCTCTGTCCCTGGGATTCTCCAGGCAAGAGCACTGGAGTGGGTTGCCATTTCCTTCTCCAATGCATGAAAGTGAAAAGTGAAAGGGAAGTCACTCAGCCGTGTCCGACTCTTAGCGACCCCATGGACTGTAACCTACGAGGCTCCTCCGTCCATGGGATTTCCCAGGCAAGAGTACTGGAGTGGGGTGCCATTGCCTTCTCCGAAAATGATTAATGGCTAATTAAAAATAGTTTCTTAGGAAACACTACATGATGGACTTTTACAACTGGGTATTTATAAGATGGGCTTCCCCAGTGGCTCAGCAGTGAAGAATCCACCTGCAATGCAGGGGCCACAGGATGCATGGGTTCGATCCCTGGCATAGGAAGATCCCCTAGAGGAGGGCATGGCAACCTGCTCCAGTATTCTTTCCTGGGAAATTCCATGGACAGAGGAGCCCAACAGGCTACAGTCCATGGGGTCACAAAGAGTTGGACACGACTGAAGCAACTTAACATATATGTATTATAGTAAATCCCTCTTCCCCTCCCTGTACACACACCACCAACCTCTGTGTCCCCACTCATGCATGGTGACACTCTGATCTTGAGTTAGGAAAGGAGAGAGAAGTTTTGGAAAGGGTAACAGCATATGTGGGGAAAAGAGATCCCCTCACAAAAGGTTTCTAGGCTCCTGCCCTTACCCCAGGTCCTTTGCTTCGATTTTCCTTCTTTATGAGGCAAGAGGGTGAAAAGGGAAGAAAAGGCGTCAGAACTTTTCCTTCTTTCTTTTTTTGGCTACAATGGGAGGCATGTGGGATCTTAGTTCCCTGAGCAGGAATCGAACCTCTGCCCCCTGCAGTGAAAGCTGGGTGTCCAGCTTCCAGTGAAAGCTGGAAGTCCTAAAACAGAACTTTTTAAGAGGGACTGGGAAAGAGTCTGGGTGCAGGAAGGCTTCTTCAGTTGGTATGACTTGGACCTGGAAGGAGCTCCTTCTGTTCTAGGTACCCAAGGATGGGAAGCCTTAGGGACACCCTGGTGTCATCCTCTGACAGGGATCTAGGGATTCTCACGATGACCAGGCAGCCTCCCTGAGTACTGCACGTGATGTGGACAGGTGGGCTGGACCTGGAGTGACCGCCCTCACCTGAGCCTGCAACCAGCACATGAGAGCACATGGGAGGCATTTTGGGGTGACTTTCTGAAACAACTGGGGGGTTTCTAGGGATGCTGGAGCGAGCGGCCACGATGTGGGCCACCATTCTAGAGCTGTTGAGCCAGTAGGCATGTGGATCTCAAGCCAGTATAATCGAGTATGTGGGTGCTGAGAATTGTTCTGGAGAAGGGGCAGGTGAGAGCAACAGGAGGGAGCCCTCATGTCTGCCTGGGAGTGAGATGCTTCACAGAGGGCACCGCCCTCGAGCAAGAGGCTGAAACACCTGTTGGTGTTTGTCGGGCACGAGGTCCTGGGAGAGTGGGATCACTGCTACCGGGCCAGTGGTCATTTGGTTTGGTTGGGGACATGCGGGGGAGGGGAAGACCAGGGAAGTGGTCCCAGGTGCTGTAAGCTCATCCAGGGAGTTGATTTATCCTGAAGACAGTGGAAAGTCATTTTAACCAGGGACATGATGTGGTCAAATTCATATT
Source organism: Cephalophus harveyi (assembly GCA_006410635.1). Classification (NCBI taxonomy): domain Eukaryota; kingdom Metazoa; phylum Chordata; class Mammalia; order Artiodactyla; family Bovidae; genus Cephalophus; species Cephalophus harveyi. The sequence goes on along the minus strand of SJYT01052873.1, from coordinate 33,407 downwards.
TTAGAAACTGTCAAGGGTTCCAGGTGTTGAATGGGTTGGTGGGATGAGCGAGGCATGGCCAAGTGTAGGAAGACCAGTTAGGGCCTGTTGAAATAGTCCCCGTTAGAGACAAAGAAGATCCATCAATCCTGGAATGATGATGGAGAGTAACGCAGAGACAAGAAATGACTGGCCATACTATGGGCAACTCAAGGCCTTCCTCAGGCCAGGTAGCTGATGTCACGGGGACTGAGGCCAACAGTGGGGGCGGGCGCTCCCCCCAGTCCAGGTCCAGCTCCGTCTGCAGCAGCTCATCGCTGTCACTTCCCCCGAGTGGGAACCCAAGGAAGGTGGGTCATGGCTGTCTGGGCCAGCATGACCCCTGGTGTTCCTCTTGAAGTCCCCAGGGGAGGAAAAACCAGCTTGACAGGAACCAGGGCCAAGCATGGAGAAAGGCAAGGAGCGTTGAGTGTTAGGGAACTGCCTGAGGTCCAGGCCAGTGGGGGAGGGAGAGGGTCAGCCTTCCCCCACGTGCCGCATTCCGCACTCAGGAAGACAGGACTGGCCTCTCCCTGCCCTGTCATCCCCCACAGGGCTGAGTGTACGTGACCAGGTTTGGCTCCTCTCCACACAGGGAGGGCACTGGCTGGTCACTTAGCCAGTGGTGCTTCTCTCTGCCCCTTCCCTGGCCCTGGGCTACCTGGGCCCCATTTGGAGCCCTGTGCCAAACCTCAGCCCGTACCACGTAGACTGGGGCCTGGGGAGAGCCAGACACAGGCAGAGAGAAAGAAAAATGTCCCACATCTCCTCTGATTTCCCAGAGCCCACCGTGGTCTCCTGGGTGGGTCATCTGCTAAATTCCCTGGCACCAACATCCTCAAGGGAATCGGCGCTGCCTCCTTAGGGGCAGAGACTCTGGGATGTGGGATTCTTTCATTTCAGAATTCCTAGGTGAACCCTACAGAGCCCTAGCTGAGCTCCGCATGGCAAGACTCCTGTGCAGGAACCGAAACTGTCTTCCTCAAAATCAACTGTGGTTCTGGACCCCAGCTATCTCGGCATTTTCAGCGAACAACTGCCGTGCACCAGAGGCTCACACGTGGGGGCCACGTCCCTGCCCTCCAGGAGGGGAGCAGGCCCTTCCTCAGGCCTGGAGCATCCTCCCTTCTCACCGGCCTCCTCACTTTACCTAGATGCCAGTAACTCTGGTTCCTCTTTCAGCGCTCAGCCTGGGCATTATCTCCTCTAGGATGTCCACCTGATGCACTCAGCTCAGACCAGTTTTTCTCAGCCACCCCTACCCCTGGCCTCCAGACTCGTCCCCTGGACTCACCCCTGGACTCAACCCCATTACATGTCCCAGCTCTGTCTCCGCAGCTAGACAGAGCCTGCTGGCTGCATCTAGCCCCAGGCCGACGCCAGCACAAGTAAATGCTTAATGATTGTTTGCTGGAAAAGATGAAGGGAGACCTCTTTTTTTCATTCAACCAATAATTACGGACTACCCTGTAGACTCTGTGCTTCTAGAACAAAACAGTCAAAAGCTCCCTGCCTTCCTGAACTTTCATTCTGGGTGGTGCAGACGGTATGAATCTAGGAGTGAGGGGCTCATGGGAAGAAGCAAAGAAGGGAAGGGGTGAAGGGTGACGGGGGAAGCCACGGAAGGTGGGGAGGGAAGGTGGGGAGAGAAGGTCCCTGAGGAGATGGCATGTGGATAGAGACCTGAGGGAGATAGAGAAGCCTCCAGATCCCTGGGGACCAGGCAGAGTGTACAGCAAGGCCAGACCCCCTGAGGAAGAATGCCCGGGGTGGAGAGGTGTGTGCTGTGTGCCAGGGGCTGGTGTGCAGCAGGCAAGGCCCGCAAGAGGCCAGCAGACAGGCCTGCAGTCTTATCTGGGAGAGGGCTTAATTCTGAACCTGCAGGAAAAAAAATGGCAACCCACTCCAGTATTCTTGCCTGGAGAATCCCATGGACAGAGGAGGCTGGTGGGCTACAGTCCATGGGGTCTCAAAGATTTGCACACGACTAACACTTTCACTGTTTTCTTTTTTTGTTTTAATTGGAGGCTAATTAGAATATTGTGGTGGGTTTTGCCATACATTCACATGAATCAGCCGTGGGTGTACACGTGTTCCCCATCCTGACCCTTCCTCCCGCCTGCCTCCCCATCCCTTCCCTCAGGGTCATCCCAGTGCACCAGCCCTGAGCATCCTGCCTCATGCATGTTTTGTCTTATTCTGACAGTAAAGGGGTTCTGTTGAGAGGAAACCTGGGATCCCCCTGGCTCTCCAGACCAGGAGTCAAGGGAGGGAGCTGGAGATCTGATAAGAGACTCACAAAGGCCAGGCAGAGAAGCTGGGAGCTGGTTCCAAGGAGATGTGCAAGGTTGGTGAGAAGTGATCTGACCTGGGTTGTATCCTGAGGACAGAGGCAGGAAGTGGGGCTAATGGAGTCACATGGAGCTCGAGACAGGGAAGGGAAACCCGGATGGCGCCTAGCTTGGGGCCTGAGCCTGGGATTTCACTGCAGTCGATGGACTGGTCTGGAGCCTGACTTATCTGATCCCCTCTCCAGAAGATCAGTGGTCACTCACCGCCCCCAGGGTCATCCCTGGATCTGCTTTGGAAGAAGTCCTGGTAGAATTAGTTTCTGATTGGGTTCTACTCACCAACCACCCACTGTGCTCACGTCTACCAGCGCTGACGCCCACTATCGGAAGGGGAAAGACAGGCTGTGTCCACACTGGTCCTGGCCCCACAAAGCCCACAGTCAGGGCTGGGAGTAGGGAGGTCCCGGGAAAACCAAATTATGCATTTCCCAAAATTTCAACAGAGCAACAAAGATCATGTATCAGCTCTATAATCCGGGGTGGAGGTGTTTCTATTTTTTCAATTCTGACTTGCTCCAGGTTCCACCAGTCCCAAGTTGGCAAGTGGGAGCCAGGAGATTGAGGGAGGGTTGGCCAGGTTAGCCGAGTTCCTGGAAAAACTGCTTCTTCCCCGGAGGAGGGGTGATGGAAGGGTGTGTGCTGGGGGTGCGGGGTACGTTCTTGTGAGCAGCTGAATTGAGAACCACTCTGGAGACAGAAGGCTGAGCCTTGACCCCTCCTGCCTCCTCCCGACTCTTCCTGACTCTTCCTGGCTCCAGCCGGCTACAGGATAAACATTCATTAAACAGAAACCACAAAGAATCCCGTAACAAGGTGGGTTGCCAGACAGAAGCTGGGAACGAAGGAGTGCTGGGTTAGCTGGGGGAGAGGCCCTTTGCCCAGAGAGAAAACAGCTGAGGCCCCATCCTCTGCCAGGAGCCTAGTATCAAAGGGGCATTTTTATCAACCGACAGTCATTTGGGACGGAAAAGACACCCACATCCACACCCACCCCACCCCCCCCACACACACACATATACAGGCCAGTAACAGAGGACAAAACCTCACTGGCTCCCTTGGGCGCCTCACTGCCATTCTAGGCAGCACTATGGGGTGCCAGCCTCAGACCTCACCAGGGCACCAGAACACCAGCCTGAGGCCTCCCAACCGCCACCAGGGAAGGCTGGAGATCAGCCCTGGAGCCACAGGGCCAGGAAGCACTCCCAGCACCCCTGCCTGATCCCCAGCCCCCTCCGGTGGAATGTGCTGGGGTTGGGAAGGGGGTGGGGGCTTCCTCGGCAGGCTTGGTCCAGGATTTGGGCAGGGGCCTATAGAGACCAGAACACCCAGGGAAGATATGAGTCCCAGCTCAGTGAACACACAGAGAGGCCCCCAGCACACAGAAACCAACACCTTCAGGCACACAGATATGTGTTTGGGGTTTCAGAAGGAAGGGTTTGAGTCAGGGAGGGGGAGGAGTCAGGAGGCTTCGGAATCCGGAACTTGCCATTCCTGCCAGGCCTGCCTGCCGTTACCTGCTCTTTCCCGTAATCTTGACCTCTAAGAAATACAGTCAGTCTCTGCTACAGGCCTGGCGAGAACAGTCAGATGAAACCCCCACACCAGTGGTACAGGAGGGCAGAAATCTTCTCGTTTCCAAGTCTGACACGAGAAGTGCCAGCTGAGCCGACCTGCTACTGACCATACACGCTCACACGCTCACAATTACACACATATATCATCATTCACTTACTGTCACACACTGTGTACACACTGGCTCACTCACACACCCATACATATGCACACGTGTACACACTCAAACATGCTCTCACACACTCTCCACACTCAATCACATGTTCACACATACACTCACACACTCGCACTCACATGCTCACTATCACACGCATTCACTCACTCACCCACATATGCACACACCTTCACACATGCACACATGTGCATATACTGTCCAGCTCATATAGTCACATACTCACGTGCTCACACATACAGACACACTTACACACATGCTCCTCCACCCAAAGCAGCTCTGCTTTCACTGGTTTTGCACACCTAGCTTCCCATAAAGTTTTGCTTGAGCCAAGAGTTCACGCTCTTCTAAAGCTCAACGACTGACTGGCGCTTTCGCCCAACTCTGTCTGTTTGCAGATCAGGAGACAAGACAGGAGATGGACTCGGCCTGCCTGAGGTCACATAGCTGGTTTCCCGCCAAACTGAGACCAGCAGGCAGTTACCCTGGATCCAGGCTGTCTGCCCCCAGGGAAGAGCTGAGCTCACGGAAGACACGGGTAAATACTGCAGGCTCCTGACAAGAGCAGGTGGCAGGCTGGGGACAGAGGAGGGACGTGTGTGAAGGGCTGATGGAGCTCGGGGAAGGAGAGCAGCCTCAGTGAGACCTGGGATGAGCAGACCCCTGGGTAAATAGAGTGAGGACACCAAGGTGGCAGATGGGTGGAAAGTTCCAGAAAGGAGCCTGTAGAAACAGCCCAAATGTACTGAGTCCTTACGGCATGCCTGGTTCTCTTCAAGTATGTAGCAATCACCGACTTTTTTAAGCCATCAGAGCTCCCCTGGGCTGTAGATACTGTTGCAAACAGCAGTATCCCCATTTTACCCACCAGGAAACCAAGAGCAACTTGCTTAAGCTTCAAGTTTGGCAAGCGACAGATCTGGGATTTGAACCCAGGAGGTCTGGCCTTGTGCCTCCTAGTCTAACCTCTGTGCCAAAAGAGAATCAGAGGCTGAAGAACTGGCTAAACTCAGACAATGAAAAGCCTTGCAGCTCAGGCTACTAAATTTGATTTTTTTTTTTTTTCCCTGCAGAAGCCAACAATGGTTTTTGAGTCAGGAGGTGACACATGCGAAGTGAGGGATGAGTCAGACCGCTGGGAGCAAGGTCCCTGAAGCTGGGAACACAGGGCTGTCACCCCAGGTGGGTGTCCCAGCACCTCCTTTACTCCTTCCCTCTGCTGCCCCCATCACCCTAGCCTCATCCTTCAAGTCCAAACAACGATGGCCTTGCCCTCAGAGCGGATCGCCAGCACCTCTCCCCAGCACCAGGCTCACTGGTCTCAGGCCAGCTTTGATCAAGTCACACTGCTCACAGACCTTCAGCCTGTTCACAACCAAAAGCTGTGACTCTCAGAGTAGTTCTTAGATCCCCTGGGACAGATCACCTGGGAAGCTTGTTTAAAGTACTGATTCCTGGCTTCTACCCCAGGGTTGCTGAATCCAATCTCTTCAGGTGAGCCTACATTTTTAAAATTTTTATTTATTTATTCATCTATCTGGCTGCATCAGGTCTTCGTCGTGGCACACAAGATCTTCGCTGCAGGATCTTTCTTTGCGGCACATAGACTGTCTAGTTGTGGCGTGAGAGCTCAATTGTTGTGGCCAGCAGATTTAGTTGCTCAGGAATGTGGGATCTTAGTTCCCCAGTCAGGGATTGAACCCATGTCCTCCGCATTGCAAGGCAGGTTCTTAACCACTGGACCACCCGGAAAGTCCATACATTTTTTAATAAGTCTCCTTTTTCAGTATACTCCTCCAGGTGATTCTAAGTCTTGCTGAAGTTTGAGAACCACTAGCCCAAGAATGGGGCTTCCCTGTGGCTCAGAGGTTAAAGCATCTGCCTGCAGTGTGGGAGACCTGGGTTCGATCCCTAGGTTGGGAAGATCCCCTGGAGAAGGAAATGGGGTTCTAGCCTGGAGAATCCCATGGATGGAGGAGTCTGATGGGCTATAGTTCACAGGGTCACAAAGAGTCGGACACAACTGAGAGACTTCACTTCACTTCAGCCCAAGAATGCGAAGAAGGCAATGGCACCCCACTCCAGTACTCTTGCCTGGAAAATCCCATGGGTGGAGGAGCCTGGTAGGCTGCAGTCCATGGGATCATGAAGAGTCGGACACGACTAAGTGACTTCACTTTCACTTTTCACTTTCATGCATTGGAGAAGGAAATGGCAACCCACTCCAGTGTTCTTGCCTGGAGAATCCCAGGGACGGGGGAGCCTGGTGGGCTGCCATCTATAGGGTCGCACAGAGTTGGACACGACTGAAGCGACTTAGCAGCAGCAGCCCAAGAATGAGATCCCTCAAACTCCTGTTTTGAAACCACCTGGTAGATGCAGGAGAGACAAAAATAAATTGGCCCGGAGAAGCCTAGCCATAGGCAACTTACCTGCCAGCAGGGGGAGGCTCCGCTAACATGGCCACTGCTTGGGGTGTGGAGTAAGAGGCCCAGTTCCAGGCCCCGTTTTGCTGCTGTCTGACTGGATGACCTTGGGAGGCTCTGATGATCAAAGCCTCATTTTTCCCAGCTGTCAAACCATCAAGAACTATAAGAATCTGAAATTTACTCTTTTTTGCAATCTAACAAGGTAGCCTGCCACAGTTTTGTGAACTCTGGCAGAAGACATGAGATTCCCAGGTCAGAGACAAAGGACCTCATAACTCACAGTACAACAAGCCACTCAAGCTTCTTATTTGCATTGATTCCTCTCACCCTAACCCCCAATCTCAAGTACCAGGTGGACAACACAAAGCTTAATCCAACCAGCTGCTACGTATGCAATAGGTTTGCATCACAGCTGAGAAACCTCAAGCTTTGGGAAACCAAGCTTCTCACAAAGAACTACAAGCAAACCTATTTGATCTTTCCTCCAGCGGAACTAGAATCATTTATACAGAGCAGTTAAAATAAAAAAAAAAAAAAACTTGCCTCTGCTCAAGACGGAAATGCTATCTCTATCTTTCAAGAAAGTTTACTGTTTTTTTTAAAAATTGAAGTAGATTTACAATATTGAGTTAGTTTCAGAGGCACAGCAAAAGTGATTCAGTTATACATATTTCGTCAGTTTTTTTCCACTATAAGTTATCACAAGATATTGAATATAGTTTCCTCTGTGTGTGGGAGGGGGCTGGGGTGGGGGGTGTTGTTCAGTCTATCAGTCATGTCTGATTCTTTACAACCCCATGGACTGTAGTCCACCAACCTCCTCTATCTGTGGATTTTCCCAACAAGAATACTGGAGTGGGTTGCAATTTCCTCCTCCAGAGGATCTTCCAGGCCCAGGGGTTGAACCCACATCTCCTGCATTGGCAGGCAGATTCTTTGACCACTGAGCCACTTGGGAAACCCAATAGTTCCCTGTATTATTTAGTAAATCCTTACTATTGATCTATTTTATATATAGTGGTATGTATCTGTTAATCCCATCCTCCTAATTTATCTCTCCCTACTCCTGCCCTTTGATAAACATGTTTGTTTTCTGTGTGTCTGTTTCTGCTTTATAAATGAATTCATTTATGTTTTTCACATTCGACATATAAGTGATATCATATAATATTCATCTTTGTATGACTTATTTCACTCAGTATGATATTTTCTAGGTCCATCCATGTTGCCACAAATGGCAATATTTCACTCTGTTTTTCTACCTATATATATTCATATATATATTATCCATTCATCTTCTTTATCCATTCATCCATTGATAGATACTTAGGTTGCTTCCATGTTTTAACTATGATAAATAGTGCTGCAATGAACATTGGGGTGAATGTATCTTTTCAAATTAGAGTTTTTGTCTTTCCAGATATATACCCAAGAGTGGGATTGCTGGATCATACGGCAATTTTAATTTTAGTTTTCTAGGGAACCTCCATACTGTTTTCCACAGTGACTGCATCAATTTACATTCCCACCAAAGGTGTATGAGGGTTCCCTTTTCTCTACACCCTCTCCAGCATTTATTGTTTATAGACTTTTTGATGACGGCCACTTTAACAGATGTGAGATGTAGTTTTGATTGGCATTTTTCTAGTAATTAGCAATATTCAGCAACTTCTCATTAAAAGAATTTTGGTTTCCCAAAGCTTGGGGTTTCACAGCTGTGTGCCTGTTGGCCATCTGTCTGTCTTCTTTGGAGAAATGTCTATGTAGGTCTTCTGCCCTTTTTTCGATTGGTTGTTGGTTTCTTTGATATTGAGTTGTATGAGCTTAATTTGGAAGTTAAGCCTTTGTTGGCCACACTGTTTGCAAATATTTTCTACCAGTCCATAAGCTGTCTCTCTTTTCTGTTTATGGCTTCCTTTGCTGTGCAAAAGCCTTTAAGTTTGATTGGGTCCCACTTGTTTCTTTTTGTTTTTTATCTCTTTTGCCTTGGGAGCCTGACCTAAGAAAACATTGCTACAATTTATGTCAGAGAACATTTTGCCTATGTCTTCTTCTAAAGGTTTTATGTATCTTGTCTTATATTTAGGCCTTTAAACCATCTTGAGTTTATTTTTGTTCGTGGTGTGAGGGGGGTGTTCTAACTTCATTGATTTAAGTGTGGCTATCCAGCTATGGTTTTTCCAGTGGTCAGGTATGGATGTGAGAGTTGGACTGTGAAGAAAGCTGAGCACTGAAGAATTGATGCTTTTGAACTGTGGTGTTGGAGAAGACTCTTGAGAGTCCCTTGGACTGCAAGAAGAGCCAACCAGTCCATTCTAAAGGAGATCAGTCCAGAGTGTTCTTTGGAAGGACTGATGCTAAAGCTGAAACTCCAATACTTTGGCCACCTCATGCGAAGAGTTGACTCATTGGAAAAGACTCTGATGCTGGGAGGGATTGGGGGCAGGAGGAGAAGGAGATGACAGAGAATGAGATGGCTGGATGGCATCACCGACTCGATGGATGTGAGTCTGAGTGAACTCCGGGAGTTGGTGATGGACAGGGAGACCTGGCGTGCTGCGATTCATTGGGTCGCAAAGAGTCGGACACGACTGAGCGACTGAACTGAACTGATCCAGCTTTCCAAGCACCACTGGCTGAAGACAGTGTCTTTTCTGCACAGTATATTCTTGCTTCCTTTGTCAAAGATTAATTGACCATAGGTGTGTGGATGAAAGTTCATGACTAAAATACTCTTGAAAAAACAGACCAGAACAAAAACTGTCCGTGCCTCCCCGTTGCAGATGAGCGCAAAAACAAGAGATCCGTGGAGAACTGTCTCTCAATACTAATGAGAAAATCAAACTTCATTTTGCATGGAAATTATAAACTTTAAATCTGGTTATGTGAGTGAAAGTTCCTTGGAAAATGAGGGATAATTATCGAGGAGATAAAATAAGGAGGCAATAACTGGAGTCAAAGGTGTAAACTGATAAGCAGGAAGCCTTTCACTACACAACTTGTGGGAACAACCAAGGGGAAGTATTTGCGAGCTGTAGCGTGAACCCATGCCAATAGCCTGAAGGCATTGAAAGAGTTCGTACAAATAACCAGCTAAGAGATCAGCAACCCAGGAAGAAAAATGGAGCCAAGTATGTGAGCAAACAGTTCCCAGAAAAGGATACACAAATTGCATTTAGACATATGAAAATATTCAACCTCACTCCAATAAGACAAATACAAATTTAGACCATCATGATTTCTCACTTTTTACATGTCAGATTGGTAAAGATGAAAAGGATGGATAACTTCCTATCTGTTAGGCATATGTGTCTGTGTGTGTGTTTTCACACACATGTGCTAGTCGCTCAGGTCCTACTCTTTGCAACCCCATGGACTGTAGCCCACCGGGCTCCTCTGTCTACAGGGTTCTTCAGGCAAGAATACTGGAGTGAGTTGACAGTTCCTTCTTCAGGAGATCATCCCAACCCAGGAACTGAACCCAAGTCTCCCACATTGCAGGCAGATTCTTTACTGTCTGAGCCACCAGAGAAGCCCTGTTAGGCATATGGGGAACTGAAAAATCCACCCATTGTTAGTAGGAGGAAAATCAGTATAAACTCTATAAACAGTGATTTCCAACTTCCATCAAAATTTTAAATATAATCCTTTGACCTGTCAACTTCTCTTACAGGTACTTACCTTTTGAGTATATTTTTGCACACATGCAAAATGACATGACATCCTAGCATATTCATTGCAGTGTTATTTTTAATAGTAAAAGGTGGAAACATCTAAATACCCATTATATGATATCTTGATATAATAGAAACCTGTGCAACCATCAGTAAGAATGAGGTAGCTCTATATGGTACTGATAGAAAGATCTTCCAAATACTTTGTTAGATGAAGAATTAAGATAGCAGAGTAAAGAATATTATTTGCTACCCTTGATATGTGCTCCAGGGAAGAACTTGGACACACATATATCTGGGTATGCACAGGACAGCTCCAGAAAAATATCCATGAAAGTGATAGCAAGGGAGGCTTCCTGGGAGGGGATCTGGGAGGCTGAAGTCAAAGAATGCAGGAAGACTAACATTTTTGTTGTCTATCCTTCATACTTTTAAGTTTTGTACTGTAAGGAATTTCCCTAGATAAGACTCTCCACTCCCAATGCAGGAGGCCCAAGTTCCATCCCTGGTTAGGAAACTAGATCCCACATGACCTGATACTGGGCCAAATAAATAAATATCTTAAAAATTAAAAATAAATTGTGTACTATATTTTGCATGTAGTACTATGGGATTGCAAAGTTGGACACAACTTAGTGACTGAACATGTATACACCTCTTCCAAAAACTGCATATAAAGTACATTTGTTAAAAAAAAAAAAAAAATAGGCTTTCAGATCTGCTAAGAAATTTGGATGACCTGAGACCCAAGCCTGGGCCCCGTAGGGCCTCAAGACTGCAGCACCTCTGGACCTCGGTGGCTGCAGGTGGCCACCCTGAGGCGTGTCCAGAGCCACGCCCAGAAAGCATCATTCACTGCATTTTCTGCTGTGTGTGTGCTCTGAGCCAGGCCCTGCACCAGCTGCAGAATACAGAGATGAAAGAGATCCAGGCCCATTCCCTGGCCCGCTCCCCGCATAGTGGGCAAGGTAGAGGCGGGGGAAGGGAAGCTCTGTACAAATACTCCAGGGCAGAGGCTAAGCAGTGCAGTGCAGCAGTTAAGATTAATCAGTGACTGTCTGGCAGGACAGTGACAAGCTGGCCTTTGAAACGAGCCACACCTTGATTTAAGCAGTACTTATTAGCCCAGTCCAGTTGTTCCACCTCCCCGAGCTTCAGTTTCCTCTCCCATAAAATGTGGCCTGGGTTTGATTCACGGATCCACTATTTAAGGCCACATCATCCAAGGCCAGTTACTTGACCTCTCAGAACCTCAGTTTCCTCATCTCTGAAATGGGGTTAATAGCATCCAACTCAGAGTTTGTGGGAGATAAATAAAAACCATATATAATATAATGAACAGTGCCTGGCACATGAAGAGCCTTCTATAGTTGATGGGTGTAACACCAATAAGAGGATGGAATGGGGTATGACCCCCAGCCCTGTGTGGGAGGCCACTCAGCTGACACAGATTTTTGTCAATGAATGCAGGGCATTCTGGACCTGGGAGCAGTTAGGTGCAGCTGGGGAGTACAGCTGGAGGAGAGAAGGAGGGAATCAGTGGTGTGGAGGCTGGGAAGGCCACGTAGGGCAGACAAGCCCAGGCCTGTACTTCTGCAGGGGAAAGAGTAGTGCTGATTCTAAAGCTCTCAGCCGTGGGGCTGAGAACAGCCACTGAGGGACAATTATACAGGCCAAATGGGCCATGACTAGTCCCTCAGTCGAAGAAGGCAATGGCACCCCACTCCAGTGCTCTTGCCTGGAAAATCCCATGGGCAGAGGAGCCTGGTGTGCTGCAGTCCATGGGGTCACTAGGAGTCGGACATGACTGAGCGTCTTCATTTTCACTTTCCACTTTCATGCACTGGAGAAGGCAATGGCAACCCACTCCAGTGCTCTTGCCTGGAGAATCCCAGGGACGGGGGAGCCTGGTGGGCTGCCGTCTATGGGGTCACACAGAGTCGGACACAACTGAAGTGACTTAGCAGCAGCAGCAGTCCCTCAGGGAAGCAGTGGTGCGTGTGTGCGTACTATGTCACTTCAGTTGTGTCCAACACTGTTTGACCTATGGGCCATAGCCTGCCAGCCTCCTCTGTCCATGGGATTCTCCAGGCAAGAATACTGGAGTGGGTTGCCATGCCCTCCTCCAGGGGATCTTCCCGACCCAGGGACTGAATCTGGCATCTCCTGCATTACAGGCAGATTGTTTACTGTCTGAGCCACTAGGGAACCAGTGGAATGAAGGCTTAACAGTGATGCTAACCAGCACCCAAAGGGCCCACCCCAGCCCCTCCGTCCCTCTGAGGCAATCTTTGCCCTTTCAAATCAGAGGTCATCTATGTTTGTTTGGAAATGGAGCAGGCACTGGCCTTTCAGCTTTTCCAGGCCTATTCTCCCTGTTTCTGCAATCAGGCACAAGGCACTGGCAGCAGCTGCTTTTGTCCTCATGCCCCTGCCAGGCCGTCTCTCCACTCACAGTGTCCTCACCCTCTGCCATCAGAGATCTAACCCTACCCCTGCTCCAGTGCCCACTGTGACCCTCCAAAGATGTGCAAGTCCTAATCCCCAGGAGCTATGAATATGCATCTCACTTGCAAAAGGGGGGCATGCAGATGTGATTAAGTTAAAGATCTTGAGATGGACAAGGTATCCTGGATCATCTAAATGGGCTCAGAGCAATCACAAGGGTTCTTATAAGAGGGAAGCAAGGTGGTCAAAATCAGACACAGGAGAGGTAACCATGGAAACAGAGGTTGGAGAGATGCACCCTGAAGGAGAAAGGGGCCACAAGCCAAGGAACACAGACAGCCTCTAAGCTAGAAAAGACAAGGAAACAGATCCTCCCCTAAAACCTCCAGAATGAACACAATTCTGATAACACCATTGATTTTCGCCCATAGGACCCATTTCAGACTTCCCACCTTTAGAACTATAAGATATTGAGTTTGTATTAAGATACTAAGTTTGAGGTAACTTTTTCAATAGGAAACCAAAATACCACATCTTCTTTCAAGCCTCTGGGACCCCCGGCATCCTCCCCACCCCAACTCCTTCCCTCCTCTGAGCCTTTCAGGTCCTTTATCTGACCCTCCCCTGGGCTGTCTTCTCCCCATCTGGTGAGTGGTTGTTGTTCAGTCACTCAGTCATATCCAACTCTTTCTAACCCCGTGGACTGCTCCATGCCAGGCTTTCCTGTCCACCATCTCCAAGAGCTTGCTCAAACTCATGTCTGTCAAGTCGGTGATGCCATCCAACCATCTTATCCTCTGTCGTCCCCTTCTCCTCCTGCCTTCAATTTTCAACAGCATCAGGGTCTTTTCCAGTGAGTCAGCTCTTCACATCAGTTGGCCAAAGTATTGGAGCTTCAGCTTCAGCATCAATCCTTCTAATGATTTTTCAGGGTTGATTTCCTTTAGGACTGACTGGTTTGATCTCCTTGCAGTCCAAGGGACTCTCAAGAGTCTTCTCCAGCACCACAACTCAAAGGCATAAATTCTTCGGTGCTCAGCCTTTTTTATTGTCCAGCTCTCATATCTGTACATGACTACTGGAAAAACTATATCTTTGACTAGATGGACCTTTGTAGGCAAAGTAATGTCTCTGCTTTTTAATATGCTATCTAGGTTGGTCTTAGCTTTTCTTTCAAGGAGCAAGAGTCTTTTAGTTTCATGGCTGCCGGCACTGTCCACAGTGATTTTGGAGCCCAAAAAATAAAGTCTGTCACTGTTTCCAGTGTTTCCCCATCTATTTTCCATGAAGTGATGGGACCAGATGCCATGATCTTCATTTTTTGAATGCTGAGTTTTAAGACAACTTTTTGAATTCTCTTCTTTCACCTTCATCAAAAGGCTCTTCAATTCTTCTTCACTTTCTCCCATAATGGTGGTGTCATCTGCATATCTGAGGTTATTGATATTTCTCCTGGCAATCTTGATTCTAGCTTGTGCGTCATCCAGCCTGGCATTTCACATAACGTACTCTGCATATAAGTTAAATAAGCAGGGTGACAATACACAGCCTTGACATACTCCTTTCCCAATTTGAAACCAGTCCATTATTCTAAGAAGCAATAAAAAACTGTTGCTTCTTGACCTGCATACAGGTTTCCCAGGAGGCAGGTCAGGTGGTCTGGTATTCCCATCTCTTTGAGAATTTTCCACAGTTTGTTATCATCTACACAGTCAAGGGCTTTAGCAGAGTCAATGAAGCAGATTTTTTCAGTTTTTCTGAAACTCGCTAGCTTTTTCTATGATCCAACGGATGTTGGCAATTTGACCTCTGGTTCCTGTGCCTTTTCAAAATCCAGTTTGTACATACTGTTGAAGCCTAGCTTGAAGGATTTTGAGCATTACTTGGCTGGCATGTGAAATGAGTGCAATTGTGTGGTAGTTTGAACGTTCTTTGGCATTGCCTTTCTTTGGGATTGGAATGAAAACTGACCTTTTCCAGACCTGTGGCCACTGCTGAGTTTTCCAAATTTGCTGGCATATTGAGTGCAGCACTTTCACAGCATCATCTTTTAGGATTTGAAAGAGTTCAGCAGGAATTCCATCACTTCCACTAGCTTAGTTTGTAGTGATGTTTCCTAAGGCCCACTTGACTTCACACTCCAGGATGTCTGGCTCTAGGTGAGTGATCACACCATCTTGGTTATCTGGGTCATTAAGATCTTTTTGTATAGTTCTTCTGTTGAGAGGTAGTTGGGCTCTTATCCCCTCTACTAGATGGTGAGCTCCTTGAGGGCAGGGCCTGGCTGTTAATATTTGTGTCCCCATCAGCCTGATGATTCTGCATCCTTCCTGATCTAGTCTCCACGCTGTTTGGCCCTGCTTGTGCTCCAAAGGCTGATGTCTGGCTGCCAGGTTGAATCAACCAATGGGAGACATCTGCAGGAGGTGGACAGGAGGGAAGAGAGTGGCCAGGCATGTACTCCCCCACCGGGCAGCTGTGGTCACTGTCTCTGCAGAGCAGCCCCCACCAGCTCCCATCACACTGCCCCCTCCTCCATTTGTCCCTCCAGCTCCCATGCTGCCCTCTGGTTGCTACTCCATCCTGTTCCTGTCCAGACCTCCGAAAATAGTTCTTTCTGGAAAATCCATTCAGCTGACCTCAAGAGCCATGGTATCCTGTGGGCACCCTGACCTGTGCAGGAGTGGCTGAAGCCCAAGAGGAAAGTCAGTTGCAAGGGGCCTGGTGCTCTTGTGGACGCTGACGCTGTCTGTCTGTCTTAGATGGTGACCCCACCTGGGAGGAGAGGCCCACAGAGCATTCTCCTCCACCCCTAGCTATACAGGCAGGAAGAAAAGCTTTAGCAACAGGGGTTAGCACAAGCGGGTGGGCAGCAGGGGATGGAAAGCAGACTGACCCTCACCCCCGTCGGGTTTCCAGACCCCACTCCCCCCATTCTCCCACACTTCGAGAGGTCCCAGGCCACATTTCTCCTTGGGCTCCACCCCTGCTCCTGGGGAGCTGGTGGGGTGGGGCTGGCGCAGTGCCATGGCCCAGCCTCCTTCCACAGGGTGGCCTTGTGCCTGGTGCAACCAGGCCTTGCTGGCCCAGCACTCCTGCCCCTTCACTCCCCAGCATCTGGGCTAAGTGACTCACCCTGCATCCCTCACACCCTGCCCTACCCCTGACCCCTCCAGCCCTGGCCTTTCTCAGCTTCATCTCTGCACTGGCTCCAGCAGCCAGAGTGATGCTGGACCACGCTCTGCACCCCAGAGTCCAGGGAAGGTTGCTCCTGCTTCGAAACACAGTAGGGCTCTGATGAGCTTGGACCCGGCAGCACCCACATCTCCAACATCCCAGGGAGGTCATTACACACATTTCACAGATATGCTGAGGCACAGAGAGGGAAGAGACTTGCTGAGGGCCACAGAGGCAAGTGGCAGTGGAGCTGACTCCAAAACCCCATGCCTGATGCCACAGCATCCTTCATCTCTACCATGAGCCAAACTCAGGGGAAGTCACAAGTATGTGGGAAAGGGCGCTGGATGGAACATCCAAAGCACTGGATGGAGTCTCAGCACTGTCTTTCTGCAGCTGGCTGGTCCTGGGCAATCCCTCAGCCCCTCTGTTTCCCAGTCTGTGTACCAGAAAAAATGATCCTACCTACTGCACCCCCCCTTCGCCCCACCTACCCCCAGGCTATGCAGAGGTTCAAAGAGAAGAGGGGATTGCAAGGCAGAGCAGAGGCTGGCATCTGAGCAGCAAAAGGAGGAGGTGTCCACCCTGGAGCCAGCCACTGGCTTCCTACAGAATAGGCTGCCTGCCACCGGGCTAACTTAACAAACTCCCGGCGCGGGCAGCTCGCTTTGTCCTCAGGAGGCTGAGCTGGCTCCGCCTGCGCCGACGCCCAGGACCAGGCCAATTCGGTGTCACAGCGCCCCCTGGAGGCCGCATGGGGACTCGCCGCTCTGTCACCAGATAGGGCCCTCCCCTTTCTGCATCCCTGCGCTTAGTTCGGAGAGGGAAGGAAAAGTCTGTCTGAGCAAGGGCAGGCCCGACTCTCCAGGCTACTCCCTGGCTTCCCTATGGAGAGCAAACGGGCACTGAGCTGAGAATAATAGCACAGGAAGAAGAGCCGCAGAAGGGCTGGAAATCCAAAGACCACGGTTTTAGCTGTGTGACCCTGGGCCTGTGTCTATGCCTCTCTGGACAACAAAGGAGTCGGGGAGGCCATCTAAGAAAAGGTACCTCTCCTCCCAGTTCTGAAACTGTAATTTGCCTGACACTCCGTTTCCTCGGCTTCCCTGGTGGCTCAGATGGTAAAGAGTCTTCCTGCGATGCCGTAGACTCGGGTTCCATCCCTGGGTCGGGAAGCTCCCTTGGAGAAGGAAATGGAAACCCACTCCAGTATTCTTGCCTGGAAAATCCCATGGATGGAGGAGCCTGGCAGGCGACAGTCCATGGCGTCGCGAAGAGTCGGAGACTGAATGACTTCGATTTCCTTTCCTTTCGGTTTCCTCAAGAGCGAAATGGCCACAAGGGGCCGCTACAGCCTCGGCTGTAAAGGAAGTTGAGGCTGATGGACAGTGCCTGCGCTTTCGCAAGTGAACTACACGCCGCCACCACGCCCCGGTGGGCGGTCAGCCCAGCCATCCTCCGCCCAGTACCATCCCTGATGGAATCACATGTGTGTACTCAGTCGTGTCTGACTCTTTGCGGCCCCATGGGCTGTAGCCGGCCACGCTCCTCTATCCATGAAATTTTCCAGGCAAGAATTCTGGAGAGAATTTCCTACTGCAGGGAACCTCCTCAACCCAGGGATCGAACCCGCGGTCTCTTGCGTCTGCTACGTCTCCTGCATTGCAGGCGGATTCTTTTACAGCTGAGCCACCTAGAAAACCCAGCTGAAATCACAGTGTAACCCAAATATTTACAACCTTTCCAGAATACGACCGTCCCCTCGATTCCTAGTTCTATTGGCTGTGGAGCTTAGTAGGACTCTTAGGAGATGAAACTACAGAAAGCTGGGCAAACTAGAAGCGTATATTCATTGGGATTGGGTTCCTTGCAAAGGGCTGAGACAAATTCCCAAAAGGAAATCCTATCAGCGATGGAATCCCATGTATGTGGGCTCAAATCCAGGAGGGTAGAGAGTCCCCAAGTAGCTGTTGGTCCTTAGACAAGCCACTAAACCTCTCTGAACTCTGATCTCCTCCCAGAACCACCTGATAGGAGGAAACACTGTAGGTGTGGGGGGTCAGTATTTGAAGGGGGGCACCACCAAGCTCCCCTCACCCCCAGCAGTTGCCCTGCACAAATAGAAAATGTGGACATAGGCAAGGGGTTCAGAGCAGCCTCGGAGCAGTCACTGAGATCACTCTAGAAATCTAACATCAGAACATTCCTCAGCCTAAACCTCCTACACCGTCGGTGGGCATGTAAATTGATGCAGCCACTATGGAGATCACAGTATGGAAACCATTCAAAAATCTTAAAGTAGATTTGCCATATGAGCCAGTAATCCTACTCCTGGGCATATATCTGGACAAAATTGTAACCCCGGTTTTCTCTTCAGGACTATTTACAATAGCCAAGACATGGGAACCAGCTGAATGCCCATTGACAGAGGGATGGATAAAGAAGACGTGGTGCATGTATTCACTGGAATACTACTCTGCCATTAAAATGAATGAAATAATGCCATTTGCAGCAACATGAGTAGACCTAGACATTATTATACTAAGTGAAGTCGGACAAAGACAAATATCATATGATATCACATATATGGAATCTAAAATATGGCACAAATGAACTATGAAATAGAAACACACTCACAGACATAGAGAACAGGCTTGTGCTTACCAAGGAGGAAGGGGCAGTGGAGGGCTGAAATGGGAGTTTTGGATTAACCAATGCCAATGGTTATATACAGAATGGATACTCAACAATGTATATATGGATATATTGTGTAGCTCAGGGAACTGTATTCAATATCCCATAATAAATCATAATAGAAAAGAATTTTTAAAGAAATGTTTCCACAGCCTAAACCCAGGAGTCTCCATGGATCACCCCTGCCTAGCATGGCTTTCAGAATCCTCTGTGATCCAGCCCAGCCTACTTCTCCACCTTCAACCCTTATCACTCTCTCCCACCCACCATTTCAGGCCTACTCCAGCTCCTTGAATGCACCAGGCTGGCCCTTCCCTCCAGGCCTCTTTACATGCCCTTGCCTCCACGCGTTCCACCACCAGCAGCACTTCCACTCTGCCCTCTCCCACCTGCGTCTCCCTCAGCCTCTCCCTAATCATTCCCTACATCTGCACTGGGAGCCCGTGCTCTGAGCTCCCCGCCTGTATTCTTCCCCCGTCACAGGTGTCTGTTTACCTCTGTGTCCCCAGGGACGGTGAGGTCCATGGGATTGGGGGCTCAGCGCTCGTGGAAATTTGCTAACTGCATGGGTGTCCTGGGGAGGGGATTGAGGGCCCAGTGTGAATTTACCAGTGGGAGCAGCTGTGGACACAGCCTCTCATGTTTTCCTTTACCCTTAGTCCCAAAAGACTCACTCTACCTCACTGGGTTTTGGAAGCGCTGAACACTCCTTGTTCGTTCCCATAAAGTCTTCCCTGGACCTCCCAACCTTTCCTCTGAAAATTCCATAGCATCTCAGATATAACCAAGAGGAGAAGGGAAAAGGAAGAAAGCCAAGAGAAGAGAAAAGATTTTTTTTTTTGTTCATGTTTGGACCTAGGAGAAAACTTAAAACAAGTTTTCCCCGGCAGCTGACCAGGAGCCTTGACATTGGAGAGAGAGAGAGATGAGAGCCCCCACAGGGAGACAAAAGCTTGAAGAATGCAGATTTTCTTTGAGACTGATGAGTTTCAGAATCATAAATCAGTGGAGCCAGAGGGTCCCCTGCCCTGGCCCCCATTTTTCCATCAGTCACATTTCCGCACGTGTTCAGCAAGCACAGACCTCAGCCTCTCCACAGAGAGGGGGCTGGTTTAGAAGTCAGCACAGCTGACTCACCTATATGAATCACTCTCAAGAGAGAAGTGGTAGGAAGTCTTCCCTGCCACTTTGGAGCCAGGCCAGACCTTGTTACTTATATGCTAAGTGATCATGGGCACGTTGGTGAACCTCAAAGACTCAGGATCTTGAGACAGCAAAACCTTCCTCAAATCATGGTGGAAATTCATGAAATAACATACTTAACCTGCCTGGGAGAGTGCTGGGACCCAGCAGAAGCTCGACCAATGAGTGTCACTTGGTTTTATCTGTTTTTAGTAGTAATATGGTTCTTGTGGCACATGTTGCAAGAGAGAAGGTCCCCAGCTCAGGGGTTTACTTTATGTGATGGTGAATGCATCAGTGAAAACAAGGAAAACATCTTGTGATGAGCTGACACAGTCATCTGTTGGAACAACGACAAGGCTCTGGCTTGATAGTTGCTGGAAGGAGAGAGATTCCGGGAGGTGGTGGTGGAGACAGGGAACCTTCCGACCGTTCCCCATGCTCCTTGTCTGCAGACTGAAGTGGAGATACAACTGTTTTCCCTCATCCCGTCTGCCACAGGGCTGGAGTTTCTCAGAAACTCTGAGATAACTTGTGTCCCTCTTTAGTGGGGGCCCCTCCTAGAAGCTCTCTGCCCAGCTGAGGAAGGTGGCTTGGAGGACCCCAACCACCCCATCAGCATTCCTTAGAGATCACTGCTCTTCCCACCCTGGTCTCAGCAAATTGATCAGGAAGTTCTGGGTACTGTCACCTCCTCTTGGAAACTCACAAAGCACTGTAAGAAAGCAAAGGCTTTAAAAAGTCCTGCAAATACAGAAAATCATTTGACTGTTTACTTCCTTGTTTCCCACTGGATTTGATCTCAAGAGTTTTGGTTGGGGTGAGGCATATTTTATATTTGTTAACACCCCAGAGGAAAAATACGTTAGACAATAGAGAGGCCCAAAGAATTTAGGAAGGGACTCCTATTAGGAATCATTATGAAGCAGATGCTTTGAGCAAGCTCACTCCAACATGCCATACTTTGGGCATTTCAAACAATGCTATCTGCAATGGATTTTGAATTGTCTTTGTTTCCTTTGTATTTATCTAAGGTTATCTGCCAGGGCTGACAGAAGTTCTCTTGGAAAAGCCCAGCATGTCATGTCAAAAGGAACCAAAGAAGGGATTTGGTTTGGTTCATGTTTAGACCTGAAAGAAAGAAGATGGTATGGCCCTGAGGCTGACAGCAGCAGCAACGCAGATGGCTCGAAGAGCCCAGGAGCGCAGAAACTCCAGAGAGATCATGAATCATGGGCTCCCCTGGTTCAGAAAGCCCGTGGAGACCACTCACCCCAGTGCCCTCATTCTTTCATTGCCACTCTCTTACCGAAATGCAAGTCCACGTGACACACACACACTGAGGCCAAACAACGCCGGCACATCAGAGTGTGGAACAGAGAAAGGTTTAGTACAGGTCCTTGCAAGCAGATGGGTGGCTAATGCCTTAAAAACCCCAAAATCCCCGAACGTTTTCAGAAAAGCCCTTTTATAGGAAAGACGAGGGAGGGGTGTGGTTAGTTGTTGCAGACTTCTTGGTGTCAGATTCTTTGTTGTTGAAGTCAGGTCACAGGTAACAGTGTCCCTGTAAATCTCTACCAAGCAAATGTTTTTCTCTGTTCTCACAAGAAAGGGCAAGGTCCCAAGGCGCAACTTTCTCCCTCTAAGGTCAAGGTTCTGGCTAAGAGGAAGTAGATCTCAGTAGGCAACTCCCTTGGGGCCAGGCCCCCAGACCCTGCCCAGCTGTCCTCACTGAGGGAGCCAGGCCCCCAACCCACCCAACCCTCAGGCTCCTCGGGCCCCCCAAACAAGGGTGGAGCAGGTCCCACAGACTGGGACCCAGAGGGACAGCCACTGCTCTTAGGTCAGTGACACGGAAGGGGAAGAGGCTCACCGCTGCCCAAAGCCTGAGCTAAGGCCAGTGGGTGGCCTTGGTGAGGATTCTGGAGCCTTCAGGACAGAGCCCTCAGCCTATTCCCTCCAGCTCACCCGCTGGCCCAGGACTGAGTGAGCCGGAGGGCCCCAGGGAGAAGGCCGGGATCTGCCTCTTGCCTCACTCTCCCCCTGATGACCTTTGGCTGAATCCCCAGCTAAGGTGGTCCTTCATTAATAGTTGCTCACTTGGGGGCGGGACCTACTGCAGGCCCAACCAATAGCTGAGCAGGACCACTAATGGTCCAGTGGTAACCGTTGCCTGGAAGGGGCACTGGGGGAGTTGGGGATTGCCTGGCAGGGGGAGGCGGTAATGGAACACAGCAATGGCCGTGTGCTAAAGGCTGCACCCAGCTGTGCTCTATTACAACTCCATTTGTGCCACACACTGAGGTCTATAGTGGGGAAACAGAGGCCCAGAGACAAGAAATAGCTGAGACAAGGACTCGTTGTTCATTTGTGGCTGCTTGCTTCCTAAGAGGAGAATCTCCAAAGATTTCCTGCTCATGGGAGGTGTCCCTCTCTGCACTTAGTAGGTGCCTTGAGATCATTTCAGGCAGCAGGAGATGTAATAGAGCACAGCTGTGGGCAACTGTTAGCACACAGCCTTTGCTGATTGCTGTAACCACTCCCACCCCATGACCAACCCAGATCCTGTGTCATCTCTCTGCACCTCAGTTTCCCATCTGTGAAGTTGAGCGGTTGTGGGAAATAAGGTAGATGACTTACATAAAGGCCTGCCACAGAAGAGGGCCAGCTGCAATCATGATGAGGAGATGAGGATGGGGTGGAGAAAGAAGACAATGACCAGGAGAATTATAGTTGTTACCAATGCCGCACAACCTTGGAGAGAGAGGAAGGGACCCAGCTCAGGCACAGCTGCAAGCTGGGGGTGGGTCCTCACCAACATGGGTGTAATGGGTGCACAGATGGAGCAGTTGAAGCCATGACACAACACAGCTGCGGTGTTCACTCAGAGAAAGCAGATGTCAAGAGTTTGAAGGGTGATGCTCCCCAACGCTAGCTCAGCTTTTGAGCAGATTGGAGAGCACTTATCTTCTTGCTAGATTCATTCTCTACTGCTGCTGCTGCTGCTGCTGCTGCTGCTGCTAAGTTGCTTCAGTCGCGTCCAACTCTGAGCGACCCCATAGATGGCAGCCCACCAGGCTCCTCTGTCCCTGGGATTCTCCAGGCAAGAATACTGGAGTGGGTTGCCATTTCCTTCTCCAATGCATGCATGCATTCTAAGTTGCTTCAGTCGTGTCTGACTCTGTGAGACCCCATGGACAGCAGCCCACCAGGCTCCCCTGTCCACGGGATTCTCTACTAGGAGGACTTTATTTGGAACAAATATGATGGGCAGCATCAAAGATGGCAGCAGTTCTTAGCCAGTAGGGCCTCAACCCACCTTTCCCTCTCTCGAGCCCTAGAAAGCAGATTCCATTTCCTCCATCGAACCACATTCAGTGTCACCTCCGGGCCTTGACAGATACAGTTGCTCCTACCCAGAAGACCAGCCTCCCCTCAGAACACACACACACACACACACACACACACACGCACACACACACACACACCACCCCCGACAGCTTTCACCTGGATAAATCCAACCAGTCCTGCAGGTCTTGGCCCAGCAGTTGCTCCATGGAATGTTCTCTGACTCCTGAGACTGGGTTAGGACTCCTACTGTGTGCCCCAAAGCTCCCAGGCTTCTCAGAGTGGGGTTCAGCACCCCGGGTTGTGCTGCTGTTACTTGTTGATCTCCCCTGCAAGACTCTGGGGCAGAGCCTGTGTCTGCCTCGGTCCCTGTTGCAGCCCCAGCAACTGGCACATGCCTGGCACAGCCCTGGCCGTGTGCATGTGGTGAATGAAGGGGTTAATGACTTGGTAAACATAGACAGGGGCTCCGCAGGCTGAGCCAGAGACTTGGAGCAGCCAGCTTCCTCTCCACGTCTACCTCACCTTTGAATCTCAGACTTGGCTCTTTCTTACGGGGTTTGTGTTTTCTTGATTCACCTTCCTGCGGTTCCTCTCTCTTGTGAAAATTTCCTCTGGCAATAGTCCATGTGTGTCTTTCATACTAAAGGAACAGATGAGAGGGGTCATGGTTGACTAGGTCTGGCCTGAGTTAAGGTGAGAAGGGCAGGTCCCTGGGACTGGGTGTGCATGACAGCAAAGATGAATGGATCGAGAGACTCCTGGATGAGAGATTCCCCAGAGCTCAGGAAGATCAAAGCCACCTGAAGATGTATGAGTATCAGAACCAGACAGCACTGGGACAGAGGGGTCCTTAGGAGCTATCTGGTCCAAAGCCTTCATCTTCCTTTAGTGCTGTTCATTCATTCATTCTTTCAACAAGCTCAGACAAAGTGCCTTCTGGGTGAAATTGAGGCCAGACATCGCTTAACTTGCTTCAGTTCAGTTCACTTCAGTTCAGTCGCTCAGTCGTGTCCAACTCTTTGCGACCCCATGAATCGCAGCACGCCAGGCCTCCCTGTTCATCACCATCTCTCGGAGTTCACTCAGACTCACATCCATCGAGTCAGTGATGCCATCCAGCCATCTCATCCTCGGTCGTCCCCTTCTTCTCCTGCCCCCAATCCCTCCCAGCATCAGAGTCTTTTCCAATGAGTCAACTCTTCGCATGAGGTGGCCAGAGTACTGGAGTTTCAGCTTTAGCATCATTCCTTCCAAAGAAATCCCAGGGTTGATCTCCTTCAGAATGGACTGGTTGGATCTCCTTGCAGTCCAAGGGCCTCTCAAGAGTCTTCTCCAACACCACA
>SJYT01052860.1:42229-69754 GCA_006410635.1 Cephalophus harveyi | reverse complement strand
GAGAGGGTGTGGAGAAAAGGGAACCCTCTTACACTGCTGGTGGGAATGCAAACTAGTACAGCCACTATGGAGAACAGTGTGGAGATTCCTTAAAAAACTGCAAATAGATCTGCCTTATGACCCAGCAATCCCACTGCTGGGCATACACACCGAGGAAACCAGAATCGAAAGAGACACATGTACCCCAATGTTCATTGCAGCACTGTTTATAATAGCCAGAACATGGAAACAACCTAGATGTCCATCAGCCGATGAATGGATAAGAAAGCTGTGGTACATATACACAATGGAATATTACTCAGCCATTAAAAAGAATTCATTTGAATCAGTTCTAATGAGATGGATGAAATTGGAACCTATTATACAGAGTGAAGTAAGCCAGAAAGAAAAACACCAATACAGTATACTGACACACATATATGGAATTTAGAAAGATGGCAGTGATGACCCTGTATGTGAGACAGCAAAAGAGACACAAATGTATAGAAAGGACTTTTGGACTCTATGGGAGAGGGAGAGGGTGGGATGATTTGGGAGAATGGCATTGAAACATGTAAACTATCATGTAAGAACAAAGCACAAGCCTATGTTCGATACAGGATACAGGATGCTTGGGGCTGGTGCACAGGGATGATCCAGAGAGATGATGTGGGGTGGGAGGTGGGAGGGGGATTCGGGATTGGGAGCTAATATACACCCAATGGTGGATTCATGTCAATGTATGGCAAAACCAATATGGTATTGTAAAGTAAAATAAAGTAAAAATAAAATTAAAAAAAAAAATAGACATTATCTTGGAATAGATAATGGCCATTTGATGGCAAAGTGTCTGCCTGCAATGTGGGAGACCCAGGTTCGATCCCTGGGTTGGGAAGATCACCTGGAGAAGGAAATGGCAACCCACTCCAGTACCCTTGTCTGGAAAATCCCACGGACAGAGGAGCCTGGTAGGCTACAGTCAATGGGGTTGCAAAGAGATGGACACGACTGGGAAACTTCACTTTCACATTTCATACTGGTAAGTAGTTGGTGAGCATGTGTGCGTGTGCATACTAAGTTGCTTCAGTCATGTCTGACGCTTTGCTACCCCATGGCCTGTAGCCCACCAGGCTCCTCTGTCCATGGGCTTCTCCAGGCAAGAATATTGGAGTGGGTTGCCATTTCCTTCTCCAACTACTTGGTGAGCATACAGCTAGATATTCTGGTGGTACTATCATAGATAGTCCCTTTTAAAAAAACTATCAAGAAAGATCTACAGTAAGCTTAAGAGTCATAATTATAGAGAATAGCCAACTACCAGGCTTTCCTGAATCCAGTTTATATGATTTCCTGAAAAATTATATCTATTACTTGTATGCCAGTCCAGCTTTAAAATAATATCATTTCTGACTGCCCAGTTGTCTTAGTTTCCTTTTATCAGTTTTTGATTTGTTAGATGACTTTTTGGAAGTACCTAAAAAAAAATTCTTTTGGGTTGATTTCTATACAATTCTGTCTGATATATTGTTTATAAAGTAGTGTGGTGAATTGAAAATGAGAATTTGCTTCTTTTTTTGTTACCCCTTCTCTACCTCAAACAACAGTTTTTCAAAGCTCCATGAATTTCATAAATGGCACTACTATATCTTAAACTTTACTGTGTGTAAAGTATACTCCAAATCCAAACGTTCTTATGTCTTTTCTTGTTTCCCAACCATACCATTTATTGTGGGATATAGCACATTCAGTTGGTGCAATGAAATTTCCTTAGATTCTTTTTCTTGTTTTTATATTCCCTGGCTTCTGTCTATATTTTCTTTAAATGGTCCACACCTATGGTTGTCTTTGGATGGCTGCCTCTGGTGCTTCTTTGTCTGCTGGTTTCCCAACCATACCATTTATTGTGGGATATAGCACATTCAGTTGGTGCAATGAAATTTCCTTAGATTCTTTTTCTTGTTTTTATATTCCCTGGCTTCTGTCTATATTTTCTTTAAATGGTCCACACCTATGGTTGTCTTTGGATGGCTGCCTCTGGTGCTTCTTTGTCTGCTGGTGCTCAGAGATACAAATCCTAGGAGTTTATCTTCCCACCACCCTATTTCCCCAAGGAACCCTTCAGTTCAGTTCAGTCATTCAGTCATGTCCGACTCTTTGTGACCCCATGCATCGCAGCACGCCAGGCCTCCCTGTCCATTATCAACTCCCAGAGTTCACTCAGACTCACGTCCATCGAGTCAGTGATGCCATTCAGCCATCTCATCCTCTGTTGTCCCCTTCTTCTCCTGCCCCCAATCCCTCCCAGCATCACAGTCTTTTCCAATGAGTCACCTGTTTGCATGAGGTGGCCAAAGTACTGGAGCTTCAGCTTTAGCATCATTCCTTCCAAAGAAATCCCAGGGTTAATCTCCTTCAGAATGGACTGGTTGGATCTCCTTGCAGTCCAAGGGACTCTCAAGAGTCTTCTCCAACACCACAGTTCAAAAGCATCAATTCTTTGGCGCTCAGCCTTCTTCACACTCCAACTCTCACATTCATACATGACTACTGGAAAAACCATAGCCTTGACTAGACTGACCTTAGTTGGCAAAGTAATGTCTCTGCTTTTGAATATACTATCTAGGTTGGTCATAACTTTTCTTCCGAGGAGTAAGTGTCTTAATTTCATGGCTGCAATCACCATCTGCAGTGATTTTGGAGCCCCCAAAATAAAGTCTGACACTGTTTCCACTGTTTCCCCATCTATTTCCCATGGAGTGATGGGACAGGATAGCCAGTGACTAATCAAGATAGGAAAAAAAAAAAAACAACTCAGTTTCCCTCCCTTAAGCCAGGGCAAACTCTTGAGGCATAATTTAAACTCAGGGTTTCTCTTAAGAATCAGACTAAAGCTATGTACCTACGAAGGCCTGAAACTGAACTTTTGCTTGGTCTCTTTCTCTGTTCTGTTCTGCTTCACCCATTATTTAATAATTTTTCCACTTGAGTGCATTTCCTTAATAAATAATTTACATGTGAATTCTCAACATGACTTTTATTTGGAAGAGTATTAAATCAAAAAACTTTAGAGATTCTTGGTGTAGAGAAGAGAAACCAGTTAACTATTATGGCTTAGATAGAAGAAGAAGAAGAAGAAAACGTAATAAAGCATAAGGCACCACCAACATAAACCTCATAGTTGTTAATCATCAGCGCCATCATGATCGTAACTGCTTTCACTTATTTACAGCCCCTAGAAATGTGGAAAGAAAAGAAAGGAGATAGATAATAGTTTGAAAAAAAGCAGAGCTGTGGCCTGATTCTCCCTCTTTGGATTTTGAATAAAAGGAATTTTTCTGCTTATCTGTTGCTTCAGAACATATGCTCCCCTCACCAAAGCATGTTAGCTTACAACACTGAGTAAAAATGGTATTGGTTGGGTTTATGGTCTGGTTGATGATTCTACCTTGAACCATCAAATAAAGACTGAGAGTAAGATATTTGAAAAGCATCTTCCACTGTGTGTCTGGTACCTGATTTCTGATGGCTGGAATAACTAGAGCTGGTTGAGCATTTCTTTCCACGTGGCCACTCAACATAGCTGGTCAGGGCTTCTTCACTGGGCGTTTTCAGATTCCTCATATTGTGGATTGCATTCAGAGAAAACATTCCAATAGACTAGGGCAGAAGCCGCCATGCTTCTTCTGGGCTAGACTCAGAAGGCTTGTAGTGTCACTACTGCCACTGGTAAATCAGTCCTATGGCCAACCAAACTGAATACACTGAGGTGTAGTTCACTGGAGGCCATCTTTGGATATGTGTTTAATAGAATCAAGGATTGCAGAAAGCATAGAGCATTCACTTTGTTCCAGACAGGATAGCAGAAGGAGACTTGAATAGAGGCCCCACTGCAAAATAGGATAGTATATACTGGTTAAGAGAATGAGCACAGTGGTCAGGCCATAGCTGGAACATCTGAAAGGCCCTGAGGTCCCTTGAGATGCCTATAGGTCTATTAGGAGCCCTGGTAGGGTGGAGTTAAGTGATTTTAAAACGGAGATGGAAAGCAAACAATTTTAACAGAGCCAGGAGAAGGAAATGGCAACCCACTCCAGTGTTCTTGCTTGGAGAATCCCAGGGACGGGGAAGCCTGGTGGGCTGCCGTCTATGGGGTCGCACAGAGTCCAACATGACTGAAGCGACTTAGCAGCAGCAGCAGCAGCAGGTGGAGGATACACCGATCCTCAGATATCTTCTTGCCCTTGTCAAGGGGAACCTAATTCTTCAAAGGGGATGACCAGTGCTCCCCTCAGAAAAAGCATAACACAAATAAACAGACCAGGACAAGAGACAAGTAGGGAGTATAGGGACCCAGAATCCAAGAGACATCACCTTGGACATGGGGAAGAGCCAGCTAGTGAATACATAAAAACAAGTTAGAGGCCCAAAGACCTCATTTATCCACACAATGAATTCTTTCAAGCCATGCATTTCTGCTTTCTATACTCACTTTACCACCCCCCTCCCCTGTGAGTTTGGAAATTTAACATCTTGATTTTTATGGTCCACAAACTATTTTTGCCTTTTACTGTATTAAAATGTTTTGTTTTGAATTGTTCTGGATAGTCTGGATTTAGTAAGAAAGGAATTATATTTTATATACAGATAATTTGAGGCTCAAGGAGGTTAACTCCATCGAATTCGCATACCAATAGTGGAAAGTTTGTGGTAGTCAAATTCAACTCTGTCTCATTCTGTGTTATTTCCCCTTTACTATACCATCTCCAATATTTACTTCACTGAAAGGTGCAATTGAAATACAGTTCTCAGAAATTCATCATTTTTTAATCTTCACTTTTTACCAACAGATTCATTTTCTGGTTGTGATAACTGCAATCTGGAAACCACTACATATTAATAAAAACTGACACTGAAATGTTTTTAGGTGTTCATTTATGCAGTGTGAATGAAGTCAGCTGTATAAAAGTGACAGGAGAGAGAATTTCTTACGGCTCATTAGTAGAACACACTGCGGCAATCAACTGTTGTACTTAATAGTCACCACACACACGATAAAGATTTATTTTGGCAAAGGAATTAAACTTGATAAAAACAGTCAAGAAGCAAAGGATTTAAGATGGTCATAGAAGGAATTGCAAAAAGAATCAAAGTCTCACCAAGACACATAGATTCTTTAAGTTTTAAAATTATATGTATTAGTTGAACCAGAAGTATTTTCCATTATCTTCTTGTTTTCTCCACTCTCTAAATCCTTGTATTTTACTGTAATTTTAGTAATGTAAGGTGTTAACCTAGATAGCATATTAAAAAACAGAGACATCACTTTGCCAGCAAAGGTCCATATAGTCAAAGCTATGGTTTTTCCTGTAGTCATATATGGATGAGAGAGTTGGACCATAAAGAAGGTTGAGTACCAAAGAATTGGTGCTTTCGACCTGTGGTGCTGGAGAACACTTGTAAGAGTCCCATGGGCAGCAAGTAGATCAAACCAGTCAATCCTAAAGGAAATTAACCCTGAATATTCAT
The DNA here is from genome assembly GCA_006410635.1 of Cephalophus harveyi. Lineage (NCBI taxonomy): Eukaryota > Metazoa > Chordata > Mammalia > Artiodactyla > Bovidae > Cephalophus > Cephalophus harveyi. The sequence continues at coordinate 64,249 of SJYT01052860.1, read as the reverse complement.
TGGAAGGATTGATGCTGAAGCTGAAGCTCCAATATTTTGGCCACCTGATGTGAAGAGCTGACTCACTGGAAAAGCCCTTGATGCTGGGAAAGACTGAGGGCAAGAGGAGATGGGTGTGACAGAAGATGAGATGATTGGATGGCATCACTGACTCAGTGGATATGAATTTGAGCAAAGTCTGGGAAATAGTGAAGAACAGGGAACCCTGGCATGCTGAAGTCCATGGGGTTGCAAAAGTTAGATATGCCTGAGTGACTGAACAACAAAAGGTCTCAAGGATATTAATCTAAAACTGATTTTAAGGATACCTTTGCTATACAAAACAACATAACATAATAGCTAACATTAATTGTTAATATTTCCATGATGAAAAAATGAGGCACAGAGAGGTTAAATGAGTAGTTTAAGATTGCACTGAGTTTGGATTTGGAATGTGAGCTCAAATAGCCTGGCCTCAGAATTAACCCACTGAGATATACTTTCTTTTGACCTAGATTATTGTATTATTCTTTGCAATATTTCAATGTTTTTTTTCTTTATCTGATCCTCATATTCATATACACAAATGTAGAGAGAATTGGAGCTTCCCAGGAGGCTCAGTGGTAAAGAATCTGCTTGCCAAACAGGAAGTGTAGGAGACATGGGTTTGATCCCTGGGTTGGGAAGATTCCCTGGAGAAGGAAGTGGTAACGCACTCCAGTATTCTTTCTTGGGAAATCCCATGGACAGAGGAGCCTGTCAGGCTACAGTACATGGGGTCACAAGAGTTAGACATGACTGAACGACTGAGTATATGCAAAGATAATTTAAGTACATTTGTTGTTACTCAAAATGATTCAGTTTAGTTCAGTTCAGTCCCACAATCGTGTCGAATTCTTTGTGACCCCATGAACCACAACACTCCAGGCCTCCCTGTACATCACCAACTCCCGGAGTCCACCCAAACCCAGGTCCATTGAGTCGGTTTAAAATGATTACTATGCATTAAAAAAATAAAGGCTTGGGTAATCATTGTGACTTGGTCCAGAGAGCAGACAGAATGAACAGACAGATCAGGTATGCCAATGAATCCCTCCATCTTCTCTAAGATCTGGAAGACTACAAAGCTCTATTGTTATTGTTTTTGGATAGAAAGTCTATGAACAAAAAGGAAATGGCCATAGAATGTGTGTTAACAATTTTGACAGGCTTCAAGCCAGGCATTCTTTTCTGGCACTCGAGCAGGTTCTTTATAGAAACTGTAGCACCTCTCTTTGAAAGAGTCTTTAAAGAAGGAACTTGTGATGCCCAAGAGAATAGAAAGGTTTGGTGTTGGATTTTCATGAAGGTAGTCAAGGCTATGGTTTTTCCTGTGGTCATGTATGGATGTGAGAGTTGGACTGTGAAGAAGGCTGAGTGCTGAAGAATTGATGCTTTTGAACTGTGGTGTTGGAGAAGACTCTTGAGAGTCCCTTGGACTGCAAGGAGATCCAACCAGTCCATTCTGAAGGAGATCAGCTCTGGGATTTCTTTGGAAGGAATGATGCTAAAGCTGAAACTCCAGTACTTTGGCCACCTCATGTGAAGAGTTGACTCATTGGAAAAGACTCTGATACTGGGAGGGATTGGGGGCAGGAGGAGAAGGGGACGACCGAGGATGAGATGGCTGGATGGCATCACTGACTCGATGGAGGTCAGTCTGAGTGAACTCCAGGAGATGGTAATGAACAGGGAAGCCTGGCGTGCTGTGATTCATGGGGTCGCAAAGAGTCGGACACGACTGAGCGACTGAACTGAACTGAACTGAACTGAAGCTCTGCTAGCAGATCTCAAGAACTATCTGTAATAGAAGAGATAAATAGATAAATAGATATTATTTCTTCTGTTATAGTTGAAACTGCCATTTAATTGCATTTTCACAAAGTATTATTCAAGTAAGGACTTACGGTTGCTAAAATGGGACTATCCCTCATTTCACTTGTTTTAAGGGCCACTGAAGCTCCATGAATTTTTAAAAGAACATTTTGAAACAAAAATTCTCAATCTTCAAACCACAAATGCATTTATTCATTCAACACATAGCTATTGGACAACTACTTTGTGCTAAACAATATTCCTTGTGCTGAGAAATTTCTGTTCTAATCAAATTTATATTCCAGTGGAAACAGACCATCAATGAAATTGTACTTTAGAAGATGACAAGTATATGAAAAATAATAGATGAGGGTAAGATAACCAATTGTGCTGAAGGCAGGGATAGAGAGAATGTAAAAAGAATCGTCAGAGTAGTTCTCACTCAGTGACTGATGTTGAGGTGGTAAAACTGGGCCAGAGCGAGCAAGTGGAAGGAGAAAGAGAAGCTGGAGAGAATGAGAAGCCTGATCATGATAAATCTTGAGAGAATTATAGGACCCTTGTTGTTAATTCTGAGTGAAGTGTATTCATTAGAGTGTATGCACAGAAGAGTGAATTAAAACTGTAAAACTCCTACAGGAAAATGGGATAAAAGCTTCTTGACATTGGTCTTGGCAATGATTGGATCTGACATGAAAAGCACAGTCCACAAAGGCAAAAGTAGACAAGTACAACTACATAACACTAAAAAAAAAATTTTTTTTTAAGAGAAAAAAATTGTGTAGCAAAGGAAACAGCAAAATAAAAGGCAACATATGGAACAGGATAAAATATTGTCAAGTCATGAATCTGGTAAAGGGTTAATATGCAAAATATATAGGAAACTTTTTCAACTCAATAGCCAAAAAATAATTTAAAAATCAGGAAAGCTACTCAATAGACATTTCTCCCATAAAAACATACAAATGGCTAACAGGTATGTGAAAACATGCTCAACATCACTAATCATCATGGCAATATAAGTCAAAACCCCAGTGAAATATCACCTCAATATTTAGAATGGCCATTATGTAAATTGCTGAAGATGTGAAGAAAAGGGAACCCTTGTGCCTCATTGGTGTGACTGTAAATTGGTGCAGCCATTATGGAAAACAGTACAGAGACGACTCAAAAAAATTAAAGCTAGAACTACCATATGATTCAGCAGTTAAACCTCTACTTACATATTGGAAGGAATTGAAATCTTGAAGTGATATCTGCACTGTTATATTCATTGTAGCATTACTGATAATGGCCAAGATGTGGAGGCAACCTAAATGTCCACTGATGGACAAATGGATAAAGAAAATAAATGTGATGTGTGCATGCTAAGTCGCTTCAGGCATGTCCGACTCTACTACCCTATGGACTATAACTCACCAGACTCTTCTGTTCATGGGATTCTCCAGGCAAAAATACTAGAGTGTGTTGTTATTCGCTCCTCCAGGGAATCTTCCGGACCCAAGGATCCAATGCACATCTCTTATGTCTCCTGCATTGTCAGGCATATTCTTTACCACTAGCATCACCCAGAAAGCCCAAAAGAAAATGTGATATATTTATACAAAAGAATATAATTAAGCCTTAAAAAAAGAAAATCTAGTCATTTGCAACAACAGGAATATACTTAGAAAGCATGTTAAAGAAAAGAAAAAGAAATGCAAAAAGGTGAAATGGTACTCTGAGGAGGCCTTACAAATGGCTGTGAAAAGAAGAGAAGCAAAAGGCAAAGGAGAAATGGAAAGATATACCCATTTGAATGCAGAATTCCAAAGAATAGCAAGGAGAGATAAGGAAGCCTTCCTCAGTGAAAATGCAAAGAAATAGAGGAAAATAACAGAATGAGAAAGACTAGACATCTCTTCAAGAAAATGAAAGATACCAAGGAAATATTTCATGCAAAGATGGACTCAATGAAGGACAGAAATGATATGGACCTAACAGAAGCAGAAGATACTAAGAAGAGGTGGCAAGAATACACAGAAGAAGTATACAAAACATATCTTCTCGACCTAGATAATCACAAAGGTGTGATCTCTCACCTAGAGCCAAACATCCTGGAATGCAAAGTCAAGTAGGCTTTAGGACATCACTATGAACAAAGCTAGTGGAGGTGATGGAATTCCAGTTGAGTTATTTCTAATCCGAAAAGATGATGCTGTGACAGTGTTGCACTTAATATGCAAGGAAATTTGGAAAACTCAGCAGTGGCCACACGACTGGAAAAGGTCAGTTTTTATTTCAATCCCAAAGAAAGGCAATGCCAAAAAAAGCTCAAACTACTGCAAAATTGCACTCATCTCACATGCTAGCAAAGTAATCCTCAAAATTCTCCAAGCCAGGCTTCAACAGTACGTGAACCATGAACTTCCAGATGTTCAAGCTGATTTGAGAAAAATCAGAGGAATCAGAGATCAAATTGCCAATATCCGTTGTGTCATCAAAAAAGCAAGAGGGTTCCAGAAAATTTAGATGGGGATACAGTGGAAACAGTGAGAGACTTTATTTCAGGGGGCTCCAAAATCACTGCAGATGGTGATTGCAGCCATGAAATTAAAAGACACTTACTTCTTGGAAGAAAAGTTAGAACAAACCTAGACAGCATATTAAAAAACAGAGGCATTAATTTGCCAACAAATGTCTGTCTAGTCAAAGCTATAGTTTTTCCAATGGTCATGTATGGATGTCAGTGTCAGAGTATAAAGAAAGCTGAGCACTGAAGAATTGATGCTTTTGAACTGTGGTGTTGGAGAATACTCTTGAAAGTCCCTTGGACTGCAAGGAGATCCAACCAGTCCATCCTAAAGGAAATCAGTCCTGAATATCCATTGGAAGGACTGATGCTGAAGCTGAAGCTCCAATACTTTGGTCACCTGATGCAAAGAGCTAACTCTGATGCTGAGAAGACCCTGATTTGAGACCCTCTGATTTGAGAAGATCATGATGCTGGAAAAGATTGAGGGCTGGAGGAGAAGGTGACAACAGAGGATGAGATGGTTGGATGGCATCACCGATTCAATGGACATGAGTTTGAGTAAACTCCAGGAATTGATGATGGACAGGGAAGCATTTTGTGCTGCAGTCCATGGGGGTGAAAAGAGTCAGACATGCCTGAGCAACTGAACTGAACTGATAGAGGGAAATACTACATTATACCAACTGTGTAATCTATGTGCATGCTCAGCCATGTCTGACTTTTTGCGACTGCATGGACCATAGCCCACCAGGCTTCTCTGTCCATGGGATTCTCCAAGCAAGAATAGTGGAGTGGGTTTTCATTTCCTTCTCTAGAGTATCTGCCTGATCAAGGGATTGAAACTAAGTCTCCTGCATTGCAGGCAGATTCTTTACCATTTGAGCCACCAGGGAAGCCCATATCAATTATGAAAAATCTAAAATATTCAAATGCTTACAGCAGAGAGTCAAATGGTAGTTGCCAGAACCTGAGAGGAAGAGGAAAGGGAGGTATTCATCAAATGGTATAAAGTTTCAATTATATAATATGAATAATTTCCAGAGATCTACCGTATAACTCATTGTATGCGTGATCAGTTGCTCAGTCATGTCAGACTCTTTAGGACTCTGTGTGTAGCTTGCCAGGCTCCTCTGTCCATGGAATTTTCTGGGCAAGAATTCTGGAGTGGGTTGCCATTTCCTCCTCCAGGTGATCTCCCCGAGCTGGGGTTGAACAGGCATCTCTTGCATCCCCCTCAATGGCAGCAGGAGTCTTTTACCAATGAGCCACTTGGGAAGCCCTAGCTCATTGCCTATACTCAATTGTACTATAATATATACTTAAATTTTTGCTAAGAGGGTAAATCTTATGCTAAGTGTTCTTAACACAAAAAAGTAACAATAAACAGAGAGGGCAGGCGGAAACATTTACAAGTGATGAATATGGCTGAGTTTATGGCATAGATTGTTGTGATTGTTTCATGGATATATACTTATTTCCAAACTCATCAAGTAATGTACACAAATGTGTGTAGCCTTTTGTACATTACTCATGCCTCAGTAAAATTATTTTTTAAAAAAAAGCAATATTGCTATGTTGCCTATGTTTTAAAAAGATGACTCTTTTCTCTGTATTGAGAATATCTCAAAGGCCCTAAAAGTGAAAACAGAATAATAAAACAGCTCTTTTAATAATCATTGAAGGTGAGGATGCTTGGTTAGCTGATAAAAGAGTTGAGAAATGGTTGATTCTATGTTTATTCTGAAAGCGAAATATTAGAATTTTCAGAAGTATCAAGTTGGAGCTTATGAAAGAATGAAGTGTCAAAAATGATTCTCATACAATGCAATATCATAAAACCAAACAACTCAATTAAAAAATGGGCAGAGGACCTGAATAGACATTTTTCCAAAGGAGAAATACATATGGCCAACAGGCACATGAAAAGATGCTTAATGTTAGAGAAATACAAATCATTAGAGAAATACAAATCAAAACCGCAATGAGTTAACATCTCATACCTATAAGAATTGGTTATTATCAAAAAAAGAACAAATGACAAGTTTGGGGCAAGGATGTGAAGTAAAAGGAACTGCCCTATTCAGTTGGTGGGAACGTAAATGGAAGCAGCCACTAGGAAAATAATATGGAGTTTCCTCACTAAATTAAACCTAGAATCACCACACAACTCAGCAGTTCCCCTGCTGGGTATTTATCCAAAGAAAGAAAAAAAACTAATTCAAAAAATATATGAACCCTCTGTTCATTGCAATATTATTTACAATAATCAAGATAATGGAAGCAACCTAAGTGCCCATTGATAAATGAATGGATAAATAATGCATGATACATATCATATATTGTATGATTTCCTTGCTTTCAGCCCCTTCTATTTTGTTAATCAAGGTTCTGAAAGGAAATTAATGTCACACTCGAATTTGGAATTTTAGGAGAATTTAATGAAAGAACTATTTACAAACTTATTGGTACGGTTTGAGAAAAGCAACAGAATAAGCTGCAGTGGTTGGGGCTAATAACAATTGGTAGCTATTACCACACCAAGGCTTAGAGCATCCATTAGAGGGAGCAGTTACCAGAATTAGGACAGGGCTGTAACAAGTCTTTAGCCTTTGGAAATATTGGGGAAATATAATTAAAAATAAAATCCCCTGTCAACCCAGAAACCCTCACCAATAATGTAGAAAAAGAAGAAAACAGTTTTATTATTGAGTAAACATTAAACCGAATTTGATGTGCATTGCAGGCAATCTGCTAAGAGACTGAAAAGAGAGAGATGAATCTCACCCTTTTATAGCCAAACAGACACAATCAATTATGTGCATGTTCTCAAGATACAAGATAAACAGTGACTAGTCCTCAAGTACAAGGACTTGACAACACCATTTGTCACAACAGTTCATTCCTAAATTCATCTGATAATTAAGGTGATCATCTGTGCTAATTAATTGGCTTTATACAGAGAAAAAGTGAATGTCTCAATTTTTTTTATAACAGGAAGTATTTTTGCAACTTGGCCACAGAGGCCCCTGAAGTTGGGCTCCTACTTTCCCACAGAAACCAAGAGATAGGGGCATTATCTTCCTTGATTACATTTCAAAGAGATGGCTCCAGGGTCCTTGAGAAAGACGTGCTTGGGTTGTAAAGCTGGCAAGAGGCTTATTTAGCTCTTAAAAAGATTTACATACATTTCAGAGACAGGAAAAGAACTTAACAAGTTTCTAAAGTAAATGCTCTAGGAAAAGAGAGAGAAAGGAAATTTCTTTTCATATGTTCAATTCAGAGAATTAAGCCTCTTGTTTTTATTTTTTGTATTTGTCCTTATAGTAAGAGGATTGAGTAAACCTACAGTGATGTGGCAGATACATCAAAAGAAATAGATACCTTTACCTAACTCTCTTTACAACTTCTAGTTCTCCTATCAGTGCCTCCCTACCAGTGTCTTAGGCTGGGCTTTCCTCCAAGCAAACAACTACTCATACTCAGGTAGATCATTCAGAAGTTTATACAAGGAGTTGAGAGAATAGGAAAGAACGAAATAATACAAGACAGAAAAGTCAATACAAGTATGTATTACTGAGTTTGATTCCCTCCAGAGGCAGCTGGAGTTTGATCCTTCTTGGACCTTCTCAGAAACATAGAGTATTTTTAGCTGTGTCAGCCAAAAATTAACAGTGACAAGCATTTTCCATTTTTTCCCATTCCATATTGTTTGATGGTTAGTCTAAGTGCTATACAGATAAGTGAGTCAAAGCTAGTAGTTGACTGTTCAGCTGCAGCTGAAAAGAATGTAAAACTGGATTCCGAAGGTATCTAGGATGAATGCATGCATGCTCAGTTGTGTCCAACTCTTCTGTGACCCCATGGACCATAGTCCACCAGGTTCCTCTGTCCATGGGATTCTCCAGGCAGGAATACTGAAGTGGGTTGGCATTTACTTGTCCAGGGGGATCTTCCCACCCCAGGGATAGAACCTGCATCTCCTGTGTCTCCTGCATTTGCAGGCGAATTCTTCACCACTGAGCCACCTGGGAAAGAAAAGGTATGTAATGCACTTCAGTTGGCCAGATCCAACTAGGAGCTGGAAGAAAGGGAGTCAGTTGATGACATTCCTATGGAAGGATCTCCTGGGGTTCGAGGCAGGGTTGAGAAAGATGGAGAATAAGTCAAGAGTTGCAAATGAAAGATGTTCAGTATACCACTTTAAAAGATTATTCTTAAAACTGTAGCCAAATTGATCTTTTTAAAGCCTATGCCATATCATATTTCTGTGGTCAAAACCCTCCCTCTTTCCCTTACTCCATTTAATGCTTTTTTCTGCATCATAAATTGAAACCAAGTTTGTTAAGGAAGCAGATAGGTATTCAGTTGGCAATACACAGAGAATAATTGTGCTATGCTAAGCTAAAACTATTGTATAAATATTTGAAGCATGAATATTGCACTGAAAAGCATATTTTAGCATAGAATCATGTTGTGGACTGTTACTGTGTAGTTTTATATCTTTGAAAGTATGAAAGTATTAATCAGCTCTGGAATGCTAGATTAAGCAGATATTAAATAGTAAAAAAGACAGAGTACAACTCCTAGATTAAAACTAATAGAATCTGTGATGTCTTCTTAATAATAACATTTACTTAGATTGTAATAGCCTTTCTTTTTTTCTTGACTTGTTTAAAGACTATTTATAACTCTTTCATTCTGAATCTTTGTTTAATATCACATTCTCACTACAGGTGACTAAATTATTTTCAAATATTTGTGAAAATATCTGCTATATAAAAACTATTCCATTATTCATCCCACAGATATTTGTTCATCACTGTGATAACAGAATTTCAAAAATACAAAGAAGGAAAGTAATTCCATCTCTTAGTGAGCTCTCAGTACAGTACAAGTTATATATATTCTGATAAATGTTAAAATGCAGGTAAAAGCTAGTGTAATATAAATACACAGGGCAGAAAATCTAATTCATTCTTCTGAAATCATATGTTGCTTCTGAAAAGAGATCATTATTAACATGGATCTTGACAGGCTGGCAGGATATAACAGAGGGAAAAGTGAATGCACAAGCACAGAGATTTCAGAGATAATGGTTTAGTCTGGAAGCTACTGTTGGTACAGCAGAATATTGAAATTTATGATGGAGATGAGGCCACAGAGACAGTAGGAATCAGATTGTTTGAGTTTTTATTGTTCCCTTTAAGAGTTTACTCTTTATCCTGATGGTAGTGACTAGCTATTGAAGGCTTTTCAGCAGGAAGCTAATAATGCCAAATTTATCCTTAAATTAAAAAAAAAAAAAAAAAAAAAAGAATCCCTGACACAAAGTAGTAGTCTGACTAAAAGGATGGCTGGAGCTAGGAAAATTGGTTAGAAGGCTATTGCCATCTCTTAGATGAGAGCTTGAACAGCCTGAGTTAAACTTCTGGCTATGGAGATGGAAGGATTTCATGAGCTACCATGTAAAATCTGTCAAACTTGGTAAATCCAGGAAACTGGGGGGAGGAGGTTGAAGAAATCTAAGAAACTACAAGGCTGCCAACATATGTGACTGGATGCAGGGAGTGAATATAAAAAGTGGGATCAGGTAACAAAGCCGAGAGACAACAAGTTAGTGTTTTAATTATCTATCGTTGTAGGATAAACCCATTCTGACTAAGTGGCATAAGACAACCACCGTTCTTTTATGGTCATGGTTGTTGAGAGTGAAGAATTCAGGAAGAGCACAGCAGGAATGGCTTGTGTTTGCTCCATGATGTTTTTGGCCTCACCTGGAAAGATCTGAATGACTAGGATGACTGGGACAACTGCTATTTACAATTATCTGGAACAATCTTTTTTGTCTCAGAACATTTTTAACATGGTTAAAAATTATTCAGGGAATACTTTCACATGGCTAAAAAAATTTTCAGGACCTCAAAGTGTCTTTGTTATGTGGATTATAACCATTGGTATTCATTGTATTAAAAATTAAAGCATATTTATTAAATATTTATTTTAATTTTTAAAAATAGTTGTTATAATCCCTTTAATTGATATCATATATAGTTTTAAAATAAAAAGACGTATTTTCCAAAGCAAAAAAAAATTTGTAAAAAGTAGCACTTTTTTTTTTTTTTTTTTTGCAAACCTCCTTAATTTTGGGCTTACTAGAAAATATCCTGTTTCTCATATCTGCTTCTGTGCCCAATGCTGCAATATGTTGTTTTGATTGAAGTATATGAAGAAAATCTGACTCTATACAAAGGTAAATGTGGGAAAAGGGGGGAATATTTTAATAGCCTCGAGATAATTTTCCTTTAGTACTGTATAAAAACTTGACAAGAGTTATCTTTTTAAAGTTTAGTTTCAACAGGGAATCTAAAACTGTACTAATGAACTTTTTGCACTCTGTTACATTAAAATCCATCCACATATCTTGTACTTTGAGTGGGCTTTTTACTCATGAATGATTTTTATAATGTACACAGCTCATTAGGAAAGTATTGTTTTACTCAGCTATGCAGATCTTGCAAATGTTGATATGCTGCTGCTGCTGCTGCTAAGTCGCTTCAGTCGTGTCCGACTCTGTGTGACCCCATAGACGGCAGCCCACAAGGCTCCCCCGTCTCTGGGATTTTCCAGGCCAGAACACTGAAGTGGGTTGCCATTTCCTTCTCCTATGCACGAAAGTGAAAAGTGAAAGTGAAGTCGCTCAGTCATGTCCGACTCTTCGCTATCCCATGGACTGCAGCCTAGCAGGCTCCTCTGTCCATGGGATTTTCCAGGCAAGAGTACTGGAGTGGGCTGCCATTGCCTTCTCCCAATGTTGATATACTTCATTATCAATTTTTTTTAATGATATTTATTAAAGTCTTTATCCATCTTATCAGGAAAGTCCTGGGAAAGTATGAAGCTGATGGTGGCAGATAAAAACTTAAAATTTATTATTGACAATCAATACTGTCAACTTTTTTCTTTGAAATACTTTATTTTCCAAGAAAACATTTTCCAGATACCTAATGATTAATTACTCTACATTTTCCAGTCATTCGTTCTTGTAAAAATGGTGTTCTTTGAAAGAAGCACCTAGTTCAACCCACAAATCAAGTGCCCAAGTGCTTTATCTTGAGAGAAGGATCACACTTTTGTATGCAGCAATGTACTTCATACATATTTCTCATCTTGATACACAGAATATTAAAAAGATGAGTACTAAAGACTTTTCACTTGATAAAATTGAGATTTTTCTACATTATTAAGAATTTTTTTTAAAAGAATATTCTTAAGTGAAAAGGATATTTTTTTTTCCTACAAGTGTATGGAAGTAAAGAATTTAAAGAATGTTAGTACACTGTGGTATGTCTGCCTTGATTTATGCTAAGACTTCAGAGTTTTTTTTGTTTGTTTGACCACTTCAAATATCAAAACAGGGATAAAGGCAAATAATGTATTAGTATTATTTACAAAATAGTTTTGAGCCCACAGACTCCTTGAAAGAATTTCAGTACATCTTAGAGTTTCCATGGACTGAACTTAGTGAAGCACTGGTCTTCATGTACACTATTGTGGTGATACAAAGATTGGCTCAGCTGAATGTCTTCAATTGGCTTCTCCCTATAGCTGAGTTTCCTTATAGCATGATGGATTCAGGGTAGTTGGACTTCTTATGTTGTGTATTAGTGAATGTCACAGCAGGTAAGGCAGAAGCTGAAAGACTTTTTATGACTTCACCACTGCATTACATAACATAATTTTTTATTGTCAACATATTCTATTAAAGATTATTTAAATAGTCACAGGCTCAAGGGGAGAAGGCATATGCTCCTACCTCTCAAAAGAATGAATATTCAAGATTTGCAGCAATATTTTAAAATTTGTACAGACTGTTTTGGCCAAAAATTATTTATATTCTTCCACTATGCAAAATATACTCATTCTTTAAAAGACCTTTCTCAAATCTCATCCTATTAGAGAATCAGGGTCAAGATTCAGATTTTTGTTATCTAAAACAGGTCTACATGTGAATAACAGTCATTGAATTTGACTCCCTGGTATGATTCCTCTTGATCTGAAGACTAAAGAGATCAGTTATCTGCTTCATAGACATAGTATTCACTATTTGTCAAGTGTGTGTGTGTGCATACTAAGTTGCTATAGTCATGTCCAACTTTTTGTGGCCTTATGGGCTATAGCTCACCAGGCTCCTTTGTCCATGGGATTCTCCAGGAAAGAATATTGGAGTGGGCTCTCCTCCAGGGGATCTTCCCAACCCAGAGACTGAACCCACAACTCTTATGTCTCCTGCATTGGCAGGTGGATTCTTTACCACTAATGCCACCTGGGAAGCCCCAGTTGTCAGGTGTAAGATGATAACTGACATTTCAGTTTAAAAAGAGGAGATAAGGAAAGTACACAATAGTCACTCATCATTAATAATTCTAAATTTTGACAGAATTACTTTTGCCAGTTCCTTGATTAAGATTGAGTCCTGCTTTCTGCCCTACTTCTGCTAGTCTGCCTTTGTAGGAAGGGGGGCCCGCTCCAGGGCCCCAAGAGCAGGCTCTTGTCTAACATTCTTGTTGGAAAAGAATTGTCCAAGGAGACACGTGCTGACAAAGCAAGAGACTTTATTGGAAGAAGGCACCCGGGGCAGAGAGCAGCAGGGTAAGGGAAACCAGGAGAACTGCTCTGCCATGTAGAGCAGTTGGCTTGTAGTCTAGGGTTTTATGGTGATGGGATTAGTTTCCAGGTTGTCTTTGGCCAATCATTCTGACTCAGAGTCCTTCCTAGTGGTGCACGCATCGCTCAGCCAAGATGGATGCTAGTGAGAGGGATTCTGGGAAGTAGACAGACACGCATTGTCTCCTTTTGACCCTTCCCAAACTCTTCCGGTTAGTGGTGGCTTATTAGTTCTGTATTCCTTACTAGAACCTCCTGTCATAAAACAACTCATGAGAATGGTTACTAGAGAGCCTGGCCAGGTTGGGTGGTTTCAGTCAGTGTGCTTCCCCTAATTGTGCAAAGTCATCTTTCCTTTTACATAGGAAATAGCCTGTATTTGTAGGTAGGTTGTTTCCTCCAACTCTTCCTGTCCATAAAGATTTGGGCATCCAAAGACCTTTTAAAATATTTTCCTCGGTCTGTTTTATCAGCTTTTTAATTATTGATGATTCGGTGGAATTATCAAATGTGTACTTATAAATATTTATTGAGTATTTAGTGGAATACAGACTCTAATAGGGTACGTGTGGTTTCAACCCTCCTGGAGACTAAAATCTAATTTGACTAGCCTCATCATTGAAATGCAGACCATGAAAGGAAAAGAGAGGTCACGACAGGGCACAGATCAGAAGAATAGACCTGTTCTCTGGATATTGGTCCAAGAAGGCGTCCTTAAGGGAATGACATTTAAGCTAAGCTCTGAAGAATAAGTAAAAGTTTGCTTTAAAGTGTGCACTACTCCTACATTGGTGCTGTGTATATTTGGGTATTAAAGTGATGTCTTCTGATAGCTTAAAACAAAATTTTTAATTTTTAATATAAAGATAAAACAACCTTTAGGTATGTGCCCTCATCATCATCTCAATTACCTAGCAAATGTATAGGGGAGAGATTTTCTTCCTTTCTGCTGCAGAAGTAGTCATTATTATAATTTCACCCTTGCACAACTAAATCTATATGCAGCAGTATTGCGCTGATGGTATTGGTAAGCACACATATATTCACATGAGTGATTACCCCTCATCATTTGATGTCTTCCATAAAAAGAATAAAAGTTACTGTTGAAACAAATAAGAATAAAGAACATAGCTTATGGTTATGGGCCTAGTGCCTGTGATTAAATATTTATCAAGGTTCCATTGGAAGCCTGCATTTTTAGGAATTTATTGTTCTGATATAAAATTCACTGGGATTAAACTAGGCAGACAGCAACTTTTTATTTTCCAAATCTAGTTTAAATTGGTTTGCCTGTTTTATGTTATGAGGGTTTAAAGGGGAAAAAAAGCACAGTGATATTACTTTAATCTTCAGGTACGTCTGAGCTCCTTTTACTCTAGCCTGTCTGAATTTTTTTTTAAAGTAATAGTAATAACATAAAAAGGCAGGCTTATATACATTTATTTTATTATAGAAAACAAGAGTATGAAATAGATTTCTGGTGGTTGGGTAGGTTTCAATTAACTGTGCTTTCCCCTGTTTCACAAAGAACTGGGTGCCATGTGTACATGGGTCTTACTATGTGGTATAGAATATTTACTATGATTTCTGCTGCCCATCAATTGATTTTCACTCCAAAAGTAGGTTGATTGATATTTCTTCTTTTGGATAGTTGCAACCCCTGGCTTTTAATTTGGCTTAAGGTTAGAATAGACATTTGTAATAATCTGGATTTTGTTTGTTTTGCCCAGAAATTTAACACTTTATGCAATGTCCTTTTAAAATAACTAATTCCAATAGCTCTGATCTTAGAAAACAAGTTTCTCCATTCCTTTTTGATAAAAATGTATAAATTAGGCAGGACAATGAAAGAACATTCTGGCATTCTATTATACATAAAACAAAGGATCAAATACTGGAACTTCAAGAACAATATGATTGGAATATATATAGCCTTAACACAAATTTTTGCTTGCCACAACTATGATGCCCACCATGAGTTTAGAAGTGTAAAGTTAGTATGTAATGTCAATTCCTCACAGAGTAACAATTGTATGAAGCTCAATAGGACTAGAAATTTTTTTTCAGCAAAATAAATTAGAAAACTGAAAAAGATTAAATAAAAGTGGATCATTGGGGGTTAACAAAGAGAAAGAAACAGAATGAAAGGAATCAAGCTCACTCTGAAAGTTTGATCTTAAAATTTCATTAGTATAGTGATGAAAGATAAGGTGTATAGCCAAAGAAATAAAGCAGATACCCATACTGGGAGGGAAGTGATGGATAGAATTAGATTGCCAGGATGATTTTCCTGTGTGTCCATCATATGATTGGAAAGCTGAGATTGAAACTTGGAAGAGGTCAAAACTGAAGACAAGCTACCTGCACTGAGGTGACTTTAGATAAGGTGACTCAGGAACTGAGGAATTAAAGATAGAGCAGAGCAGCACCAAGAAATTGTTCATTGTAGAATAGCTATAGTAAAGGGAAAAAAGGAGTAAGAGAGTTAGGAAAGTTAGAAACTAAGTTAATGAAAGAGAGAGTTGAGAAAATAAATAGCTCATTCTAATGTTTGCCTACTGTAAGTCTCTAAGGTCCATTGTCATGGATGTGTGGAACAACTTAGGTAGACAACAGAACCTTCCTAGAAAACACCCAATACAGAGAGATGAGAAAATTCAGTCCTTATTTAAAGAAGCTTGCAATGACAAGCAAAGTTGTAAAGCAGAAATTTTCCAGATATAATCTTTTCACAGAAACTATTTGATGAAGAAAACATCAGATAGTGGGGAAAATAATAGATTTGAGAATGTCTGAAGGTTGTCTCTTTTTCAAATGCACATGTTTTGTAAATATGTTTTCCTTATTGCAGATGTGAATTTCATATACAATTTCCTGAGTCAAAGCATTTTTCCATTTGGCTTTAGGAAAGATAATTGAATGCAAAGATCGGCTGAACTCTGGATGCAATTAACATCTGATTTAAATTTAGGCTTCCATGGAGCTTGGGTGATTAGACTACCATTTAGCAGGAATATATCCTTTGGATATCCAGGGGGCATGCACACCTGTTATCACAACAGCTGCTTTCTAAGTGTCACTGCTGCCTCATACAAATAAAGCAATGAAATGGATAAACAGCATTTTGGAAGCATTCTATGATATCATTGTAGTGTGTTTTGATGATTTGTGCATTTCTTCACAAATTAATACAGTATATTTGTTAAAATGATATAGTAATGTGTAAAGAAAACATATGCGCAGTAAGTAATTGAGTCATTATGGAATGTAACATCATCCACAAATTAAAATGTTTTTCCTCATTCTGGATATAAAACCTCTGTCTTAGAGAAAATGAGCAAAAAGGCTGAAAATGAACAGTGCAAACGAATATGTAGATGTTACCCATAAAAATGATGCCGAAAATATAGAAAATTGATTCCTTTTAAAAAAGCAGATAATAATAAAAGGCAATTTTAATTTTCAATTTTTTAATATCCTGACTGAATTATGACAAGGCATAGTCTGTATAATAAATGTTTCTTCTGAGGGTCATTTCAGTTCAGTTCAGTCCCTCTATCGTGTCCAACTCTTTGCGATCCCAGGAGTAGACTGCAGCATGCCAGGCTTCCCTGTCCATCATCAACTCCTGCAGCTTGCTCAGACTCATGTCCTTTGAGTCAGTGATGCTAACCATCTCATCCTATGTCATCCCCTTTTCCTCCTGAGAAGTCAAGGGAAATATTTTCTTAAATATATATGAACTATTTTCTTAAGTATATTTTGTTATATATACGAGGGTCAAGGGAACTATTTTGTTTAAAACCATCATTTTATAAGGTTGTAGAGAAAGCTATTGATAAACTGTGTGTGTGCTTGGCCATGGCCAATCCTTTCGACCCCATGGGCTGTAACCTGCCAGGCCCCTCTGTCCCTGGGATTTTTTTTCAGGCAGGAATACTGGATTGGGTTGCCGTTTCCCCCTCCAGGAGAACTTCCCAATCCAGAGACCAAACCGATATTTCCTGCAGGTTATATATTGGCAGGCAGATTCTTTACCACTGAGCCACTTGGGAAACCCATTATTACCAAACACACATAGGAGAATATACAACAACAATGGTTGTTTTACACTATTTTCTGTGTCCTATACTGTCACATGAGTCTGTTTTCATGCATTGCATTATGATTACATGGTAACGAAGAAGTAAAAAATATAGCTTATGGGCATATTTCAGAGATATTGCGGGTTTGGTTGCAGACCAGCACAATAAAGTGTCACATGAATTTTTTGGTTTCTTAGTGAATATAAAAATTATGTTTACACTATGCTGTAGTTTGTTAAGTGTGGAATAGAATTATGTCTAAAAAATGCACATATCTTAAAACATTTTATTGCTAAAAAAATGTTAATCATCATCTGAGCCTTCAGTGAGTCAAAGTAGTAATACCAAAGATCAGCAAGCATAGGTCACCAATCACATATAATAATAATGAAACTATTCAAGCTATTGTGAAAAATACCAAAATGTGACAAACAGGAAGTGAGCAAATGCTGTTGGAAAAATGATTTTGTTAGGCTTACTCAATGCAGGGTGGACCTAAAGCCTTCAATTTGCAAAAGGGGAAAAAAAAAAAAAAACCCACAGTATCTCTGAAGCACAATAAAATTATATGTGTCTATATAAAGCTGTTTTCTCTAAAATGGTCTTTGCAATAACCCAGATTAGTTCTCAGTTCAGTCACTCAGTTGTGTCTGACTTTGTGAAACCATTGACTGCAGCGTGCCAGGCTTTCCTGTTCATCACCATCTCCAAGAGATTACTCAAACTCATGTCTATCTAGTCAGTGATGCCATCCAACCATCTCATCCTCTGCCATCCTCTACTCCTCCTGCCTTTAATCTTTCCCAGCTTCAGGGTCTTTTCCAGTCAATTCCTCACATCAGGTGGCCAAAGTATTGGAGCTTCAGCTTCAGCATCAGTCCATGCAATGAATATTTAGGGTTGATTTCCTTTAGGATTGATTGGTTTGATCTACTTGATATCCAAGGGACTCTCAAGAGTCTTCTCCAACACCACAGTTCAAAAGGATTGATTCTTTGGTGCTTACCTTTTTTTATAGTCCAAATCTCACATCCATACATGACTACTGGAAAAACCATAGCTTTGACTAGATGGACCTTTGTTTTCTAAGTAATGTTTCTGCTTTTTAATAAGCTGTCTGTGTTGGTCATAACTTTTTTTCCAAGGAGCAAGCATCTTTTAATTTCATGGCTGCATTTACCATTTGCTGTGATTTTGGAGCCCAAGAAAATAAAGTCTGTCACTGTTTCCATTGTTGCTGCTGCTGCTAAGTCACTTCAGTTGTGTCTGACTTTGTGTGACCCCATAGACAGCAGCCCACAGGCTCCCCATCCCTGGGATTCTCCAGGCAAGAACACTGGAGTGGGTTGCCATTTCCTTCTCCAATGCATGAAAGTGAAAAGTGAAAGTGAAGTAGTTCATTCATGTCCGACTCTTAGAGACCCCATGGACTTCAGCCTACCAGGCTCCTCCATCCATGGGATTTTTCCAGGCAAGAGTACTGGAATGGGGTGCCCTTGCCTTCTCTGGTTTCCACTGTTACCTCATCTATTTACCATGAAGTGATGGGACCAGATGCCATGATTTTAGTTTTCTGAATTTTGAGTTTTAGCCATCTTTTTCACTCTCCTCATTCATCTTCATAAAGAGGCTCTTTAGATCTTCTTCACTTTCTGCCATAAGGGCAGAGTCATCTGTATATCTGATTTTTGAATAGTCTGAAATATTATTTGTATTTCTCCCGGCAATCTTGATTCTGGCTTGTGCTTCATCCAGCCCAGCATTTCACATGATGTACTCTACATATAAGTTAAATAAGCAGGATGACAATATACAGCCTTGATGTACTCTTTTCTCAGTTTGCAACCAGTCCATTGTTCCATGTCCAGGTCTAATTGTTGCTTTTCGAACTGCATACAGATTTCTCAGGAGGCATGGAAGGTGATCCAGTATTTCCATCTCTTGAAGAATTTTAGATTTTGTTGTGGTCCACACAATCAAAGGCTTTAGCATAGTCAATGAAGCAGAAGTAGATGTTTTCCTGGATTTCTCTTGCTTTGATCCAACGGATGTTGGCAGTTTGATCTCTGGTTCTTCTGCCTTTCCAAAATCCAGCTTGAACAGCTGGAAGATCTCAGGTCACGTACTATTGAAGCCTAGCTTGGAGAGTTTTGAGTATTACTTTGCTAGCGTGTGAGATGAGTGCAATTGTGTGATAGTTTGAACATTCTTTGGCATTGCCTTTCTTTGCGATTGGAATGAAAATTAATCTTTTCAAGTCCTGTGGCCATTGCTGAGTTTTCCAAATTTTGGCATATTGAGTGCAACACTTTCACAGCATCATGTTTCGGATTTGAAAAAGCTCAACTGGAATTCCATCACCTTCACTAGCTTTGTAGTGATGCTTCCTGAGGCCTACTTGACTTTGCATTCCAGGATGTCTTGCTGTAGGTTAGTGAATAAGGCAGATACAAATAGTGTAATACATGAGGCTCCTCTCAAGTAGTTCCTATTAACACATGATTAACACAGAGTGACATTATCAGAGTTTGTAATGCAAAGCAGATGGGTAAATTCAATTTCAAAGCAAAAGTTTCACTGGGCAATGTTAAGCAGGCAAAGAAGACTTTATTTTTGGGTATTGCAGTAGGGGAATAAGAATAAAATTCAGTCTGAACTCAGCTCTACTTGAAAGCCTAAAGGGTTTTTAAGGGCTTGGATGAGGGGAAGATCATAGGTCAATTGAATCCAACTGAGTTTATCCAAAGGAAAAGTGAATTTTCTTCCATCTTTATAACACAAAATAATCTAATAACTAACTTGAAGCAAGAATGCCTGTAGAAGTTAGGCTCCTGCTGCTGCTGCTGCCAAGTCACTTCAGTCGTGTCCAACTCTGTGCTGCCCCATAGATGGCAGCCCACCAGGCTCCTCTGGGCCTGGGATTCTCCAGGCAAGAACACTGGAGTGGGTTGCCATTTCCTTTTCCAATGCATGAAAGCAAAAAGTGAAAGTGAAGTCACTCAGTCATATCCGACTCTTCGTGACCCGATGGACTGTATGTAGCCTACCAGGCTCCTCCATCCATGGGATTGTCCAGGCAAGAGCACTGGAGTGGGGTGCCATTGCCTTCTCCATAGGCTCCTACTGTCCCACAAACTAATAAATAATTACATTTCAAATAAATGGTTCCCAGGTTTTTGAGAAAGACATTTCTGGGTTATACAACTGACAAGAGGTGTTAGAAATTTTACATCTTAAAGGAACAGAGAAGGGCTTATAATTACAAGTTTTTTTTATGTAAGTTGTCTAAGGAAAGGGAGGTCAGGAGCCTAAAGTCAGCTCAGAATCAAATTAGATCTGCTCAGTCTCCATCAGCCTCACCCAACCACCCTGAGTGGTAACATCTCCACACTCCAATTTCTTCTAGAAAGTTCTGATAGAGAGTTAATTTTAGATGAATGAATAGTGGGAGTGACCTTGGAAGTTTATTGAAATAACACGTTGTTTTTCTTATCACTATTTCTCTTTTGCAGGTAGAATGATGCTCCTGCTTTCCATTTCATTTTGAAGCTCACTCTCCCTGCTCTCATGTGACTTATTCCTATCTATCCAATTCTGTTCATCTCTTAGTACACACTGTAGGTTCCAGTTAGACACAGATCTGTTTGTATTTTTACAGTCTTGATCTCAGAGCTTCATCTTCCCTTAAACCTTTTGCCCCTTTCTTAGCCTATCCAAATGCCAACTGTAACTTAAGTCAACACCCACCAGTCTCACCTCCTTCATTATGCTTTCTTTTTTGCTCCTTCCTTCATTAATATCTCCCCTTAGAATGTTGTGGTTGTTGTTGTTGTTGTTGTTTTGCTTTTACTGTCTGTAGAATTAGTTTTAGCACTTCGTTAATTATTGACACAAGGCAGATTATGACTGTTTCAAAGGTTTATGTTGTCTATAGAATGAGATTTTCTTTCCGGGGGCGTTAATGTTTCTGTGCCTTTTTTCTCATCACAATAAGATTTTAATCATTACCTGTTGACTTAAAAACATACAAGAAAATTAAAGACACCATGCCTGTTTACTTTTTTTAAAAATTGGCAATAGTAGTAAAATGAATAGCTTTAAGTTAAAAAACTAAAGTGATATTTCTATTCAGCAAAGAGCTATCATTCAAACATACTTAATGTGTATTTTAATTACATGTCCTGATTTAAAAAAAAAAAAAATCTAGGTAGTCAAATGAATTGTAACTAGAAAATAGTAATTCAGTGAGCCTAATTGACATTATGTGGAGATGTAGTCAGAATTTTCTCTACATCAGTCTCCTCTTCACCATTTATCCATTTTTTTATGATGATTATTTTCTTCCTATTAAAGTGAAATATGTCCTTTCCTATGTTGGCAAGGATTGTCAAATGCCTGGCTATAAATTTAAGTATGTTTTCTCTGACTGAGGTTCATTTGGAGATGCTCAGAAGAATAAGATATAAAGAGATAGCCCAGTCTGCCTCTGTCTTCACCACTTTCAGTGACTGACTAAAGCTGAGTTTTGTTCTCTGATACCAATGACCTGTAGTATGTTTCAGGGATTGCAAATGAAAACACATCTAATATCTTACTATCAATTTCCCATGCATATTAAACCCACTATGATTTGGTGCATCTGTAATACTCCTTTTAAAATTAATTTCAAATTATATGTTATCTCTCCACACTGTAGCTTTTAAAGGAAATCACTTTTTAATTATGCTAGATTAATGTTTGCAATATTTCCTGGTAAAGAATTTCATTTACTCAGAATGGAAATTAAATTATATGTTAAAATGAACAGCTTGTGTTTTATAGAGAAAAGAAATCCAAGTTTGGTAACATTACTTTCTGTGGTATATTGAAAAACCTTATAGCAAACACTGGATTTTAAAATGTGCTCTTCTTTTTGTATTAACA
>SJYT01052860.1:30155-42110 GCA_006410635.1 Cephalophus harveyi | reverse complement strand
GTATTAACATCACCGTTATTACTGTTTTTACTATCATGACATTTAAGAACCTCCCTAATAAATTTTCAAATGTTGCAATCTGTCAAAATTGTAAGTTTTCATTATAATATTTAATGTGTTCTTAAACATTTTGAATTTTACTGTTTTCAATTGGAATAGAAATATTATAAAAGCAATATTCCCCTGATTATTCTTGCTCAAACTGAGCCTACATCTTGATACACTGAGATCAAAGTCTATAGAAATGGTTGTTTGCGGAAGTTAGCAATTTCTAGTGGTATAAAACAAAGATATGCCGTAACACATTCTCTTAAATTTGTTACTTAATGGCTCATAACTGCTCCTGGAAGATTTGGATCCATGTGCTCTTGCTTTGAATAGGGAATGCTAAGTATTTTTTTTTATATTGGTTATATGATTTAATTGTCCCTAAATATATGGGAAATAGGTGGGGAAACATTAGAAACAGTGTCAGACTTTATTTTTTTTGGCTCCAAAATCACTGCAGATGGTGACTGCAGCCATGAAATTAAAAGACACTTACTCCTTGGAAGAAAAGTTATGACCAACCTAGATAGCATATTCAAAAGCAGAGATATTACTTTGCCGGCTAAGGTCCGTCTAGTCAAGGCTATGATTTTTCCAGTAGTCATGTATGGATGTGAGAGTTGGACTGTGAAGAAGGCTGACTGCCAAAAAATTGATGTTTTTGAACTGTGGTGTTGGAGAAGACTCTTGAGAGTCCTTTGGACTGCAAGGAGATCCAACCAGTCCATTCTAAAGGATACCAGTCCTGGGTGTTCTTTGGAAGGACTGATGCTAAAGCTGAAACTCCAGTACTCTGGCCACCTCATGAGAAGAGTTGACTCATTGGAAAAGACTGTGATGCTGGGAGGGATTGGGGGCAGGAGGAGAAGGGGACAACAGAGGATGAGGTGGCTGGATGGCATCACCGACTCGACGGACGTGAGTTTGAGTGAACTCTGGGAGTTGGTGATGGACAGGTAGGCCTGGCGTGCTGCAATTCATGGGGTCGCAAAGAGTTGGACACAACTGAGCGACTGAACTGAACTGAACTGAAATAGATACAACTTCACAGTGTATAGCTATAAAATATTGTCAGAGCAATGGTTAAAAAAAATTATTCTACAGTTAAATCACGTTCCACATACACATACAAGTAATATGTAGCCAGGTAATTTTCAGCTTCTTTTTACAGATTTCATTTATAATTAATCTAAATGAAATTATGATCCAAGAATCTATGTTAATGAATAGTAAATACTGGTGGGGTTCTTTATTGAGAGTTTTTAAATGTTAATTTGTCAACTGATAATATTTACTTTGGCATTTTACTAGACAAAAATAATTGATATTGGTCTACATGCAAATACTTTGGTCATTTTTTCTGTGTTCCGTAATGATGATTTTCTGAAGAAAACCTCAGGCATGTCTGAGGCTTAGTGCAGAGATGGTGTAGACTGTTTCGTCAGATATCAGATCCCATTATGTGTATACAAGAGTGTCTGTTTTCCTTACTCATAGAGCATTGTTTTGCTCTCTGTTGGCGGGAGAATTTAGCTGCCCTTAGCACAAAATAGAGCCTCTGACTCTCAATGTTTGAAGTGGTTATCAGTGCGGATGTCCACTTGTTTCACTAGGTCATCTTATAACTTTTTAAATTATTTAATTGATTGCTTTAGTTTTAATAAGGAAGGCTTGTGGAAAGTTTCTTTGGCTGAATTGTGTGACTTTGTTTACACTTTACATTTAAGAAAATGTCATTATGTTTAACATAGGAGTGTCCTTTTTCAAACACATAGAAAAGGTTCTTAGGTCTCAGTACTAGAAAAAGATATTATTTTAATAAGTAAATTTGTTCACCATTTTACTTTGAAACTTAGAGAAAATTATTTAGCCATTTCTAGCAACCTTTGGAATATTTGGAGTGGGTTACTATATATTCTAATAGTTTCTGATTTAGTTTTGCTTCCATGCTCTCAGTTTTACTTTGACCTGATTTCCACATCTGTTTGCTTTCTCCAAATTCTTTGTAAACAAGGCATCATCCAACAGAATAATTATACTTCAGAAAATCCAAAGTGGATCAAATCTTACTCTAGAAAAGAAGGAAGAATCAGTGCCAATGAAGAGGAAGAGAGGAAGAGCAAAGATATTTGTAGCTGAACCATGTCAGGCATTCTTCTAAATGTTTCCTAAATAGTCTCATTTAATTATCCTAAAAGCCATATCAACAATTATGATGCTAGCTGAAATTACTGAAAACTAATTTTTCCCATGTATTCATTTAATTTCTCCACATATATTTAAAAATTCAACCCAGTGGTCTTCAAAGGTTATCCATGAGGTTCAACTAGCATAAATATCTTGGCTGAGATCACACAACTAGTGTGTGGAGAAATAGGAATTCAAACCCAGATGTTCCAGCCCTGGGTCTTGTAATCTTAAAATACCGTGCCTTTCCTTATTGTTCCCATTTAACCAATAAGGAGACTGTGGAACTTCATACCTATAAATCATTTCATTTAGGTAGTGTGTGTTTGGAGTATAGTTTCAGAGCCATTCTGTTGCCAATAAAATCTGTACTTTTGTCTTGTATGTCACTATATCTTCCAAAACATATTTTATGTCCCAGGAATTACTCTATGCCAATGTTTCAAAAATAACTTTCCATGAAACTTCAACTAATGGAGTTATTTGGGGAAAAGCTTCCCAAGGTAAAATAAGTTGGGGAATAGTGAGTTAAATATTTATTTATTGCTGGAAATACCTCAGAATATTTAGTGTTTTAATGCATTTTCTGAATTTACTTAACAATGAGCCACTTTTATGTCTTTTACTTAAGTGTTTCCCAAGATGAGTAACCTATAGGCCATGACTTTGAATGTTTTTCTGTGTTTATTTTGTATTATTTTATGGTTCCTTATGATTTAGTGAATCCTCAATGACTTCAGGAGAAGGAAATGGCAATCCACTCCAGTGTTCTTGCCTGGAGAATCCCATGGACGGAGGAGCCAGTCCACGGGGTCGCAAAGAGTCGGACACGACTGAGCGACTTCACCTCACCTCACCTCACCTCAATGACTTCATGAGGATTGTACATAAAACACAATATTTTGAAATGTGAAAAGATTAATCATGTGTTATGATAAAATCAATTGGATTATCTATTTATATGAGATAATTTCTTGATATTTATTTGGTCATTAAAATGACCAGATTGAAATATATTTTAGAGATTAATTTAGGTCAATTTGCATGTATGTTAAAAGGACAAAAACCAATGAAGCAATTCTCAAAGGGTGTAATAGGGGTTTTTTAAAGAAATAAACTGTCATATTATGAAAACAGAGACAACTATCCTGATTATTTGAGCCAAACTGAAACACATAAATCAATTTTCCCTGAATCATTAAAGTTGCCTTTTATTTTGTCCTTAATTTTAAATTATATCCTTTACACAGCCTTCTTATGAAGCTAAACTGATTATCTCGACTCTAAAAATCTTCCTTGCTAAGAACTCATTTACTTAGAAATATTAAATGCACAAAAAGATCTAATTTGAATTCCACCTGATGATACTTGGTTCTAAATAAAGAGAAAAAGAAAGAGTAAGAAAGCCGAATGCTGGGAGAATTTAAATTATAAGATACAAAGTTTATGATTTTCTGGCTTACTAGTTTCAACAACTAAAATATAAACTAGTGTTAGTAAAATTAACTAATAAGAAATACTGAATTAGCTAACATCGTAGAATTGTTTCTTATAATGTCAGATTTCCAGGTTACTTCCTTGATTTTAAACTATACACAATGAGAAACCTACAAACAATGACTTGGTCATCATATACTCTGAATCAACAGAATTCAAACTAATTTTTCTCTAAAAATGTTTTAGCTCTAACATTCTCTAGGTAAAATCTTATGGTAAACACTAAATATATATCCAATTTGACCTCTGGTAGCACAGAGTGATAGAACATGCTCATTCTAATATTCAGTTGCTGTATGACTTTCCTGGGCCTCAATTCCCTCAGTTATGAAATAGTAGTAGTGGTACTTGCTTTATAAAATTTGCGAATTGCACTCGAATTCTATTGCTGTGTAGCAAATTAACACAAACTGAGTAGCCAAGTATTATCTCACAATTCTGTAAGTCAGAAGTCTGAGCACAGCACAGGTTAGTTTGTTAGGGCATTACAAGAGCAAAACCAAGATGTCAGTTGGCTACGCAACTGCTAGAGGCTCTAAGTAATAATCCACTTCCAAGCTTGTTCAGGTTGTTGACAAAATTAAACCTTTTAAAATATTTATTTATTTATTTGGATGCACTGGGTCTTAGGTGCAGTATGTAGGATTCAGTTCCCCAACCAGGTATCAAACCCATCTTATTGCACTGGGCCTAGCCACTGGACCACCAGGGAAGTCCTGACAAAGCTGTTTTTGACAATTGTAGTATTTCACAATTTTAGGCTCTTGTCCCCTTCATCTGCAGAACCAGCAAGAGTGTGCTGAGTTCTTACATGATTTAAATCTGATTTTCTTTTATTCTCCTTCCTTCCTGTCCTTCTCCTCTTCCTCCTCTTTTTTCTTTTTTAAATAATAGCTAATTTTTAGCAGTTATTTTTTTTATATATATATATATATATATATCTAAAAAGATCCCCTGTACTTCACCTATTCATCCTTCTTGCCCTACAGTTACTATGCCCATAGTTTTACCTCTTCAGAATGTCATATAATTGAAATCACACAGTATATACTCTTTTCAGATTGGCTACTTTTACTTAGTAATATATAAAGCGCTTCCATATCTTTTTATGTCTTGCTAGTACACTCCATTTTAGTGATAAATAATATTCCATTTGGGGCTTCCCAGGTGCCTCAGTGGCAAAGAATCCACTTACCAACCAGGAGATGCTGCTTTGATCTTTGTGTTGGGAAGATCCCCTGGAGAAGGGAACAGCTACCCATACCAGGATTATTTCTTGAAGAATCTGATGAACAGAGGACTCTGCCAGGCTACAGTCCATGGCGTTGGAAAGTGTCAGACACAACTGAGCAACTAAGCATGGCCACAAGTCAAATAATGCCAATAGTTACCAAAAACTGAAAGAGGCAAAGAACAGTCTCTCCTGCAGCCTCCAAAGGGCATGTAGTTCAGTTCAGTTCAGTTCAGTTCAGTCGCTCAGTCGTGTCTGACTCTTTGCGACCCCATGAATTGCAGCACACCAGGCCTCCCTGTTCATCACCATCTCTCGGAGTTCACTCAGACTCACATCCATCGAGTCCATGATGCCATCCAGCCATCTCATGCTCGGTCGTCCCCTTCTCCTCCTGCCCCCAATCCCTCCCAGCATCAGAGTCTTTTCCAATGAGTCAACTCTTCACATGAGGTGACCAAAGTACTGGAGTTTCAGCTTTAGCATCATTCCTTCCAAAGAAATCCCAGGGTTGATCTCCTTCAGAATGGACTGGTTGGATCTCCTTGCAGTCCAAGTGACTCTCAAGAGTCTTCTCCAACACCACAGTTCAAAAGCATCAATTCTTCGGTGTTCAGCCTTCCTCACAGTCCAACTCTCACATCCATGCATGACCACAGGAAAAACCATAGCCTTGACTAGATGGACCTTAGTCAGCATCCATGAGACTCAGAGAACTGTCTTCCAACAACATCCATCCTTCATTTTCACCCTGGCTTGGCTCCACGAGATTCTTCTGTAAGTAAGGCTTCTCTGGTGGCTCAGCAGTATAGAATGTGCCTGCCAATGCAGGAGACACAGGTTTGATCTCTGGGTTGGGAAGATCCCTGGGGAAGGAAATGGAAACCCAGTCCAGTATTCTTGTGTGGGAAATCCCATGGAACCTGGCAGGCTACATTCCCTGGGGCTACAGAGTTGGACATGACTTAGCAGCTAAACAACAAAAGAAAAAATTCCATCTGCCACTAGATTATGTGACCAATAGGGATTAGGACCAAACCCATTCAGTTTTTCTCATATTATATTTGATCAAGGATGCTATCAACAGACTCAAAGCAGCAGAATGAAGCCAGTCTATGATACTGACCTCAACTAGCCTCCAAGGACCCATACTAACTGAATAAAATCCACACATTATTAGTCTACTTTAGAAAGCCAAGTTGCTTTCAACTTATGTTTCTGCATTAATATTTTGATGCAAAGAAATGTCAAATAAATAAGAAATTGGGCTATACCCCAATACAAAATAAAGTTAAAAGAATAAAAAATAAAGAAAGAATTGGTTATCCTTCCACAAATCAACATTGAATAATGGAGGCTAGCCCTAGTTTTGAGAGAGCTCCTCAGTCTTCTGAGGCTTCATATTTTATAGGACTTTTTTTTTTTTTTTAAGACTTGAAGACCTATTATGACTGCCTCTAATATCATATCACAATGCTTATAAATTTTATATACTTAATGATATATGCTGTATTTTCTGCTTAAAGTGTGAAATGGACATCCAACTTCCTTCTTTTTCAGATGGATATTCAGATGTCCCAAAACCCTTTGCATTTTTAATGTGTGCAAATAGATGTAACCACCATCATGAGAAATTTAACTTTTAATTTAATTTTGCTTGAATAATTTGAATATGGTTCAGTTCAGTTTAGTCACTCAGTCATGTCCAACTCTTTGCAACCCCATGGACGCAGCATGCCAGGCCTCTCTGTCC
Source organism: Cephalophus harveyi (assembly GCA_006410635.1). Classification (NCBI taxonomy): domain Eukaryota; kingdom Metazoa; phylum Chordata; class Mammalia; order Artiodactyla; family Bovidae; genus Cephalophus; species Cephalophus harveyi. Next base: position 35,394 of record SJYT01052860.1, on the reverse strand, counting down.
ATCACCAACTCCCAGAGTTTACGCAGACTCATATCCATCGAGTCAGTGATGCCATCCAGCCATCTCATCCTCTTTCGTCCCCTTCTCCTCCTGCCTCAATCTTTCCCAGCATCAGGGTCTTTTCTAATCAGTCAGTTCTTCACATCAGGTGGCCAGAGTATTGGAGTTTCAGCTTCAGCATCAGTCCTTCCAATGAATATTGAAGACTGATTTCCTTTAGGATGGACTGGTTGGAACTCCTTGCTGTCCAAGGGACTCTCAAGAGTCTTCTCCAACACCACAGTTCAAAAGCATCAATTCTTTGGTGCTCAGCTTTCTTTATGGTCCAACTCTCACATCCATACATGACTACTGGAAAAACCATAGCTTTGACTAGATGGACCTTTGTTGTCTAAGTAATGTCTCTGCTTTTTAATGTGCTGTCTAGGTTGATCATAGCATTTCTTCCAAGGAGCCAGCATCTTTTAATTTCATGGTTGAAGTCACCATCTGCCGTGATTTTTGAGCCCCCCAAAATAAAGTTTATCACCGTTTCCATTGTTTCCCAATCTATTTTCCATGAAGTGATGGGACCAGATGCCATGATCTTAGTTTTCTGAACATGAGTTTTAAGTCAGCTTTTTCACTTTCCTCTGTGTTCACTTTCATCAAGAGGTCTTTAGTTCTTTGCTTTCTGCCATAAGGGTGGTGTCATCTTCATATCTGAGGTTATTGATATTTCTCAAATCAAGCAATCTTGATTTCAGCTTATGCTTCATCCAGCCTGGCATTTTGCATGATAAACTCTGCATATAATTTAAATAAGCAGGGTGATAATATACAGCCTTGATGTACTCCTTTCCTGATTTGAAACCAGTCTGTTGTTTCATGTTCACTTCTGGCTGTTGCTTTTTGACCTGCATACAGATTTCTCAGGAGGCAGGTCAGGTTGTCTGCTATTCTCATCTCTTTAAGAATTTTCTGCAGTTTGTTGTGACCCACACAGTGAAAGGCTTAAATATAGTAGCCACATGTAATTATTATCTGCTGTTTTGGATAGCACAGATCTACATAAATATCACTTCATTGAATTTCCATAATGCCAAAAAATGAAGGAATAAACAAAAATATAATTAGATTCTATAAAGCATATTCTTGCAGAAAAACAGATATACATTACTGTACTAATGATTTTAAGAAGTTAATGGTAGCTTTCTGGAAGTTATTTACTATATAGATTGTAAGAAAATTAAATAAGCAAATAAGCCCACTTGCAGTCTGCAGAAAATAAAAGTTACAGAGAACAGAAGTCAGACTAAGAATTAAATATATTTCTGACTATGAAAGAGCAAAAACTGGAAAATAATCAATAGTCAAAGAAAAAATATTTTAAAATAGTCTCTGCTGAGGCTTAAGTATGCAGACAAAAGGAGAGCATTATTAGTTCAAATTAATGAAAAAGAGAAACTGATAATGTCCTTTTAAATCTTCTATAAAAGGTTAATGAAGATAATTCCACATTCACTCAAATCTCCTACAGAAGAACAAAATCAAGCTGTTATTGGCTTTCTGTTTGCCTTAAAATATGAATAAGCTGATATTGTCTATGGAGTTGTCTTGAGAGACAAGAGTTTGGTGACCTCAAAATTTTGTAATACCCTAATTGGTATTGATATTTCAAGGAATGAATAAAACATTCCCTCAAAGCTCAAGATCTCAAATACCATCCAGGAGTATTTCTTGAAAATAATGATTGGAAAATAATTCAGTCTACTAAAATTTTAATCAAAATAGGAACACTGTACTAGAAAATTTTATTTTTGTGGGAATATATTTAAATATAAATCACTTAAAGATGACCTGATTATTAAAACGTGTATTATATCTCCAAAAACCTGTATATACTTGAGTCGGTAGAAATGAAAATATAGTTAATAATTAATATTTTATCTTATAGTTAACTAGATAAATAAATATTAAATATATATATATGGAGACATTGATGAGAGTGTACATGCTCAGTTGAGTATGACTCTTTGTAATCCTATGGACTATATAGCCAGTCAGGCTAATCTGTCTATGGAATTCTCCAGGCAAGAATACTGGAATGGATTGCCATTGCCTTCTCCAGGAGATCATCCCAACCCAGGAACTGAGCCTGCATCTCTTCTATCTCATGCATTGGCAAGCAGATTCCTTACCATATGAGTCACCAGGGAAGCCCTATGGATAGTTTAATGGGAAGTTTTTATAAAATGATATTAGTAAACCTTGATAACATTAAAATCACTGAAGAAATAAAATACAAAGTACTAGTCAACACAGCAAAAGTAAAAAAAATTGTGTAAAATTAGAACAAGATCCCATGGACTGCTGCAGCCCATGAAGGACCAACTGAACTGAACTGGCTGAGAACAAGGAAACAAGAAAATTAGAAAGGATGAGACCCAAGGGAAGTATGAGCAAGCTTATCTATTATGCTAATAATCACAACATTTTTTATCTCCTGTTATAAAATAGTCAAATGTAAATCTATACTACCCATAGAAGCCAAACTAAAATAAAATTTTTGAGAAATGTCAAAAATATAAACAGCAGTATAATTTTACCAGGCAAATTCAAAGCAAAGTCTACAAGCAATAAATGCTGGAGAGGGTGTGGAGAAAAGGGAACCCTCTTACACTGTTGGTGGGAATGCAAACTAGTACAGCCACTATGGAGAATAGTATGGAGATTCCTTTAAAAACTGGAAATAGAACTGCCATATGATCTAGCAATCCCACTACAGGGCATACACACTGAGGAAACCAGAATTGAAAGAGACACGTGTACCCCAATGTTCATTGCAGCACTGTTTATAATAGCCAGGACATGGAAACAACCTAGATGTCCATCAGCAGATGAATGGATAAGAAAGCTGTGGTACATATACACAATGGAGTATTACTCAGCCATTAAAAAGAATACATCTGAATCAGTTCTAATGAGGTGGATGAAACTGGAGCCTATTATACAGAGTGAAGTAAGCCAGAAAGAAAAACACCAATATAGTATACTAACGCATATATAAGGAATTTAGAAAGATGGTAATGATAACCCTATATGCGAGATAGCAAAAAGACATAGAAGTATAGGACAGTCTTTTGGACTCTGTGGGAGAGGGAGAGGGTGGGATGATTTGGGAGAATGGCATTGAAACATGTATATTATCATATGTGAAACATATCGCCAGTCCAGGTTCAGTGCATGAGACAGTGTGCTCAGGGCTGGTGCACTGGGATGACCCAGAGGGATGGGATGGGGAAGGAGGTGGGAGGGGGTTCAGGATGGGGAACACATGTACATGTGTGGTGGACTCATGTCAATGTATGGCAAAACCACTACAATATTGTAAAATAATTAACCTCCAATTAAAATAAATACATTTATATTAAAAAAATAATCAGTATATATATAATAAACAGTATATAATTTTACCAAATTAAAATAAAAAGGAAATGTGTACTATTATTAATTTTATGCAAATAAAATACATAAATTTATATTAAAAAAATAAACAGTATATATATAATAAACAGTATATAATTTTACCAAATTAAAATAAAATGGAAATGTGTACTATTATTAATTTTATGCAAATAAAATACATATGAAAATGCTAAATGACAAAGAAGATAATTATATATTCATAAAAGGTGGAATGTACAAAGAAAATGGAATACTGATGAAGCTTTGGGGNTACCAAATTAAAATAAAAAGGAAATGTGTACTATTATTAATTTTATGCAAATAAAATACATAAATTTATATTAAAAAAATAAACAGTATATATATAATAAACAGTATATAATTTTACCAAATTAAAATAAAATGGAAATGTGTACTATTATTAATTTTATGCAAATAAAATACATATGAAAATGCTAAATGACAAAGAAGATAATTATATATTCATAAAAGGTGGAATGTACAAAGAAAATGGAATACTGATGAAGCTTTGGGGTTTAAATAACAAGAAAATTTAAAAAGCAAGCAAATATTAAAAATGCAAGAAGACAATGATAGAAACATAATTGTATATTAATTTAACAAGATTTCATTAGCTTTCTGATAATAAGTAGGGTGAGAAAACAATGGCAGATTTCACAATTTAATTAATAAGTTTTCAAAACATTAATTTTTTGCTGTTCTGGAAGATAATATTCTTGCAGTAAGCAAGAAAAAAAAATAAGTGAAAGTTATAGCCATCAGAAAGCACAGATCAATATAATCAAATATAGTCACTAGCACACAAGAGCCAATATAGTTCAAAATAATATCTTCTATAAATTATATAAATATATTGGAGAAGGAAATGACAATCCACTCCAGCACTCTTGCCTGGAAAATCCCATGGACGGAGGAACCTGATAGGCTACAGTCCATGGGGTCACAAAGAGTCGGACACGACTGAGTGATTTCATTTTCACTTTCACGTACATAAGATATCATTAAATTAGAGTGCTTTTGAGATTTAGACATTAACAAAATGGCATGTCAAGACCCACATATGCTTGTAAAAAAGGCAAGAAATCCCATTGACAATAGTATAAACACAGTTCCTTAAAATAACCAAAACAGGAAATGTGTGTTGATTTCATTTTCACTTTCACGTACATAAGATATCATTAAATTAGAGTGCTTTTGAGATTTAGACATTAACAAAATGGCATGTCAAGACCCACATATGCTTGTAAAAAAGGCAAGAAATCCCATTGACAATAGTATAAACACAGTTCCTTAAAATAACCAAAACAGGAAATGTGTGGGAACTATGTATAAAAAGTGAGAGAGGGAGAGAATCACACCCATTTGTATAGTGTTAAAAGGATCGTTTAAATAAGAGAACATATTGTAAGGAGGAAAGTTTATCTTCAATTCACTCCAAGATTAATGAAGCCTCCATTCAAGTTCTAATTGATTTATTTACAAGAGAACAATTTTAGAATTAAAGTCAAAGAAAAAATTGTGAATTTTAAAACAAAAGTGGAGGAAACACCTCAGCTTTTTATTACAGAGGATACAGGAGTATTTCATATATAAAGATATACTTGCAAAGAGAATAGACAGGTCAATGGAGCAGAATAGGTAGTTCTTAAAGAGGACTTTAAAAAAATGATAGAATACTAATGTTAAACAGAGAATGAATTAGTCCACAAAAGAATTTTGGGAAATTGGGTGTTTAAAAATAATCATTCTTGACCCTTACCTCAAAAAAAAA